>JAZKJV010001692.1:0-198628 GCA_037367405.1 Ottelia alismoides | reverse complement strand
TAGAGATGATTTCGAGAGGGAGAGGGGAGGCGGAGATTGGTGGGGTCGCAGGCGATCTGGCAACCCCAGGGAGGGTGGCGTCGGTTGATGCACAGGTGGAGGGATGGCGGAAGTGGCCGGGGCGCAGGGCGCGGTTTGGCGAGGGGGAGCAGTAACGCGGCAGAGATGGACAGGAGGCGTGGGTAGGCGGCGAGGTTGTGGAGGCCGTGGGGTTGATGGCCGCGCAGGCCGGGGAGGGCAGGAGAGGTACCTGGGAAGGCTGGGGTGGCGCCGGGATGGTTGGCGGGGCAGCGGGGTTGATTCCGGCGACAGATTTGGTTCTGGAAAGTGCTGGACAGCGGCCGATTCATTGATTTTTCTCTTCTAAAATGGTCTGGACAGCGGCTTGATCGGCTTCCACGACGAGTTTTTCGTCGTCAAAACTCACGACAACGGCTTCGGAGGTTGGCGGCTTCGATTGGGCGTCGCGGTAGGCCTCAAGGTTGGCCATGAAGTCTCGAAACATTGATGACATGGATCGGAAGTTGTCCTGCAAATCACGTATCATGCGCTCGGTCTCCTTGTCGTAGTCGTTGGCTCGTCGTTTTCTGTCGGACGAGCGATGGTCCCTTGCTGTATGTCGGGCGAGTATCGGGGACGGATCGTCAGATCGTGGGGACGATCTGAAAGCCATGCTCTGATACCAAATGATGCGGATCGGATTTCGCGGCGCCAATAAATGATAAATTAATTTGGCGGTGGAATATCGGTGGAGAAAATGGAGGGATTGAGAAGAGAAGAACTCGTCGGTAACGAGGGGTTGAAGAAGAAGAACGCGAAGACCGCGGAGGGAGAAGAGAGAGAGAGAGGGATAATGAGATAAACTCAATTTTCTAATTCATAATTCACTGTCTCAAAACAATGGGCTACCCTCTCTTTATATAGGAGAGAGGGGTTTACAAAAATAGTAAACTAAATTTAATTGACAACCGACTTGCCTAATTGGGACTCTAACAAATTTTAAATTGACCTCTAATTACTCTAATTAGACTCTAACCAATTAATTGACCAAAATTGCAATTAAAATCTACGAAATAAACGTTGAGATCACAAGCGATCTCATTTATTTAATTAGACCATTACGACCCTAAAACGTAATTAAAATTGACTACTAATTAATTAGATAAATGTGGCCCTATAATTTGGGGTCACGCTGCATCAAACGTCCAAGCTGCTTTATGAACGTCGAATTCGCCTCTTTAATAAATATAAATAACGCTGTAGCACAGGAGGCGAATTCGGTTCAGCAAAAACCACAGTCTTTGAATGCTGTGGAATATTTATACTTGGCAAGTGTACCAAGGTCGAACACAGGGACACAGCTGCTTAATTATGGCTTTTGAATAATGATTCTTGAAGTTCAATGTGATTTAATCTCAATTTCAGGTCCATATGCAATTTATGATGCACTATAATATTTACAAGGCAATGCCATGATGCATGCAATTTTTTTAGACATTTTTATGCGAGTTAAAGTGATGTATGTGCAAATAATGCAATAGAATATGCATGATGAATCAAATGCTACAATTATACCCTAAAATATGAGCAACACAATATAGAATGAGGTTAGAGCCATTTTGAACACATCATTAAAAATCGGTCATGAAATCAAGCAAAACAAGTAGAGTTAGGTCCCATTTTTGACATAAAAATTCACTTAATTTAAAACATTGTCAAATGAGACAAATAAGATGCTAGATTGTAGAGGACAAAACAAGGATCAAAATGACACTAAAATCATGCAATTTGGACATACGATGCTCAAGTTATGCTAAAAACAGTGCAAGGGCATAATTGTAATAAAAATGCAAGAAAAAATAAAGGATAAATATTACAAATGGGTCCTGGAAAGACCCATTTGTAAATACCAAAATCCGCCTGGGGTCCTCTGTAATTTCTCCATAAGCGCGGGGACATTTGTGCCAATAAAGAAACCCGGCAGGGCCTCCCTGTAAATAACCCAGGCGCGCACGTGAGGCACGCGCCTGGGGACCAAATTGTAATTACTTGAAACTTCGGGTCTTTCCTTGCAATTTACCCAAGCCCTCACGTGCGCTACACGTGAGGACTCAGGCTCGGGTCAGAGCCGCTGCTTCGGAAACGTGGCATCTTCTGGAGGTCTGTCAGGAGGCTCGTATGACCCGAGCCTATAGGTTGGGGAAGAGGCTCGGGTCCTCTACGTGTCTTCATCAGGACCGTCCGATCAGGAGGATCGGACGGTGCCTGTACCTTCATCCTCCGCCCCTCCGGTGGACACGATCGAGCTCCGCCGAGCCTTGCGAGGTCTGGTGATGGTCAGAGAAGAGATCTGGAGACGCCGCGAAGCCGATGGGACTCCAGCGATGCTCCGAGGCATGTCGGAGGTGTCGGATGGTGGAGCATCGCCGGAGGAGGAGAGCTTGCAGATGCGCCGACGCATACTCCGGCCATTGAGATCCTGCAATAGTTAGATTAGCCGAAGCGTGCGTGCGGAAGGTGCGTGAGTGGGGAGAAGTGAGTGGGGGCCTGTGGGGTGTCGGGAATGGAGGCCCAAGGGTCGTCTTCTCCGGCGGAGCGGGAGAAGAGGCGAGTCGGAGCGGGGAGGTTCTGGAGAACGGGAAGGGGTCGGCGAGGGTCCAGGTGAGGTGATGAAGGTTGCGAGGTGATCAGATGGGGGTGGCAGTGAAGACAGAAGGAAGTAAAAATCGAAGAAATTGAAACAAAAAAAAACCACCTCGCCGGAGCGAGGTATTTGCGGAGGAGGTGACCTATGCTTGAGCTCCAATGGAGCTCGGGGGTCTTTGCCCAGCATGCCCGATCTTGACATGGAGCTCAGGGGACGCCAGAGACGCCCGATACGCGGCGGAGGAGCCACGGGTCGACACCGGGTAATCACCATCTTCGCCTCTACATTCCGCCCCTCCGCTGTCACCGGAGGGGCGGAGGAAACTAGGTGAAGACCCAATAATGGTGGACCAGTAGCTCCGGTGGCTGGGGAGGGGTTTTATAAGTGGAGGAGGTCGGAGGTTACAGTGTCGGTGAGGCGTTTTCGAGTGGGAAATAATGGCGATGGAGTTAATGGTAGTGAGTGAGGAGCGTCTCGCGAGAAGGGCGGAGGAACGGTGGTTGGGTAGGTGGCGTTACGACGAGGAAGTGATGGCCGAGGAGCCTTCCAAAAATGGAAGGGGGCAGTGCGCGCGAGCGATTCGTAACGCCTGGGAACAGGGCTTCGGAGGTAGGAGACGACCTGTGGTCCGTTGGATCATGTGATCCAACGGCCACCGTTCGAGCGTAGGCAGATGGTTGTGATCAGATCCTTGGGATCTGATCGGACGGTTGGCATTGAGGCGGTGAAGGACGGTGTGGATTGGAAGATGTTGGGGAATCTAATGGTGGTGGATGAGGGGATGACGTGGCAGGTTGTTAGGCATTGGATGGTTAGCAGAATCGGAGGGTTGAGAAGATGGAGCGACGTGGCAGGTGGAGGTCCGTGGATGAGGGGGTTGATCCTGTGGCTGTGGATGAGGCGCGAGGGAGCGGTCAGATCTTGATCAGAGATCAGATCAGACGGTTGTGGATTGGAGCGAGATGGACGGGTGAGATGGGCGCGGGCTGAGAGGATCCAGCGGCTCAGGAGCTGCCGGGTGGCGGAATGGGAAGCGGGCCACGTGGGCGGCCCAGAGGGCGCCACGTGGCCCAATCAGAATAATTCAGAAATAAAAACAAAGAAAAATGTAAAAGAAATAGTTAGAGGCTGAATTTGGAAAAAGTCAAAACATGAAAGTTGTTCGTCTCGACGAGATCTACAACTTTCATGTTGGTCAAAAAGCCAAAAGAGGTCATCTGTACAAAAACTATTTTTGGGGG
The DNA here is from genome assembly GCA_037367405.1 of Ottelia alismoides. Lineage (NCBI taxonomy): Eukaryota > Viridiplantae > Streptophyta > Magnoliopsida > Alismatales > Hydrocharitaceae > Ottelia > Ottelia alismoides. Next base: position 194,740 of record JAZKJV010001692.1, on the reverse strand, counting down.
TATTTTTAAGGGGATAAAAACACCGATTTTGTGGTTTTGAGTTGTTTTTGTATTTTTTAATCTTTTTAAGGGTCAGTGATTTATAGACAACTTATCTACCTAATTTTTAGGGGTTTTTAAGTGATAAAATAATTACAGAAAAATAAGGGCAATTTAATACACAATAATTAAGGTTAAATATAGACAATGATAAAAATAGAGAATTAGAGGATAATTTTATTGGCTTGTTTAAGCAGGGATTTTAATAAAGAGTTTTTAGCATGATGAATACGAGATTCATCACTGCTCTCTGAAACAGGTGGAGGAGTACTGGCTGGAGGCATGATATCACGCAGACGAGACACTAGTTCATCATATTGTGGATCCAACATTGGTGTAGCACCATGATGCTGAATCTGTTCTGCTGCACCGGCAGATGCTAGGAAACCATGCTTGGAGTAGTGATGCAGCATGATGCTACGTGATCACTTCCTTTTAGTCGACATTTGTTTTATTTATTTTTATTTATTTATGTAAAAGGCTCATTATACAAGGCCTTATCATCTTTTCTTTTCTGTTTTCTTTCTTTTTCTATTTTTGGAAAGGTTGTTGCTTATTTGGGGGATTTGGCGTCTATAAAGGCACCCCAATAGCTAGGGTTGGATTTTAAGTTTTGAATGAAGTTAATTTTTCCCTCACTTATTCTTCTCTCTCTCCCTCTCTCTCTCCCCCCTCTCTCATTCCCGCAGCCCTCTTTCCTCCTACCCCCGCGCGTCTTTTCTCCCCCCTCGAACTCTACTTCTCCTCTCGCCGCCTCCACCTTCCCCGTGACCATCCTTCCCCCTCCCCTCCGCCATCCATTCCCCTCTCCTCTTCCCCCGCTCACCGGTGCCCCTCCCTCGTGCACCCGCCACCCCCCTCCAGCGTTCCCCTTTGCCACCCGTGCCCTCTTCCCCCGACCTCCCACCATCCCCCGGATCGCTGCTTCCCTATTCACCGCCCCATCTTCCACCCGCCGCCCCCTGCACCCCTCCACTCGTTCCCCTCGCTGAACGATACCCTCCCCTCGCGCTACCGCCCCCAGCACCCCTTGTCCCGCCCCCATTCTTCTACCGCAGCACCATTTTCCCTTCGCCGCCAATCCGTTCCGCCGCCCTTCACCCCTCTAACTCTCCTTCCGCCAGCCAACAGTCGCAGCCCCCATCCGCACTCCCGCCGACCTCGTCCCGGCGCATCGCTGTGCCGTCATCGGCCGTCTTCCCGTTTGACACCAGCCACCTCGTGCCGCTGCAAGCACCCAGCAACCAAAGTCCGCTGCCGACCAGGTCTGAAGCGCGCCGAAAATTCCCTTGCTGGTTGTGGTATGAGCACCCCCTTTGCATATTATTCAGTCCATGTGATATTAGGAGTGTAGGTTGTTATATTGTTGATTGGTTTGGTGAATTATTGAGGTTCCGTTTGCCGCAACATCGTTATATGTTCCTTATAATCATTAACTACTCGGTTACCTGAAATTGTGGTGAAAGCCGTGCTGGAACTCGAGTGTTTTGTGGACATTGTTTGCTAAGTTTTTTTAAAGCGTCATTTTTGTCCTCATCAAAGTTTAATTCTTTGCATTTCGGTTTCTAGAGTATCGCATTGCATGCCATTCTATTTGTTTCAGCCTTTTAGTCATTTAGTTCAAACTTTAGGACTTGCAACTTAGTTCACGTCTTGACGACCTCCGTAGGTTGCATCAATTTGGTATCAGAGCCTAGCGATCCTGCATCTCGCCTGCATTTTGTTCGTTTTATTGCATTCAAAAAAACACGAAATCCAACAAAAAGAGAGAGAGAGAGCAAAAAAGCCTAGGATTCCCATGACCGAAAAACCGACCTCTAAAACCGGCTATAGTCCACGCACTGAGCTATCATTAGAAGACCTGTCTGCCCAACTGGCGCACGTATACGAACAACTGGGCGGAAAAATTGCCGAAGTGGATGGACGAGTTACCGTCGCTCACGGACAAATTGCCACCTTACATAGTCGCATGTTAGGAAAAGATCATAATGATGAGACACTCAATAGGGGTCAGCGACATTCCCGGAGTAGCACCTCCCAAGACTCTAGTTCTTCCACCTCCGACAGACACGTTAGCGACTATCTTTCATAAGAGAGCGAGGATGAAGGATTAAGAGATGAAACTCCTTTCATTTCAAAAACCCAAGAGCCATACATCCCAAGATATACAACCCAACCTTCTAGTGGCCCTCAATTCACGTCGCGGCATGGCCCAAGGCCCGATGATGGATGGGATCGAGGCATCCGCCTTGATGTCCCGGAATTTGACAGAGGACGAGACCCTGATGTCTTTTTAGATTGGCTCCAAGCCGTCGAGCACTTCTTTGTATGGAAAACTATGCATAGCGAATGAAAAGCTCAATTTGTCACAATCAAACTAAAGGGACATGCTCTGCTATGGTGGGACCGTTTGCAATCTGAACGCAAACGAAAAGGAAAAGGTAAGATCCGCAGTTGGAGCAAGATGAAGGCCAAACTGAAAATCAAATTCGTGCCTGAAGATTACAAACGAGACCTATACACACGACTGCAATCATGTAAACAAGGCACCATGAGCGTGAAAGAATACACCGAAGGGTTCCAATCCCTCGTTCATCGCAACCGATTGCAGGGGACTCCTGTCCAGGAAGTCACCCGCTACATGCAAGGACTCCGCCAAGTTATCCAGGGTGAACTCTACCTCCACAACTGTCGAGACATCGACGAAGCTTACAAGCAGGCTGAACGGGCTGAGACTAAGCTTGATAAGGCCCAGACAAGGAAGATGTCCTTTTCTGTGAATTCCGTACCACGCACTAGTACCCCGATGATGACCTCCAAACCAATAGGTTCCCCATCGATTGTTACAGGTAAACCCCAAGCCAAACCATCAACTCCTGCCGTCGCCCGACCATCTACTGGGAACCCCGGACCAGGCATCTTGGGAAGTCGACCTGTTGTAGGACCTGATACTTGTTTCCGATGTTACCAAAAGGGACATCGAGCAGCAGAGTTCCCAAACCCTAAGGCTAGGCCCGCCCATTTATGCACCATCGAAGACCCTGAAGAACCTGACCCTGACCAACAGGAATCACCTGGAGAGGATCCGACCGCTTTGACTGCTGACACCATGGGAGCTGATGACTATGAGCTTCTGGGAGTGGATGGAGATGTATCCGGACCTTTTTTGGTAATTGAACATGAGGACTTTATCGCTCCTGACAACGCACCCACAAACATCTTGCTCACACCCGCTGTCAACGACGCTGATAGTTGGTTGCGACGCAGCATCTTCCGAACCACCTGCACCTCAGGAGGGCGTCGCTGTTCGCTGATCATTGATGGAGGAAGCGTTAAGAATTTCGTTTCTCAAGAAATGGTCGATAAGTTGGGTCTACCAACTCAACCACTCGAGAAACCTTACAGTGTGGCCTGGTTTCGAGGTGGTACTCAACTCCCGATCCACCGTCAGAGCCTCGTTAGCTTCTCGATTGGGCCTTCATATAAAGACGAGGTGTGGTGCCATGTAGCCCCTATGGATGTCTGTCATGTACTACTTGGGCGACCTTGGCAGTTCGATCGAGACACTGAGCACAGAGGAAAAATGATCACTTACTCATTTCTCATAGACAAGGTGCGTGTGACCCTTAGACCACAACGCGAAGCCCTTAGCCCTCGCCAGGTGGCTACACTTCGAGCCGCGACCGCACAATCTGGTAAAAGTACTCCACCGGCAAAGTCTTCAACTACGGGTCCCATATTGTTGATGGAAGCCCAGACATTCCAACGTAAAATTCAGGAGAGCTCCACCATTTATGCATTAATGGGACGTGAAGTGAGCAAACAAGAGACAACTACACCCGAAGTCCCGCCTGAGATAAAGCCCATCATCCAGGAGTTTGCTGACATTATGCCCGAAGAGTTGCCTGAAGGACTACCTCCATTGCGAGACATTCAACATCATATTGACCTAGTCCCTGGAGCCAGCCTACCCCACTTACCACATTATCGGATGAGCCCAAGTGAGCACGAAGAAATGAATAAGCAGGTCGTTGATCTTCTACGTCGTGGGTATGTTCGAGAGAGTATGAGTCCCGTGGCAGTTCCTGCTCTGCTTACCCCAAAAAAAGATGGCACATGGAGGATGTGCGTGGACAGTCATGCTATCAACAAGATCACGATCAAGTATCGTTTTCCGGTTCCACACCTTGATGACATGTTTGACATGCTATCGGGTGCCAAATTATTTTCCAAAATGGATCTTCGCAGTGGGTACCATCAGATCCGCCTCCGACCTGGAGATGGGTGGAAGACAGCTTTTAAGACCAAAGAGGGCCTTTATGAATGGACAGTAATGCCCTTCGGCCTGTCCAATGCACCCAGCACGTTTATGCGAACCATGAATCATGTACTGCGGCCTTTCATCGGTAAGTTCGTGGTTGTGTACTTTGATGACATATTGATCTACAGCTTGACCAAAGACGACCACTTATCTCACTTACGACAAGTCCTGGAAACCTTGAGAGCCCAACAATTGTATGTCCACCTTAAGAAATGCTCCTTCATGTCTGATACGGTCCTCTTCTTGGGATACATTGTCACTGCCGATGGACTTAAAGTTGACCCTTCTAAGATTCAGGCCATTCAGAGCTGGCCCGTGCCCAAAATCCTCACTGAGATTCACAGCTTTCTGGGATTGGCTTCTTTCTACTGGCGCTTCATCCGGAACTTTAGCACTTGTGTTGCTCCGTTGGTAGATTGCACGCGTAAAGGCGCACCCACTTGGACTCCTGATGCAGAAACCAGCTTTCAAAAGCTAAAACATCAGTTGACCAATGCCCCCGTCTTGGCACTCCCTGACTTCTCCAAGGTTTTCGTAGTTGACTGCGACTCTTCACATGTTGGGATTGGTGTCGTCCTGAGTCAGGAAGGACGACCTGTGGCATTCTACAGTGAGAAATTGAATGAAGCTCGATCACGGTACTCCACTATGATGTCGAATTCTATGCCGTGGTGCAAGCTCTCAAGCATTGGAGGCATTATCTGATCCAACGTGAATTTGTCCTTAACTCTGATCATGAAGCCTTAAGATATCTGAACTCACAGAAGACCCTTAACAAGCGTCACGCAAAATGGGTTAGTTTCCTCCAAGAATACACGTTCCATCTCAAGCACAAGGCTGGAACCCTGAATCGTGTGGTCGACGCGTTGAGCAGACGAGCACACGTCCTGACCACAATGACCGTAAGCACAACAAGATTCGACGCACTCAAGGATCTTTACCCCACTGACCCTGACTTCAGACAAGCTTACACAGAGTTTGTTGACACTGGATAGGATCCGACTGCCACTTATGTCCTTCATGAGGGATTCCTATTCAAGGCCCACCGACTGTGCATTCCCGCAACTTCCCTTCGAGAAAATTTAATTTCAGAACTGCATAACGGTGGTTTAGCTGGAGACTTTGGAAGGGACAAGACCTTGACTCTTCTCCAAGAGCGATTTTATTGGCCGCAATTGTGAAAGGATGTTACAAAATTTGTACAAAAATGCCAAACATGTCAGAGATTCAAAGGCCATAGGCAGAACACAGGGCTGTATGCACCTCTACCGATTCCTCTGCGACCCTGGGAAGAAATCACTATGGATTTCGTGCTAGGCCTGCCCCTCACGGTACGGAAAATTGACTCTGTTTTTGTGGTTGTGGATAGATTTTCTAAAATGGCACACTTCACTGCATGTAAAAAAACCTCAGATGCATCTCATGTCGCTGATTTGTTTTTCCATGATGTTGTTCGATTGCATGATGTTCCTCGTTCTTTTACTTCGGATCGTGATACCAGGTTTTTGAGTCATTTTTGGCGCACGTTTTGGTCCCATCTTGGTACTCGTTTGCAATACAACACTGCTTATCATCCACAAACAGATGGACAAACCGAAGTAGTTAATAGATCGTTAGGAAATTTATTGCGATGTCTTGCAGGGGACTCTCCGTCCAAATGGGATCTAATTCTTCCCCAAGCCGAATTCACGTATAACAATTCCACTAATAGGTCCACCGGAAAATCGCCATTTAAGAGTGTGTACGGCTTTCCAATTACCCAATTTCTAGACCTAACACCCACAACCATGCAAGGGAGGAGTAGTGCAACTGCTGAGGACCTGGTCGAACATCTAACCAATATCCGTACCGAAATCCGAGCCAAACTCCAAACCATGACCCAGAAATACCAAGCCCAAGCTAACCTCCACCGTAAAGAGAGCGAGTTCAGAGTTGGAGAATTAGTGATGGTCCACCTAAAAAAAGAGAGGTTTCCTTTGAGAGTCCACCAAAAATTGAGTGTCTGAAAGATTGGTCCATTCCGAATCCTCAAGAAGATTGGGCCCAATGCTTACTTACTTGATCTACCGCCAGACGTCCAGATATCGCCAGTATTTAATGTATCAGATCTCTTCTGATATCACGGAGATGAACAGACAGATGCCGACACGCCAGTAGTTCCCGCTGATGATACGCGTCAACCACCGGCCGCGACTGATGCCGATCAGATTGAAGATATTGCCGACATCCGAGATATGACGACTAGACATGGTCTCTTCCGTCGCTATCTAGTCAAATGGAAGGGACGACTTCTTACAGATTGCACCTGGATTGACGAGGATGAACTCCAACAACTCCGCCCCGATATACTTCAGAACTACCATGACGCCATCTCGACGGTGCGAGATTCTTCTCAGCAGGGGGGAGTTGATGCAGCATGATGCTACGTGATCACTTCCTTTTAGTCGACATTTATTTTATTTATTTTTATTTATTTATGTAAAAGGCTCATTATACAAGGCCTTATCATCTTTTCTTTTCTATTTTCTTTCTTTTTCTATTTTTAGAAAGGTTGTTGCTTATTTGGGGGATTTGGCCTCTATAAAGACACCCCAATAACTAGGATTGGATTTTAAGTTTTGAATGAAGTTAATTTTTCCCTCACTTATTCTTCTCTCTCTCCCTCTCTCTCCCCCCCTCTCTCGTTCCCGCAGCCCTCTTTCCTCCTACCCTCGCGCGTCTTTTCTCCCCCCCCAAACCCTACTTCTCCTCCTGCTGCCTCCACCTTCCCCGTGACCATCCTTCCCCCTCCCCTCCGCCATCCATTCCCCTCTCGTCTTCCCCCGCTCACCGGTGCCCCTCCCTCGTGCACCCGCCACCCCCCTCCAGCGTTCCCCTTTGCCACCCATGCCCTCTTCCCCCGACCTCCCACCATCCCCCGGATCGCCGCTTCCCTATTCACCGCCCCATCTTCCACCCGCCGCCCCCTGCATCCCTCCACTCGTTCCCCTTGCTGAACGGTACCCTCCCTTCGCGTTGCCGCCCCCAGCACCCCCTGTCCCGCCCCCATTCTTCTACCGCATCACCATTTTCCCTTCGCCGCCAATCCGTTCCGTCGCCCTTCACCCCTCTAACTATCCTTCCGCCAGCCAACAGTCGCAGCCCCCATCCGCACTCCCGCCGACTCGTCCCGGTGCACCGCTGTGCTGTCATCGGCCGTCTTCCCGCTTGACACCAGCCACCTCGTGCCGCCGCAAGCACCCAACAACCAAAGTCCGCTGCCGACCAGGTCTGAAGCGCGCCGAAAATTCCCTCGCTGGTTGTGGTATGAGCGCCCCCTTTGCATATTATTCAGTCCGTGTGATATTAAGAGTGTAGGCTGTTATATTCTTGATTGGTTTGGTGAATTATTGAGGTTCCTTTTGCCGCAACATCGTTATATTTTCCTTATAATCATTAACTACTCGGTTACCTGAAATTGCGGTGAAAGCCGTGCTGGAACTCGAGTGTTTTGTGGACCGTTGTTTGCTGAGTTTTTTTAAGGCGTCATTTTTGTCCTCATCAAAGTTTAATTCTTTGCATTTCGGTCTCTAGAGTATCACATTGCATGCCATTCTATTTGTTTCAGCCTTTTAGTCGTTTAGTTCAGACTTTAGGACTTGCAACTTAGTTCACGTCTTGACGACCCTCCGTAGGTTGCATCAAGTGGCATGTATCTTCGTGCGACCAGTCCGATGACAGTAAGTGCACTGTGATCCACGACCACGACCAACCCAACCACGTGGTCCTCGTCCATGAAAATGAGATGAATTGCCTCTTCCTCGAGAGGTTGCCATAGCGAAGAATTTGGCACAGTAGTAGGGCTTGAGATGTTGATTCGACTCAATTGCCGAAAGGCCTCCTCCATGGGAGGAATGGTGGCATCTGCCAGAATCTGAGAGGAAGCTGCCTCATACTGTGAGTCAAGAGAAGCTAGAAAGACTCTGACCATTGTGGCATTCCGATATGTCTTCAATTGTTCTGGAGTAGCTGTGAGAGGCACGAAACTGTGAAGCCTCTCAAACATTCCCCTCAATGCAGTGTAGTGAGCATGTAGGGGTCGACCATTTTGCTTTATCGTGAAGATGTCATGCTGGAGTTGTAGGGTTTTTGTCTCATTCTTGGCTTGGGAATACGTAGAAGCAAGAATATCCCACATGGCTTTGGCAGCAGGTTGGTGCAAGACATCATTAGCAATGTATGGAATCTGAATACCATACAACCAGGCATGAGCATATGCGTCATCAGCCTCCCATGAGGCCTACAACCCTGTTTTCTCATCTTGCTCATCCTCGGTAAGAATATGTTTCTTACCCATTGACTTCATTAGGGTCATGAACTGCATGGCCCATAACTCATAGTTGGATCCATCCATCTTCACAATAGGAGCAGGACCTCTGAAGGCGCCTGTAGTGGGGATATCGATCTTGCTTTCTGACATTTTGACTAGAGAAAACTAGGTTTGTAGACAAGATAAGTCTATACTGACATGACTAGGTTTGCACGTGTAGACTTTTATGCAACCAAACCCATCAACGTGGAAGCGCGAGAGAAGAGCCTCTTAGGAAGACAACAACCGAACTAGGGGTGGTGGGACCCTAGGGACAACGGCTGCAGACCACGGTCAAAGCCTAGGTCACGGAGAAGAAAGGGGCCGCGCGTGAAGGAGGTTGCGCGTGTGGGACGACGCGCGAGGGGATGACGCGCGTAGGGGCGGCACGCGTGGAGGCGGCGCACGGAGGGCGGCGAGCGTGGAGGGCTGCGCGCGGGGCTTGAAGGTGGAGGGTTAGGTTTACGGTTCGGTATGAGAGCTCTGGTCTAGGACCGCCGCTCTGATACCATGTTGGGAAAAACAAGAGTTGTGTTTGTTCCTTGAGCCCTAAACTCTTATATAGGGAGCGGTCTATGGGTAATTTACATACGATATACAAACGAAAAGAACAATAGATAAAGGATACAAGAAAATAAAATAAACTTCTATCACTCCTTGTGGCAGGATTTTTGAACATTACTTAAGGACTATCAGATACCTTGATGGGTCTTAAGTGAGGCAGGGATCAAGTGAATCGATGAACCCTTATATCAGGGTTTTTGGACATTACCCATGACTATTAGATACCTGGCGGCAGTGATGAAAAATTTCATGATGGAGAAAGGGGCAAACTAGTTGCAATAGTTTGGGCTATTTGGATGCAAGAAAATGAAACTATCTACAGGGCAAAGAGACCTTATTTTGAGAATGTGGTGTTTGTTGCATATATTTCGGTCTTCTTGGGCCACGGTGGGGTTGTTTGTGTGTGTAGGGTGGGGGGTTGGTGAGGGCACTTGTATTGTAACATTTTTGCAGGTCTTGTATCGTTCTTCTGATGCCGCTTTTATCTTCTTTTACGATGAATTGGATGGTCATGATCCTCTATTGACTTTTATTTGACTTAAAAAAAGCACTAGTCAAATGGCTTAAATATATGTTGTTTCTCATTCATCAGGTTGGAATTTTTGCAATTATCTTTTTTCGTATCTTATGGATTATTACTGTGTTTATGTTAGCAGGAATTCAATCGTCTTGTGTCGGAAGGTTTTCAGGTCACACCAGTTTGGCATCAAGGCTTTATTCGTGATGATGGAAGGCATGTTATTTAAACTTCATGAGGTTTGCAATATTCATAATGTAAACCTCTAGAATGATGAAGTGTGCTGGTTTTCTCTAACGTGCTTTTTATGCGTTATAGTAACAATTTCTTTTTGTCCCAACTCCCATGTCATAGTGAATCCTTTTCTAACCCTTTTTGCATAAGAGAATTTTAATGGTGGCTTAATATGTTCCTCATCTTTATATCTAAATGTTTTGTACTATGAATGGGGATCACATCATAGAACTGAAGGACTAGATGACCTTTGTATATGCCCAAACTACATTAGCCAAGTTTCTCTCATTTTATTTTCTTTGGTCATGGCAACCTTTTATACGATAGCCTCATGGCAAATCCTATCCGTCTTTGTCTGGCTAGAAATCCATTAGAATATCTACGTCTCAGCTACAACTCTCCACATGCCTGTAACTGCACAAGACTCGCTAATACGAAGTAGTGCAGGTCTCACTGCAGCTCTGTAGCATTTTCATTGATCTCCAGTATTCTCCATATTTGATTTTCTTTGGGTACAAATGTGATCTCACAGGATACCAACAACATCCTCTTGAACCTCAATCATTTAGGGATTTTCACTTGTGACCTTCGAGTTTTGCTATTATTTTTATGCCCCTACTTTTTTTGCCCCTATAATGGATTTTTAAAATTGTTAAAATTGCTCTACGACCTTTTGCACAATGTAATTACCCCATTGACCCTGTAAATTACCCCAAGAACCTTCAAGAGCTTCAAACATATTAACTGCAAGGTTCCTAGGGTAAGAGTCGGCAAGTTTATGGGGTCGAGGGAGGAATTATGTGGTTTCAAAGATCGAGAAGGTAATTTACAAAGTTTATAAGGTTCGTAGGGTAAAAATCCCATCATTTAGGGATTTTTATACTTGTGACCTTTGAGTTTCGCTATTATTTTTATGCCCCTACCTTTTTTGCAATAACACTTATGCCCCTTTCTTCTTGCACCATTGAAAGTTATACCTCTCAAATTAGTTGCCATCCTTTCCCATCCTAAACAGACATTAACTTATAAGCACACATGTAATTGGATAGAAAAGAGAGGGATACAAGTGTAATGATATGTTCTTTCTCCTTTCTCATTTTCTTCTTTTTTCATACTTCCCTCCCCTCTCTTCTTCTATCCTTCGAGCTGCAGCCCTGGGCTCCTTCACCCCTCCCCACCACCTCTCCCCCTCCTCCTTTGACATGAGCTGCCTCCTCGACCTCCTCCCCCTCCTCAGCCCCCATCCTCGCCCCAACCTTCTCAGCCACCACCTCCTCCCTCCTCCTAGGTTCATTCCTTGCTCCAAGCTCCTTCGCCCCCTCTCCACTACATCCTCCCTCTTCCGCCCCTGCCCTCACCTTGACCTCCCCCTTCCCCACTGCCTCCCCCCATCTTCTCCAATGAGTAGTGACAACCATTTGTCCATGCTTCACCATCTTCAATCTCAAGGACCACCTCCTCCGTGTCGACAACTCCGCCACCTACTCCTGTGTGACCATCCTTATGGACGTTTCGCTGTGCCTCTCCTCACCATTCGATGAGAGGTCTTATGGGAGGTGGAATTGCTACTTGCAAGGTGTCCAAGGGGAAGGAGAATAAGAGGGTGGAAGTAGAACTGCATGGTAAGAGGAGGCCACGAACTTTCTCACTGGAGGATGGATGGAAGTTGGGGGGGGGGGGAGGGTCTGGAGGAGGAACACAATTCAAGAGGACAAGTGTCATAAGTTCATACCTAACCAGTCTTTAGTTTAAATAACTATGATTTTTTAATCTAATAGACGGTAAAGTAACAGAAGGGCACAATTTATAACAATGTGAAAAGGTAAGTGTGCAAGTGTTATTGCATAAAAATGTAGAAACACAAGTGTATTTGCGAAAACTCAAAAAGGCACACATGTAAAAAAATCCCATCCTTTTAAAAAGAGCTTGGTTACCCCCTTACGAAAGTAAACTACTGATTCAGGGACGGAGGATAAAACGCAACCAGTGTTTCAGCAGTTCTCTTTTCTCAATAAAAAAGTGATTCAATTTATGCCCCCCAAAAATTTTAAACCTAGAACTTGACCAAATCAAGTGCAAGATGATCCGGGAATTCCAAGACTTTACATGTCATCTGACAACTGTCAGTTTCGTGTTGCATTAGTGAAGTGGTAAACATATTTATGTGGAGGACCTAACATCTTTCTGTTCACTTCATTTATATTAAGAAGTATATTTTACAGTTATTGTATGTTTTTCTAATAACAATGATTAAACCTCTGGTTGTTAGGTCAAGTTACACAGAGACTGTTAAGACTGCTCGGTGGGAATATAGCACCCATCCAGTCTATGGATGGGGTGATGTTAGCTCTAAGCAGAAATCGACAGCTGGATGGCTTGCTGCTTTTCCTGTGTTTGAACCCCATTGGCAAATATGCATGGGGGGTGGACTTTCAACAGGTAATAGAGACTGCGAACACTTTCTCTATAATATCCATTTTGGCAGGAATGTTGATTCTTCATGCCTTCTCATATATACCCTCCACGTATATCAATAACCTCCAAAGGGGACTCCATTCCCCAATTAGCAGGACCCCACAATTGAATGTAGCAGATCAATGAGTTTCATTTTATGGCAATCCAGATACAACCCTTTATATGGCAGAGATACATGTACGAAATGAGAAGGATGAGATCGAATTGGCATCTTCCATGAATTCAAACATAAGTAAAAGTGATGTGTTTGGAATTTGATTTTCATAACAATACAACACAGACAAAATTATCATATGGACCAATGCCATCTATATGATGTATATTCTTCTATCTTCGACTCTACAAATGGATCTCTTGGCTTAATAATTGCAGTGTTGTAAAATCGCCCAACTGGCCCGACTAGTAGGTCCGACTAGTCTAGTCAGTGGGGTGGCCGACCGAGTACCGACTAATTCTGATTAGGTACACTAATCGACCAATTTTTGCTTGGACATACCATGTTTTTTAATGTTTTATTTTTTATAAGCAAAGTTATTATAATATGATTAATTTTTTATTTAAATTCAGTTACTTCTTTTATTTTATTATGGTTGTATAAAATATACAAAATCGATGTAGATATATGTATAAAAATGAGTTATATATTTAAAATAATCATAAAATTCAAAGCCGATTAAAGTCCGACTAATTCCGATTAGTCGTCCGACTGCCGATTAATCCTTAATCAGTGACCCAACCGACCGAGTACTGACTACCGATTTTTGCAACCTTGAATAATTGTAGTAGCTGGAATTGTTTCAGGAAGCTGACTTCTACTGAATATAGAGATTGCTGGCTCCGAATTATTACGTCAATGTCTATTGTTTTATACACATATATCTTGATTAATATGCCTTTTCATGTTATAATATGTATGTTCTCATTATTTTTTGATGCAATATGTTGACATTTTTCGTGTAAGTCCAGGTTCTGCTTCTGACATTAGTGGTTGTCGAGTACAATACTTATCCCCCTTCCATCCCTTTGGTTTTCACGTTGTAATTGGAGTTATTAAACTTGTGAAATAACTTACAGAGTTACTCTTATCTTTGAATTTCTTATGTCCATCATGTTATTGTTATACGTCATGCAACATAGTGTATGTGCCACAGGCTGGATTGAATGGGATGGAAAGAGATTTGACTTCGAGAATGCACCATCATACTCTGAAAAGAACTGGGGTGGAGGCTTTCCAAGAAAGTGGTTTTGGGTATGAATATTTTTTCTGATTTTGTAAAAGTTTCTCCATTGAGTTGGCAAGAATTTTCAGTGTTAGCTGTTAGCTTCCTATCAATATCTGAAGCTGAAAACTTGGCCAAGTGAATTGTATTTTTTTAAAGGAAAAAGGGTGATGTGCCGAGAAGACCACTTAAAAAACTTGATATCCATAAATTAACATGTAATTTACAAAGACCAGGAATCCTGATGGATCCTGACATGCTCTAAAACATTTTCTACGTAGCACTTTCTCCATGGAAAATCACCTAATTACAGCTAACCACAACCATGAGGCACATAAGACAGCCCACCCAGACTTCATCCCAGCGCAAGGCTGATTTATGGAGTCCCAAAAAGTCGAGGTACTATTTGTTGCAACCGTGTCCAGATCTGCTTCTGCCCAACAACCCTAGAGAAGCCATATAAAAAAGAACAAATAGACCACATCCGAGAGTGTGTCTGAACACTACTGACATGACTCGCCTACATCTAAAAGGACTTGGCCCTACGAGCACCCAACATCACAAGATCATGTCTCAATAACTAGAGGAACCCCTTCACCCGCTGTGAGATCTTTCACTTCCAAATCTGTCTGAACTCATGGAAACACTGCCCATATCAAAGATCGTAGTCATGTACAAGCTTATGCACCCCTTCGGAACTGAAAAGCACTCATCCACCCGAGTCCAATGGTCGGGAGTCAGGACCACTAGCAGCTCCCTCATCGCGGATAGGACCTCCAACAACACTATAATCTTAGCCACCCTCTTGACAAATATGTACGAAAATGGGGCATTATCCTCCGCCCTCCCATGCTTCACCCACCAACATCTCACCATCCCCCACCAAAGTAAAAAGGCTAGGAAAGTGATCACATAGCGCATCACGTATAGTCCGGTTATTAAACAATATTGATCTCAAAAGATGCGAGACGACAAGCAAAACCAAACAAATGCCCCCTTATCAAATCGAAGGAACATGCACCATCCTCGTTGCACTGATAGGTCTATTGAAGCTCCATATACATTGTGTAACATCCTACTTAGCAAGTTCGAGTTCACACCCTAGATTTGGGATACCCTTTGGTCAGCAAGACCCTGTTCATCTTATCCAAAGGGAGTTGACGACAAGTGTTCGGTGGTGCTTGAGGATTCGGTGGAGCTGGAGACGAAGACGAGGGTTTGGTGGTGCTAGAGGGGCTGAGGGCAGGGAGACAACGGCTACTGCCGTTGGGTTTTGACTGGACGGGTCGCCCCGTGGGTATCCAATCTCGTTCGGGTCAGTGCCCCGAATTTGACGGGTTACATCAGACTGGGTTACCCAAACCTGTAATGGTATATAGGATCGAACGGTTTTAGAGATCAACTCTCGTGGACCTGGTCGGGTACCCGTTCAACCCGAAAACCATGCGCACCCCTATATGGAAGGATAGAAGGGAGTGATGGGTTTAATGATAAAGTTTAAGGGAGTGGAAGTAGAGGATAGTGGAATGAAATGTTGAGGATGGGAGGGAGGGAGAGGTGGTGCTTAAGGGATATGGCTTTGGGTGCAACATTGTTAAAATGTAGGCAAGGTCCACAGTGACGAGGATCATGAAGATGGATATAAGCTTGTCTCGGAGAGGTCCAATTCACATCATATGCTCTTTTTCCTACATGAAATTTAGATTGTATCTTAGCTCTTAGATGGGACTTATTTTTTGTGAAGCCAAGAAAAAGGGGGATACACTCAATGGTGTTCACCCCAATATATTACTAGAAAAAAGGAGAAGGATACAATCAAGAAAATAAAGTTAGCGACCCAACGTAGGAGGCAAGGAGCCTCCAGAACTGCGCGCCAAAAAGCAAAAGAAACAAGAAAACAAACACACTAAACATGAGTCCAGTCAACCACCAAAGCCTTCACGCGACAGAGCACGTTCTCCAGATAAAACCGCTGCGCAGAGAATATGGCCTCGTTGCGAGCAAGCCATATCGACCATAAACAAGCCACCGGTGCCAAGAATCGCCTTCTCTCCATACGCCTATTCAAGAAGAGGGAATCACAGAAGGTCTCCACATCACGAGCATGCACCCAAGCCACGAAGGGGTCATCCCACAACCCCCGGACCAAAGGGCAGAGAAAGAGTAAATGGTCCAGGGATTCCACGTTTGAATCACACAAGCCGCAGATGTTGGAAATCGAAGGCAGCAACCTTGAACAGCGATCGCATGTTAAAAGCCTCTTTCTGCGGACGAGCCATAAGAAGAAGATAATACGCAAGGGCAAGCCCAAGCTCCAGAAGAAGCCACAGTCTCTCACCAGGGAATCCGAACGAGCAGGCAGAGTATCAAGCAAGGATGCGTAGGCCTTCCGGGTCGAAAAGTCACCATCCGTCCAAATCTAGCGATCCAAGCCCACAGAGGGAGAATCCGCAAGAGCAAGAACGTTCATCAGAGCAAGAAAATCAAAGAACCTATGATCGGAGAAGTTCCCCAGAAAGCGAGGAGACCAAGACGCATTCACCCAGCAGCAAGCGACGAAGACCTCCTTATTTTCCGCCAGAGCAAAGAGGCGAGGGAACCGAATAGAAAGTGGCTCCCCCCCAACCAGCAGTCATTCCAAAAAGAGAAAGCACGGCCGTCCCCCAAAACAGGTTTAAAAGACGCTCTATTCTTCAAAAATACCTCCTTAAGACCACGCCAGAACGGAGAGCTCCCACAGACAACTCCCGAATCGCCCTCGCCAGCCCACTCTCTCCCATGAAGCTCCCTCAAGATCTCAATAAAGAAGCTACCATCTCTTCCCCACACCCTGCTTGCCCACTTAAGGAAGAACGCATCATTAATCAACCTGCCAGCTTCTCCCTCACCACCTCCTACCAAGCGACCAGGTGAATTCCACGCCCTCCGATACCCGACTTCCCCCATAAGAACCTCTTGAAGCAAGACTCAAGTCTCTTGCAAATCTCAGCTGGCAGACGACGAGTCGACAAAAAATGAATCAGAATGGCAGCAAGGACCGAGCGAAGAAGAATCAATCTACCTCCTTTTGAAAGAAGCGCCGCGCGCCAACCTGCCAATCTCGCCTCAACCTTCTCCACCACCACACTCCGATCCTTAAGTCTTGGCCTCCCAACCACCAAGGGAAGGCCCAGGTAGTCAAGCGGAAGGCTGCCCAAAGCAGAGCCCAGAATGTTCGCAAAATCCAGTGCCATTGACTCCGATAGTCCAAAAGTAATAACCTTAGATTTGTTACCATTAATGCGCAAGCCCGATAATTCGTTGAAGAGGTCTAAAGTCATCGACATGGCCGCAACTTCCGTATCACCCCCTTCAATGAAGCACAAAGTGTCGTCCGCAAATTGAATTAGCGGCACGGAAATGGCCCCCTTTGAAAAGCCCTTGGAGAGGCCTGCAACAACCACTCGGTCCACCATACGAGCCAAGACATCTAACGCAAGCACGAATAGAAGGGGGGCCAGAGGGCATCCCTGGCGCAGACCCCGACGCGGTTGAAATCGCCCCCCTTCCAAGCTGCCATTAAGCAAAAGAGAAAAGGAGACTGTAGTCACGCATCGCCACATCCACGAAATCCACAACTCCGGGAAACCTCGCCTCTTGAGGACCGACCATAGAAAAGCCCAATCAATGCTATCATAAGCTTTAGCGAAATCAATTTTCCAAAGCACTCCTTGACGCTCCGAGGCTTTCCAATCCGCCACCAGTTCCAACGCAACAACAATACAATCCGATATTTGTCTCCCTTTAATGAAAGCCGCCTGAACGGGGGAGACAAGCGAGTCCATCACCTTAGAGAGTCTCCTAGCTAGGACTTTAGCCACGATTAAATAGATGGCGTTTGAAATCGAGATGGGGCGAAAGTCCCCAATGTCCTCCGCCGCATCCCTCTTTGGAATCAAAAGCAATAAAGCTCTATTCAGCCTATCAAAGCCCGCGTTTCCGCCGCAGAATTTCACTATCACCTCGAAGACTTCATTGCCCACCAAGTCCCAAAAGTCCCTGAAGAAGGCTACCGAGAAGCCATCAGGCCCCGGGGACGCATCAAGATTAAGATCCCACACAACCTCTTTAGTCTCCATCAACGAAATTGGCCTAATAAGCATGGCACAGTCCACCTCGGAAACTTTGGGAACCCCCAAGCCCAACCACTTCCAACAGCGCGAGGAACGAGTCGACATGACTCCCCTGAAATGTTCCATAATGGCGGAGCCCATAGCATTATCCCCAACGAAACGCTCTCCATCAACAGAAATAGCACGCAGAGTATTGTTTCGCTTCCTCCCACTAGTAACCCTGTGGAAATAAGCTGTATTTGCATCACCATCTTTGAGCCACTTGAGCCTGGAGCGCTGACGCCATTCAATAGCTCTCTTCTTGTCTTCCTCCGCCACCTTTTTTTGCGCAGCGGAACGCTCCTTGAGTTCGTTGACATTGAGATTCCTCTCATTCTCTACAGAGTCAAGTCTTGAAATAATGTGCTCCGCCTCTTTTCTAAGAGCCACCCTTTCCAGTCGCGTCCCCCGTTTAAAGCGTGCCAATCTTTTCCACAAGGACTCAAGCTTCTGACTAAGTCTAGCAGCCGCAGACCCCTCGACCGAAGAGGAGACCCAGTGGTCGTTCACCACCGCCCTAAAGGAGGGCTCAAGGAGCCAGCAACGTTCGTATCTAAAGAGGCCCTTCAGAGATAGATTCTCACCAGAATCCCATAAGATTGGCGAATGGTCAGAGAAAGCTCTGGGCCTAGAAGAAACCGAGCAGGAAGGGAATCTTTCCATCAAAGCATCCGAAGCCAAAAAACGATCAAGGCGGGATCGAGAAGAGCCGCTTCTCCAAGTATATCTAATATCGGATGCCACCAAGTTCTCCAGAGCCAAAGAGTCCAGAGTCTCCTTAAAAGACAAAGACCCTGGGTCGCATCCGCCCCTAGCCCGAGGGCGATCAACCGAGTGAATAGTGACATTGAAATCTCCCCCAATGATCCACGGGAGGTCAGCAAAAACACGCCCCGCTTCACGCAAGTCCTCCCACAGTTCAACTCTTCTGATATGACAGCAGGGCCCATAGACACAAGAGACAGCAATAGGAGAGGCCAAGTCACTTCTGACCAGCACCACTGAAAGCATATGCTGCCCCAGCAAGGTGGATTCAAGTGTAAAGAGAGACGATTTCCATGCGATGAAGAGACCCCCCGCCGCTCCTACTGCATCCAACGCCGTAAAGCCATTCAAAGTCCCCGCACCAAAGGAACGCCAAAGAGCTTCATCTAGCCCGCGCAATTTCGTCTCCTGGATCAAGGCAACATCACAACCCCACTCCGACAATCGGGCACCCAGAGCCTTTCTCTTCACGTCATCCCCCAGCCCCCTCACGTTCCAGGAAAGGAATTTCATTAAGAAAAGAGCCGGCTCCCTCCAGAATGCGCAAGGCCAACCGCCTCCGCCACAGAGTCTCTCAACGATGCACAAGTAAGAACTGGCGCGGCTCCCGTACGAGATCTGCTCCTCCTTCGATATCTCTTCCCCGATCGCCTATCAGATCGAGAAGCCTGGTCAATAACACGGTCCGCACCCGAGTCGCCAAAAATCGGGCTAGGCAAAGCGCGAATGGGCGAACCCACATCTTCACAGGAATAAGGCCCCAGGATGGAGAGCGAAGAAGACCCCAACAATAAAGGCAAAGCACTGTCGCAAGGGAGGCCGGAGCCTTCAACCGAAGGAAGGAGAGGGTGAGAGTCCTGCAGAACCACCTCAACAATATCCAGCCCAGAGATGGGCCCAACCGAGACCCGAGTGGTGTCCTGATCCGAATCCGCAGAGAGGTAAGAAGAGCCCCCAGCGGACCAAGACCCGATTAACCCCGACCCGTCAGCACCAGCAACCACAGTAGAAAGACCCGTCCGTGCGCCCGAAAACGATGCGTTCTTCGTACGGTCCACCTTAGATGGGACTTATCTGAAATAAAACACCTTATGTGGACAATGTCCTGGACTCTTACAACCATAACTGGGGATTTTGCGAAGGATAGTAGTTTGACTAATAATTGCAAATTACTCCTTTTTTCAAAAAAGAATTTGTGGATGGTCACTAATTTCTAGTCGCTATCTTTTGGATTTAAAAAAGAAAGAAACGTTAGTGAAATTTTTGGTCGACTTGAAGCCTCATAGAACGGTAGATATGTATGTTTAAAAGGGATAGATGTCGTGTAAATATCCTAAGATCGTGGCATTATTTATGTACAATTTTCTGTGTAAAAAAAATATTATTGTTGTTGTATGAAGATGTGTTCCCCAAGTAGGATTCATGGTCCAGAAAGCAGAGTTTTACCAATGAAATTATTTGCACATCCTAATCTAATTGGATCTTTTGTGAACTGACTCAGATTCATAAGAATGGATATATCTTTATCGTTGTGTATAACTGATGCATGCATTCTATTTACTTGTTACTTCCCAACCTTTGCTTATTATCAATAATCTTAGACATGTTCCAGGGACAAGTAAACATTATCTGCCCTTCGCAGGTCCAATGTAATGTGTTTGAAGGTGCATCGGGAGAGATAGCATTAACAGCCGGAGGTGGATTGAGGAAATTATCTGGATTATCGGACAACTTTGAAAATGCTGCCCTGGTAAGCATGCACATGCTTGCACCTTTACATTCTCTTTCACTTTTTCTATACGATTATTTATGTTAATTTTTCTCTAATTTTTTTTTGCACTTGGTTTGCAAGAAAGCAGCATTGATGTGGATCATTTTTGTTACAGATCGGAGTACATTTTCAAGGAACCTTTTATGAATTTGTGCCTTGGAATGGTGCAGTTAGTTGGGAGGTTGCTAAGTGGGGCCACTGGCACATTTCTGCGTATAATGAGAAGCATGTGGTAATTATTCCTTATTCTGGCTTTTTTTACTTTCTGAACTTTGAGTCTACATGTTGCAACTATACAATGCAATTTATCTTGACAATTCTCTTGACATTCACTCAGTCCAGTATCAGCATTAACAAAAAAAGGTGTCTTTATTTAGTCTTTCCACATTTGGCTTTTTCAGTCCTTTGTACGTTTCATGCGGATTTTAGTGGGAAAAATAATCATCGTCTATGATATAAATTTGGGTTTTTGTATAGGCACTTTCAAGAGTTTTTGTCGATTTAGAGTGCTCTCAGAAGAATAAGAAATATTTCCTTCGTGTCCCTTCAACAAGACAAGCATGAGAAAATGTCGAATGCAATATTGTCTTGTTTTACTTAGCTAGGTTATCTGGTTTCGAGAATATATTTGGCTGGGGACTACAGTTGAAGTAATAGTAAGCAATCATATTTCCTGGTCTTCAAATTTGATAGTATAATTTAGCTCCGGGCTGCAGGTTCTAAAAGTTTTGTTCTAATGTTCATAGAACTAGGTTCGCATTGGTTTGGACTCTAAACTCATCCAAATAATTGAAAAGAAGATAGTGTATGAGTTGTTTTGGGACTAAGGTTGGATGAACTAGATAACAAAGTTGATTGGTGGATGGCACCTGACCTGATCCAACCAATAACTTGAAATAACAAAATGGGTTATGCTTAAATTTAAGGGATATTTATACCTTTAACTTTGAGCAGTTTTGTATTTACGTGCATAACCCTCGATAATTACAAATACACGAGAAACCTCGAATAGTCACTCGGCCTCACAGCCATAACCCTCACGAATTACACGAGAAACCTTGAATAGTCACTTCGTCTCACACTCATAACCCTCACGAATTACATGAGATACCTTGAGTAGTCACTCCGTCTCACACCCTTAACCATGAGGGCTCGTTTGGTTACCAGGTTACCCCTGGGTAACCTGGTCCTTCATTTCTAGGTTGGAATTCCATCACAAACCAATGTAACATTGATGAACGTGAAATTCGTCTCTTTAATAATAAGGAATTGTAGCATAGGAGATGGAAAGCGGTCGATCAAAAACCACACTTTCGAAAATGTGGAAGTTATTTTACTTGGCAAGTATACCAAGGTCAAACACAGGGACACGGGCCTCTTTGTCTATTCATTGAAAAATATCGATTAAATAATGAGTGATTAGATTCAAATTATAGGTCTCCATGCAGATGCAGATGTGATATGCGTATATATATATCATGCAAATAAAATAATGCAAAGATGCAAAGATAGAATAATAGGATGCATGCGTTTTTGTTTAATTTTAAATGCAATTGAATACGATGCAATGTGCATGATATGCCAAAAATACATCTACAGCACAAATATGCCCTAAAATATTCATTTTAATGAGTATCAGAGGCAATTTGAGCAACATGATAAATAATGGTACTTAAGTCGTGAGCATGAGACACTATATGTATCATAAAAAATTATCCCATTTAATTCAGTGTCAAATCAACGAATAACATATGCCAATATGTAGAGAATAAAGCAAGCTTCAACATGAGACTAAAATCATTCTATTTGGATTTAAAATGCCCAAGATATGCTAAAAACAATGCAATGAGCATAAATGTAATAAAAATGCATGAAAAATAAAGGATAAATATCACAAATAGGCCCCTGGAGGGACCTATTTGCAATTAGTAAAAGTCGGATGGGCCCAAATAAAATTTTCCCTATGCGTAGGGGTTTTCTCCAATTGTGTAAAGCTGGCAGGCCTTCCCTGAAATTTACCCCAGGCACGCACGTGAAGCACGCGCCTGGAGGACCTAAATGCATATATTGAAAGTTCTGGGGCATGCTCTGCAATTTACTCGTCCCACACGTGCAAGGCACGTGAGAGGACTAGGCTCGAGAGGCGGTCGAGGCTCGGGCGACACGTGGCAGTTGCTGATGGCTTCGGCAAGTGGCTCGGATAGCACGATCCTGCATGATCGGAGGATGTGATGTGGTCCCATCTAGGTTGTTGGATGACCATCGAAGAGGCGCCCTCCAACGACGCCTGCGCTTCCTCCCCAACCGGAGGAGCAGCGGCATAATTGGAGCTCCGACGAGTCTGCTAGAGCTCCTCCATGCTCCTCCGTGCTCACTGAGGGTCTCTAGAGCATCGTGACCGTCTGGCGAAGATGGCGGACCAGAGGTGAAGCAACGAGGATAGCTGTAGAAGGCTATTGACGATGCATCACCGCATTTGTTGCTCAAGATCAACATAGGTGTGCGAACTCCGACCATTGAGTGAGATGTAGTCCCGTGGAGGTGGTTGGAGCGGAGGACCAGGGGTCTTCATCTCCGGCGAGCCGAAGAGAAGGTGGATTGGAGCAGGAAGGGGTTCTAGAGAAGGGAGAAGGGCAAACAGGTGTGCGCCGAAGATGCTAGAGGCGTTGTGGAGGTAGGTGGATGGTCGATGAACGGAAGGGTGATGTGTGTAAGTGGAATTAATTCAGAGAAAACACAAGAAAAACGAGGACGGAGTTACCTGGAGGATTGAAGAAGAACGCGGTGGAAGTTTTGGCTTGAGCTGGGCTTCGGGTGAAGCCCTGGTCTTCACGCAAACCCGGTCAACCGATCCGAGGAACTCATCGGTGCGTAGACTAGCCGCAACATTCATGGGTCGACACTCGGAGCTCCGCCCATTATCGCCTTCCAATTCCTCCCACTCTGTCACGAGGAGGGGAAGGCGGCTAGGAGGGTGCTCCGTCAGTTGGTGGATGAGGTGGTGGTGAGGTGGACGGGGTCGTTTTATAGGTGGCAGAGTGCAGACGTTAGAGTGGTCACGATGGAGGTTTGCAACGATGGTACTGGTGGCGTGGAGTGATGGAGAGGGCTATTGAAGGGCTCGCGAAGATCGTGGCCCTTAGGGCTACGTGGAGGCCGTGAGAGGAGGTGGAGAGATGATCGGAGATGGTGGCGAAAATGGAAAGGGGGTGGGGGTTTTGCTAGGCATAATGCTTGGAGCGGGAGACACTGGAAGGTAGACGAAGAATAGGGGTCGTTGGATCTCGAATGGCCTTGATTAGAGCACAGGCGGAGGGCTCGGATCACATCATGTGATCTGATCAGAGGGCGGAGGACGAAGCGCGGATCAACGGGCAAGATTGAGGCGGGTGGAAGGGATCATGCGGCCTAGGGCGGAGCCGAGTGGCACGAAGAGGAGCGAGCCACATGGGAGGCCCAGAGGGCGCCATGTGGCCCAATCAGAAAAATCCAAAATTAAGAAAATAAGGAAAATTCGAAAATAAATAATTAGAGGCTGAATTAGCAAAAAGTCTAAACATAAAAGTTGTAGATCTCATCGAGATCTACAAGTTTTATATGGACCAAAAAGTCAAAAGAGGTCAATTATTCGAAGAATAATTTTTGCAAGCATTTTTAATGAATAAAAACACTTGTTTTTAGTGGATTTGTGATTTCTTTATATTTTTAATTTCTTTTTCAAACCAAATCAAATATATAAAGAAATATCTAATTTTTGGGATTTTAAATAATAAAGAAAATAAAGAAATGTTAGTGATAAATATAAAAATAGGGTTAGTGTTTATTATAGGTGATTGGTTTATTTGAAGATTTCTCATGATGTTCTTATTTTACGAGGATAAAAAGATAGAATTATGATGATCCAACAGGGATTCATCAGACATCGCATCCCATTCCTCATTCCAACCCTCACCATCCCTCTCAACCATCCAAACAACTACTATTCGCAGCAGGCTACTCCAACCCAGTTACCAAACATGTCCTAAGGATTATATATGTAAATACAAAAACTCAGGGTTATGGGTGTAGATATCCATAAATTTATTTAACCTACCATACCCAAATCTTGAGTACAGAAATATCTGTGAATTCTGAATGGTTTCCCAATCCTGAACTCAATTGCTTTAGTCTTGTCTTTCTTTTCACAATGATTGCTTTAGCTTCGAGGCGGAAATGGCTATGGTTTTGTAGTGATGGTGTTCGAGTTGTAGGACTTGGATATTAAGTAAAATAACTATGCACGATCGGTAGCCATTGTTGTGCTCCTTGGTTTGTATGTTAATCCTGTGTTGAGAATTTAATCAGTGCAGTGATCATCACGAACAAAAACCTCATATTCTGTTTTGAGACGTTCATTGGGTCAGATCTTCATAACATTCTTCTCAACAATTACAAGTAGTATGTTTGTCTATAAATTATGGGACACCACATAACTCCCATAGCTAGGCAATATGAGACTGAACAGAAGAATAGTAATTGGATTTTATACACGTTATCTAAGTGTGCCATCTCCATGAAAGAAGGTGAAAGGCTTGAGATAAAGAAATAGGCAGTGGTTGTTTGGGCTTTCCATCCTCGAAGTACCCTAAACCAAACCATCCAAACTAATACCTTTTTTTCCAACCATTTATTTGGGCCGACTGTATGTGTTCCTCATCTTGAAGTTCAAGCATATTTATCGTGGGTCATATCCTGGCCCTAGATCCTAGCAGAAGAAATCATTCCTGACATGCTCTTTCTGCGACTTCTTTGGTCTTTCTCGACCCACCTTGTATGACACATTGGATTGGGATATCAGTTGGCCTCCTATGAAGACAAAGTCACCGTTGATGAGATTTCTATCTATTGCGCCGACTTTTAGATTTGCTGATAATCTCGTTATGATCCAGTCCAATTATTGTGGCTGCAGATTGACTTCTTAGCATTCGTTTCTACCAGTTATTTTATGAATGTCATTACAACTGGCAACTTACAGCTTTGTAATATTTGCCTTTTAGTTGTAGTTGTCCCAATGTACTCTAGTTTGTCAAATTTCATGATTATGATGTCTATTTGGTATGGGGATGGGGTAAAATATGTGCATTGGCAGAATAGTTCAGGATAAGGGGATCCACGAAGTCAGTGGGATCGCAAACTATGGTAAAAAAAATTCGGAATGTGCTGTAAGGTTTTAGCAAATATTGATTTGTGGATCTTTAAAGTTTTAACACCAGCTTCTGTATGCCCTCGAGCATCTCTGATAGAAACGCATATTTTCATTTCAAGTGCAATCAAATTCTCTCTATGCCCTAAGAAAGGGTACCATATTACTTTTACTGTGATTCTCTCACATTCATGAAAATTTCATGCACAGGTTGAGTTGGTAGCCTCAACAAACGAACCAGGTACACCATTACGCGCCCCAACATCCGAAGATGGTTTTGTAGTTGCATGTAAAGATACATGTCTAGCTGACCTAAGGTTACAAATCTGGGAGAAACGATATAATGGGAGCAAGGGAAAGGTGTGTATCTGTATTTTTGTGTCATCTGTGATTTAGCTATCAATCTGATCGCTTGCAAATTTGATACTCTATTCTTCCATTTTCTACGCCTCTATAGCCCCTCATTCTTTTATGCTCCACAGATAATTTTAGATGTCACGAGCAATATTGCTGCTGTCGAAGTTGGCGGAGGCCCCTGGTTTTCTACTTGGAAGGGCACGACGTCTTCACCGGAGATTGTTAAGCAAGCCATTAAATTGCCTGTCGATGTGGAGAAGTTCTTCCCCATTCCCTTCTTCAAACCAGCCGGGCTTTAAATGTAATTTCTAAACATCTGCAACTTAAACTCCAGAAATAAGTTGGTAGTTTTCATAATGGAGTAGGAACTTATGCTTATAAAAACTTAAGTTTCAACTCCTGAAAAGAATGGGTTTACAGACAGCATCTATTGTCTTGCATTATTAGCAGGTAAGTTCCAAGAATCCAAGGGTTAGGTAGGAGTATACTTTTGGTCTGAGCTATTTGAATTCATATAGCTTCTTCCAACTCATTCAATCTATTCGTTATCTTTTCTGTTAGATTTGTCGAGCCTACATAACTTATAACTTTTTACTGCTATTCAATCTCCTTCAGCATTTAGTTCATTGCCCTATTGATCACTCCTATTCTTCTTTCATCTATTAAAGCAATGTTATCTCTGGATAATACGCATCAGGGATCCTTTCATTGTATACTCTTCGTTAATTCGTCCATAAAGAAGGTAAAGAAGGTAAAGACTGAAGGCTGATGATTGGTGCAGATTGATGCTTATATAGAAATGATATGTGTTAGTTTAGTTGCTGATATGCTACTTCAGTTCCATTCTCGGGTAAGCTAATTCTTGATCTTACATGCATCTTAATAGGTCCATATTCAAAATAAGTACCCTAATCCTCATGATTCCTTTTGTTACAATATCATGAGCTTTCTGCAATTTAATGAAGATAACATGAATATGAATGTACTTTTCTTATTATCCAAATCAAATCAATCCAATTCTTTGAAACTATTGAGACCTGTAGGGATGAAAATGGATAGAGATATATTCGAATATCCGTTTATTGTATTCAAAAAATTACTGGATATGGATATCTGTAATTGAATATTAATCGAATACGAATTGTATGTAGATATGGATTGTAAAATTTTTTCAAATATAGATACGGATATGGTAATGGCTTGAACATCCCGATTCGGATATCCAAATTCAACATTTACTACTGTTTTATATATTAGTTAATACAATATAAGCTACAACCTTGTATTATTATATTAGTATTATATATTATATAATACAATATATTAATTATATTAATAAACTTCTGTTTGTTTAGAGATGAGCAGCAACAGAAGTTACAAAACCCTATCCCTCTTTTTATTCCGATGATGAATATTGGTCGCCTCAATGCTCCCTTTTGTCATGATGCAACTTATTTATATTTTATTTTTATTTTTTAAATCATCATTAACTTTGATAAAAATTCAAATCGGATTTGTATGTATTTTTATTCGATCTGTATTCGGATGCCATATTTATTGGGTTCATATTTAGATTCACTCTTTATTCGATTCATATTTGGATTGTCTCTTTATTCGATCCGTACTTTGATATGTTCTTTATTCGATTCGTATCTGGATTTGAGAAATGTCTGATTCGAATTCGTATCCATATTTTTAAAGACATGGTTTTCTTAATGCATATCCGAATCATATCAGTATCCATATCCGTATTCGATAGAAATGAAGTGGATATGAATACGGAAATAGACATATCTGATCCATATTCGATCTGGATTAATCCTTACTTGCCTGAGCCTCATCTCTATCACTCACACAACTTCATTATGTTGCCTATCAAATTAGTGTAGATATACTTTGCACTGTTTTTTATGGTGTTCATCTGTAACTAATGTTCTTTTACCACCATCCTTGATGCATCTAACTTGTATAAGATCCTTGATTTTCCACTTAACCTTAGACAACTTGCAAATATCTCTCATGTATTCTTTCAATTTAATTTCATATATAGATGCTCCCAAACTTTTCTTTACTAATCGCCCTTAGCCTCTTTTGCCATCATATATTCTGTCAAATTTTCATCTGTTTTACTTAAGTAGAAAGCTTAAAAGCTCCTCTCTTTCGCTCGAAGTTTCTCTTGCACTTCTTCACTCTATCGTGAAGCCTTTTTCGTTGTCGTCAAACCTATTATAGACACACATCTAAAACGTCTTTAACAACTTTTCAAACGCAACTTGCCAATAAAATTGGTCTAACTTGTTCATGTTTTCAATTTGAGATGCAAACAACGCACAAACGCTCAAGCAAGCAAACACGTGGATTTACAAGATTCACGTGTAATTAGACTATTTCTTCATGTGGTGGCAATCGATTTTGACTATTTACGGAGAAAGAAGAAGAAATATAGATGATAAAGTGAATCCTAACCCTATAAAGTTTATATATGGCTCCCGGATGCATATAGATCCAAGTGCACAGAAATTTTTCAGACATGATGGCACAGGAGGGATATCGAACCGTTCTTCAAGTGGATTCAACGGAACAAATTGTTAGAATTCAAAGCATATCAACACTAATTCTCTTCCCATTTAAAGATTTCACTATTTACTTCTAGTTTCCTTGAATTACATATTTACCCATGCATCCAAAACAAATAAATGCTGGGAAGCTAAACTTTTGCATTGTACATACTTTTTTCGCAGTATAATCGATTTGGTTTCCTTAACACAATTTATATTTTTATTTAACCATCTTTATAACATATTAATTGCTTGTCTTTGTTCTTTGTCTTTCATCTGTTTTGCACGACAAGTCTAGTATGTTATAAACTTCAAAATCATAATCTAAACAATATCAGACAAAACTGAACAAATTAACGTCTCATATAAGACAAATCATCTATTATATGATAGATGGGTTAGAGAACTCCAAATTATCTGAAATGTTAATGTGAACTTAATTTTTAATAATTTAATTTAAAATCAAAGAATTTGAGTTATAATATTTCTAATTATACTCATACCCCAATAGTCTTTGTAATTATACTAGATGTGTGTGTATGTGTAGGTGGGTGTGCATCTGCATGTACGTGTCTTGCGTGAGTGTGAGTGTGTGTGTCTGTGCAGTGCGCATGCCATGTGTGTGTTTGTGCGTGTGGCAATGGATAATCATCGCTATATGGACTGACGACAATGATACAATGAAGGATATTATATTCAACGATAATTTCAAGTAAAAAAATAATTTTGTAACAAATAATGTCATCATTATATATTTAACAAAGTTAATTCAACGATTGATTTAGCAATGGGATTTTGATCCAACAGCAGCTAATTCAATAACTGATCATCATCGTGTCCATAGGATTTCGATCCAACGGGTGCTTCCAAAAAATATCCAAAGGGTATCTTCCATCATCTCGATTCATTAAATTCAAAATCATTTAATAACGTTGACTTACAATTTTAGGCTTGTCTAAATTTGATATTTTTCTGTAATACCTATATTTATTAATTTTCAATTTCGTTCTTAACTGATTAGATTTAGCCATATACTTATAAACTCCAACTAGTTTATGTAAAAACAATTTTCATCTTTTTAAATTTTGTTAGTTTTTTTTTCATTCTCAGTCAATGTTTTTTAGTAACATGGCATACTCTTTTGTAAAGGTGGTTAGGTTCTTGGTAAAATTTGTGTAACATGTCATAATTGAGATATTCATGCTTTATTTGTAAAATGCATTCCCTCTTTGTAAAAAACAGAAAGGCAGTTGGTAATTTATCAATTGTTGTTGTAAATTCTGTCGAAAAATAATTTAAGATTTCTAAAAAACAATTTCGATTTGAAATATGTAAAGACCCATGAGGGAGATTCAGACAAGGCGGATGTGGTGCCCTCCATCGATGATGGCGGAGGTCTATGTGCTCTATTAGAATGAGGGGGCCTCGCGGATGATGCTCTTGCCGACTCGAATCTCGAAACCGGTGAGGATATGCGGTGATCTCCGTCGATGAAGCCTCTAATAGGTGGTTCCGGTTGCTCTTGGTCTGAAGTTGAAGCACTAGAGATGGCATCTTATATAGATCGAAAGGGGGAAGTACAATGGCTCTCCTTTGTGGCCTCGATCGAGGCGCTACAAAGCAGCGAGGGGGTTTGGAGGTGATGGGGGTGAAGGTGGAGCAGGGACTGTGTGAGGAGAAGGATGGAGTGTGTTTGAACTTGTCCCTCTTAACCTCACTATATATGGTTTGAAAACAATAATGATTTAGTTCAACTCATTGACTACCAAACTAACGGAAGAGCTCAAATGATAACTGTCGAAGAAGTCAAGGTCACAACTGACATTTTAAAAAGGAGGGCATAACTTGATATTGCAACATTTAAGAAGGGCACAAATGATAAAAACCTATCTATACATGTGTACGTATACAACCACTACCTTAAACAAGGATGTTGCGAGGATATTGTGCCCAGGAGGTTGAAAGTTATTAGGGTTAGATTTACCATTTCCTCGTCTACCTTTATACGAAAACTGACGAATATAGTAGCATTTTATCTGCTATCTTATTTTTTTATATAGACACAATTATACTATATGTTTTATAAAATGTGATTAGAAAAATATGAAGTGATCATTTCAAAACAGATATGAATATATTTGTTCAAATCAATATAAAAAAAGATAGCAGATAAAATGCTAATATATTTATTTCTAACTGCTACAAACCCGAGCAAGAAGCTGTTTATTGATCCCAATTCCTCCCATCCTCTTAATCTTGATCACTTCTATGATATATCCCATAACATGTGTTGGGGGTGGACTCGATCAACAACAAACAAACTAGAAGACAATCTAGAAAGAATACGTGTTTAAATGCAAAACACAAGGATATAGAGTAGTGCCACAATGTACTTATATTCACTGTTTACAGTATTCTCTCTTCTTTTTGTTTAACAAGAACAATGTATCGTAATACAACGAGCGGATGCCCCATGAGCACTCTTAGGGCTCGTTTGGTAACCAAATTACCCCTGGTTATCCCGAGGTAATCCGGTTTACCTTCCTCTTTTCATGGAATGGAATTTTATCACAAATCATAGTGACATCACATCACATTCTTTATTCCAACCCCCTCCAACCCTCATAGTCATCTCAAACAGCTACTATTCCAATCATGTTACCCCAACCCAACCCAATCCACCCTAACCCGGCAACCAAACAGACCCTTAGGGTTGAATGAATTACCAATATACCCATGTATATTAAAAAAATATCTATCAATACATTTGATTCTTGGATTTTTATTAGTTGTGCCCCTCCGAGATATTACAATATCAGTTATGACTTATGCCCCTCCCTTTCGGGAATATCACTTGTGCACTCGACTTCTTGCCGTTCTATTACTTGTGCCCCTCCGTTAGTATAACCGTCAATAAGTTGAACTTAACCATGTTTTTTCAAACCATGGTGCAGTTAAGAGGGGCATAATTGTCCAGACTTCGTCATCATCTTCTTCCTTCATTTGTTCTTCTTCCTTTCTCTTCATAATTTCTCTCTTAATTACAACTTCATACATCCATTAAATCGTTAAAATTTTTACAATTTCACGGATATATCGCTCATTGCGGATCAAATGATGAATTTATTGAATTTTTCTGTGACTTTTTATGAATTGGTTAATAAAAAATTTATCCTAACTAGACAAATGCTGCAAGTTCCCCTCCAACCTACAATCTCCTCCTCCCCGACTTCTTTTCACTTTCTCCCTCCTCACCCTGTTCATTATATGTATATTTAGATGGATGTGCCGAGGGCAGAGGGGGCAGAGGAGGAGCGAGAGCGGAGGAGGGGTCATCGGGGCGGAGGAGCTGGTGTGGAGGAGCTAGGGGGAAGGCGCAAGGGGGGAGGAGGGAAGCTCGGGGTGGAGGAGGCGACATGGGGGCAGGAGCTGGGAGTGGTGGAGGAGGTTGGGGAGGAGGAAGAGAAGGGGAGGAAGAGGAAGAAGATGGGGGAGGATGAAGAATAGGATGGGATGACCTTCAAACCCTCTTTTTCAAAATTTAATTCCCTTTATGTCCCTTAACGTCCGTTTGCATTGAGTATGAACGACCACTAACTCGAGAGGTACAAGTGATAGAATGACAAGAAGTTAGGGGCACAAGTGATATTCCCAAAAAAAGAGGGGTATAACTGATATTACAATCTTGAAGGGGCACAACTGATAAAAACTCTTGATTCTTTGTCTATATGTTACCAATCGATTCATAGGAAAAAACCTAACAGCAGGTTACCTCCCGAAGAGAAAAAGACGCATCCGCCGCACGTGTAATTACCCAAAAAATGAGTAATTACCCGTTCATCAACAATATAACCTGATAACAAGAATACATAAACATTGCTTGCGTTTATCATCGATTTCTGTAATTATCACCTTGAGAAAACTTAAAAAAACAAACTAGGCATGCGCGCACGCATATATATGACCATGGCCTACAAATGCTCAAGTGATGGTATGAAATGGTAGAAAACTTCATCATGAATAATATTTGGCCATCCAGAAAGGTTTCTCTCCCTAATTTGTGTACATGCAACACTTTACTTCTACAATAAGAACCTTAGATACAAGGGAAAAAGGGATCTGAACATAAGAATACATCACCTGATGAGAAGAAATCCGGATGATCCTCAATTGGCGTAAGGCGGCGAAGGCAAAAGAGAAGAAAAAAAAATCTGAACATAAGAATATATCTCAGCATGACATCAGAAATAGAGCATGGTATGAAAGG
Organism: Ottelia alismoides; assembly: GCA_037367405.1. Classification (NCBI taxonomy): domain Eukaryota; kingdom Viridiplantae; phylum Streptophyta; class Magnoliopsida; order Alismatales; family Hydrocharitaceae; genus Ottelia; species Ottelia alismoides. The sequence continues at coordinate 161,971 of JAZKJV010001692.1, read as the reverse complement.
GGTCAGCTCAAACAATTGGCAGCAAACTTCTCTATATATCTTAGGGATGGCAGCTCAAACAATTGGCAGCAAACTTCACTGTTAGGGATGACTCGTGCCTTCAATTAAATCCTATTATACTGCAGATAGAAACAAATGATCCAAAGCATTGAAATTTGGGTATGCGGCCGTCCTCTTGCTTGATAAGTAGACCTTATCATTGGTGCGACAGGTGAGGAAAATCGCTCAACTCAATGACATGATACAGTGAAGGTTATGAACCTGAAGGTGATAGTAGAACATGATGCTCATTCAGGAGCCTTTGGAAGTTCAATAAGCGAGCTTGCAGTTTCATGATTCCAGCAGCCTTGTGTGATAGAATGACACTTAGCTTAGAGAGATACTCATCAAGTTGATTACCTGGTTGATCTGCTTCTATCAGCATTTTCATCTCCTGCAATAAATAAACATGAAGAATCCATTTATTTTTTTAACAAAAAAGGTGTTACTTTATAGAGGCTGCTTTGATGATTAAATATTACAGAAACACCCGCTCATTCTACACAATTAAATTACGCGTATTCTGCATGTTTTATTGTTAGGATTAGGAGGACATGAATCATTAAAGGTGTTAGGCATCTATTCTTAATCCACATAGAATTGTATTCCGTATAAAGTCCTTGTAAGGATAGGACCCTGGGTCTTGTACTTGAACTATATATAGAGGGTTGGAGGCATTATCACCACCGTTATATCTTGTTGTTTAATTATTTCTGTGCTTTAGTGGTGGTGCTTTATTGTGTATCTGATTGCTTACCCACAGCAATTAATTTATATGCATATATATCCTCGATCTGTTTTATGTGGCATGCATGCATGAGTGGGAACACGGCATTAATTGTGGTTGAATATGAAAAGGCATGCATGAGTAAATGAGTTTTTGGGACTTCCGAGAACGGGAACTACTACGCTTACTATACATGTTTTGATCATACTCGGTTTTTGCCTCGACCTGAAAAAGCCACAAGGGACATGGTTGATTCCATAGTCAAAAGTGGAATCAACATCCACCCATCCGAGAGGAGAATGGGATAGAGCAGGTCAAAGAGGCTTCCCCACAACTAAAGCTAAAGAAGGAATCAGGCTGACTTTCCCAAGTAGCGGAAGTCAGAAGCCAAACAATGGTGAAACGAAGATATGACCGAAGAGGAGAGCTTAAACTTTGATGATAGGACTCAAAGCTAAACTATCTATGTGTTGAAGGGAATGAATGAGATGAATTTCCAATAACCTTAGAGCTCTCTTATATAGGAGAAAAGCTCTATGGGTAATTTACATAAAGAAGACAAACAAAGACTAAATACTAAAATTACTCTAACACTCCCCCTCAAGCTGGAGCATATATATCCAACATGCTGATGAATACCCATTCATCACTCTTTATTCTTATATTTTAGCTACAAAAACCTTTGCAAATACATGTAGATATATGTAAATACAAATAATTACCAAAAGCATGCATTGTGTAAAAACTTATAAGGTCATCACATGCTCAGCTTGGAACAACAAAGATGAAATGGACCCCTAGCAAGGGCCTTGGTGAACATGTCTGCAACCTGCTCTCCTGATGATACATGAGAAGTTGAAATAAGTCCTTTTTGAATTAAGTCCCGTGTATAATGGCAATCCATTTCAATGTGCTTCGTCCTCTCATGGAAGGCTGGATTATTGGCTATGAACAAGGCTGCTTGATTATCACATTTCAGATGCATGGGAAGAGGAACATCAATAGTTAAATCAGTCAAAACGGATTTAACCCACATCATCTCAGCACTACCTTGGGCCATTGCCCTATATTCTGACTCTGCACTGGATCGAGCCACTACAGTTTGCTTCTTACTTTTCCAAGCTACTGGTGAGCTGCCAACAAATACAATAAAGCCTGAAGTTGACTTTCTATCATTAGGACACCCAGCATAGTCTGCATCAGCATAACCTGTGACGGATATAGAGGTATCTCTTCTATACAGAAGACCAATACCTGGAGACGACTTCAGATATCTCAAGATCATAAAAACAGCATTCATGTGAGCCTGCCTGGGTTGCTCCATGAATTGGTTTACCCTATTAACCGCAAAGGCTATATCCGGTCAGGTAATAGTGACATACAAGAGCTTTCCCACTAGCTCTCTATATCGTCTCTTGTCTACCTCCTGAGAGTCATCATCATAAAGTTTGACATTTAAATCCATAGGAGTAGCAGCTGGTCTACACCCTGCCATACCTGTCTCAGATAAGAGATCAGTAACATACTTCTTTTGTGTCATTACCATACCTTGCTTGTTTCGTGCAAACTCCAGCCCCAAAAAGTAGCGAAGTGTACCCAAATCCTTCATAACGAACTGCTCAGTAAGAAACTCCTTGGCTGCTTGAATGCCCTGCTCATTAATGTCTGTAATAACAATATCATCAACATACACTAAGATGATCACAGTACCTCGCTGGTCTCTCTTTACAAAGAGAGTATGATCTGTTGTAGATCTGACGAAGCCCCTTTTTTCAATCAACTCTGAGAGCTTCTGAAAACAGGCCCGTGGACTCTGCTTAAGGCCATAGATGGCCTTATGAAGACGGCATACCATACCTGACTCCCCCTCAGCAGCAAACCCTGGTGGCTGCTGCATATACACTTCCTCATGCAGGTCACCATACAAGAAAGCATTCTTGACATCCAACTGAAATAGAGGCCAGTCACGGACAACAGCCACGGCAATGAGAATCCGTAGGGTAGAGTGTCGTGCTACTGGAGAAAACGTCTCATGATAGTCCACCCCATATGTTTGGGTGAACCCACGAGCAACCAACCTGGCTTTGTATCTATCAACCGTACCATCAGGCCGATGTTTAACTGTAAAGACCCATTTGCTGCCCACTACTGACGCACCTGGTGGAAGTTGCACCACACTCCACGTACCACTTGACTGCAATGCCGCCATCTCCTCCTCCATAGCTAAACGCCACGGACCGCTCTGTAGGGCCTCCTGATATGACCGTGGGATCTCCACAGCCGATAACCCTACAACAAAGTGACGAAAGTCTGGAGATAAACGCTCCAAAGAAGCCTGAGAGGCAAAATCCATCCCATATTTGGGATTCAAAGTCCGAGCACGCTTCTGCCTTCGATGGGCAATAGGGATGTCTAGATCATCAACTGGAGGAGTAGAATCGTTTGTAACCTGTACATCCATCTGTACATGCAAATCACCCGTGCCATTAGTAGTTCTCAAATGTTCAGTACATACCTCGGGCGTGCTGGATGATGGAGGAGGCACATGAGCAGAGGGCTGACGCTGATAGACCTGAGGATAAAAAATTGTTGCTGGTGGTGGTGGCGATGGTGGTGGTATAGGCTGTGGTGGTGGTGGAGTAGGCAGAGTAGAACATGGAACAGACGGAGGAGGAGGTATACAGATATCATCTCCTTCCTCCGAGTGAGTGAGTCTGTCACATGTAGGAGAAAAATACATAATGGACTCAAAGAAGGTGACATCGGCACTAACATAATACCGTTGTTTAACTGGATCAAAACACCGATACCCTTTTTGGATTTTGGAATAACCCACAAAAACGCATTTGACAGCTCTAGGAGAGAGCTTGTCAAGCCCAGGAGAGAAGCAATGAACAAAAGCAACAGACCCAAAGACACGTGGTGTTAGATAGAAAAGATCCTTCTCGGGAAACGCAGTCAAGAATGGGATCTTCTCTCCTAACACTGACGAAGGCATACAGTTGACCAGATAGCAAGCAGTTAGAACCGCATCCCCCCAATAGGAGTGAGGGGCACGGCTCTGAATCAATAAGGTCCTGGTGATATCCAACAAATGACGATGTTTCCTCTCAGCCACCCCATTCTGTTGGGAGGTGTAGGCACATGACGTTTGATGCACAATCCCATGAGTCATAAGAAATTTTGAGATGTGAGAACTACATAATTCAAGAGCATTATCAGACCGTACGAATTTCACTCTAGCAGGAAAAATATTTTTTTTTTCAATAATGAAAGACTGGATAACATGTGCAGCATCAGACTTATTTTTAAGTAGAAAGACCCAAGACAAACCTAGAAAATTCATCAACTGCAACGAGATAGAACCTGTGTCCTTGAAGGTCAGGGACACGACTAGGACCCCAAATATCAAAATGTAGCAACTCAAACAGACCATGACGACTCGGACCTTTACGACTCTGAAACGACGACCTGTGATGTTTGCCAAGTTGGCATGCCTCACACTGAAAAATAGTCCTTGGAGAAATCTGTGGAAGGATATGGACCATCTTTTGCAATGGAAGATGACCAAATCGGAGATGCCATGTGTAAGGTGAGACAGATCCAGCCTTCATAGAAGAGACACCAGCATAAGGAGATTGCACCAGTTTATAAAGACCCCCTTGCTCACGGCCAGTTCCAATCACTCTGCCCGTTAGTATGTCCTGAAGCACAAGAGTAGATGGGTCAAATATGGCACGACAATGTAAATCTTTAGTGATTTGACTAATGGACAATAGATTCATAGAAAATGCAGGAGCATAAAGAACATTCTGAAGCCGTATCCCATGGGTCAATTGCACCTCCCCCTGACCAGTAATGGGAGAGTGTGTCCCATCAGCTATCACCACGGAGCGTCCTGTCTGAGTTGTAATAAAATCATCCAACTGCTTTTTGTCACCACATAAATGGTGAGATGCTCCCGAGTCCATGATCCACTCTGATAAATCAGCACTGGAAGTACTAGTAAGTGCATACGTTGTACCTGAATTAAGATGCTGAGCAGGCTATCTCTGAGGATCCTGAAGTACTAGCTGGTCCCTGGCCAGGCATGATCTCCCGAAGTCTCGCCACTAACTCCTCAAACCTCTGATCCGGGACAAGGGAAGAACCTCCTTCATGCTGAGCCTGCTCTGCCACACGTGACGTAGTAGTAGGAAACCCATGCTTAGAGTAGCATGTTTCCTCAGTGTGTCCAGTCCTGCGACAGTAGGTGCACGGCTGTCTAGGAGGTCTGTTACCTCCTCCTCGACCACGACCACCTCTACCTCTGAAATGAGAGTAGCCTCCTCTACCGCGAGAAGAAGCCATGGCTGAAGGTGTCGGAACTCCACCATGAGATATGGAGAGTCTACTCAACCTGCGATAGGCCTCTTCCATAGGTGGTATGGTGGCATTTGTAAGGATCTGTGCTCGGGCGGCATCATACTCCGGATCAAGGGCTGCTAGAAACACTCCAGTCATCACCGAGTCCCTGTATGCTTTGAGCTGCTCCGATGTAGCTGTCAATGGAATGTACCCGTGTAGCTTCTCAAACATACCCCTCAGAGAGGTATACAGGGTACGAAGAGGACGCACGTTCTGCTTCGAGGTAAAGATATCATGCTGGAGTTGTAAGATCTTGGACTCGTTCTTCGCCGGAGAATACGCAACTGCCAGGATATCCCACATAGCCTTCGCAGTGGGTTGACTCAGAATGTCGTTGGCTATCTCCATGGACACGGTACCAGATAACCATACACGTGCATATGCATCGTCCGCCTCCCATGAGGCGTTAACCCCAGTCTTCTCAACAGGTTCCTCTTGTGTGAGGATGTGCTTCTTGCCATTGCATTGCATAAGACTCATGAACTGCATGGCCCACAGTTCATAGTTTGTGCCGTCCATTTTCACAACAGGTGCTGGACCTTTAAAGGCATCCAGAGATGGGAGATCTACCTTGTTGTCTGACATGATGACAACAATACTTTGCGACTGGGGTGAAACAACTAGACAATAATGTCTACGTGAACATATAGGAAGGCCGTTGTGAACGTAGACTCAAATCACAACGCCCTCCATACCACGGACGAAAACTCTGTGTAGGGAGTACACACACGCACAAGAAAAAAAACCGCTAGCACACGCGCGCCCTTAGGCAGAAAGGCACGCACAAGCCTTCTGCAGAACCTGACTTCACGCACTAGGGCTTCAGGATGAGATCACGCGCAGGGTTCCAGCCTAGCATACGCTACAGGATGCGCAACCGGGCTCCAGCAGGAACCTCTGGCGAAAGGCGCTAGGCGAGAGCGATCAGGGATAGCGCACAGAGATAGCGATGGCGATGTGGGGTCGCCAGGCGAGACTTCGGATGATCGCCATGCGAGACTCGGGCGATTGCAGACTTCGGGCGAGAGCGGGCGACTCAGCTGACTCGCGTTGATCGCACACAGGTGGCGCACTGGGCTCACGCGCAGTGCGCGATGCGATGGGCACAGAGGGTGGCACCAATCTCGAGACAGAAGGAGAGAGAGAAGGGCGGCGGGTGGGGTAGGGTTAGGGTTCAAGAACTCCGACCTAGGACCGTCGCTCTGATATCATGTTGAAGGGAATGAATGAGATGAATTTCCAATAACCCTAGAGCACTCTTATATAGGAGAAAAGCTCTATGGGTAATTTACATAAAGAAGACAAACAAAGACTAAATACTAAAATTACTCTAACAAAGTGTAGAAAGAGTCAAAGAGTTCTATATTGAGGCCCCAAGGTCACATCCATCTTGTTCATTTTACTTCCCACGACCAAAATAAGCCCACCCACTCAGTCCATTGGAAGAGTAAGGAAAGCACAATCAAAGAAAGTATTTACCATGCCCCCCAATGTGTGAGTGTTTATATCGTAAACTACAATCTAAGATCAATCCTAATTTATTTAGGAACACCATAACCCATTCTGTATCTCACGCAATCCAAATCTCATCAATCATCCATCGCCAATCCCATCCCAATCTCATGCAATCCAAACTTTGTATGCAACCCATACCAACATTCACAGCATCATTGTGGCTATGTGAAATTAGGCACGCATAATGTATTTATGTATGTATGGGTCTCTGTTTATGTGTAAAGGAAGCTTGGAGGAATGTGTCCCTTAGAACGGTGAATATCTTGAGTTCTACTAACATATATGTCGATTCTGTGAATTATAAATTCATGTGTTTGTTTGATGTTTTTTGTACTCGATACCTGTTATAAAATATGAAGAATGCGGAAGCGTGACATGGAAAAAGATAAAGAACAAGAAAGAACGCGGGATTTAACGTGGAACCTTACTCCGTGAGGAGCGGGATGAAACCACGGGAGAAGCCCTCAAAAGGGCATATTTTTCTATTGCTTTTTCTCTATGAGTACAGGAGGTCTGGGGCTCCTTATATAGCCTCTCCAGAGCCTCCAAGTCCCACCACTGGACGATGTGGGACTAAACACAGGATGGGGTAAATGAATCTTCTCCAGGATCCATTTACCCTACTACAACTCAAATGGGCGCACAACCAAATACTCCAACACTCCCCCTCAAGCTGGAGCATGCAATGCTCAGCTTGGACAAACAGAAAGAAACTCAACTCAACGCTACAAGACACTACGGACTATATCAACCCAACGCGCACATTGATGCAGTCGAGGACGTTGCTTCTCATGCCGTACAGGTGAGGAGGACAAACGGGCTGGAGTGTGAGTCTGCTGAATCTCCATGTTGGAGAGCATGTGCTCTGAACTGCACCTGTCAGAGTCACTACAACTGAAATGAGTCTCCACGTAGGAGTACTCTGGCCTGCCACAACATGTGGACAACTGCTCCATCTCTGAAAAAAAGGCCGAACTGAAAAGACCGTGGCTGTGCAATCCTCGTCGGAGTCCACGGTCGCTGGAGAATGGAGTCTGAAAAGTCTCCTCGTTGGAGAACTGGGTTTCTCCCATATGGCTCAGAGAATGGTGCACTGCTCTGGTGTACCTATGATACCACATGAAAACCCTTGCCCTCAATGGCATAGGGAATGGTCCTCTGCTCTGTAGTCCCTATGGCTCACATGAAAACTCTGGCCTGACAACTAGAAGAATGATGGGGACCACGAACAAATGATGGCAACATATGCTCATCAGAAAATGACCGCAAACTCGTGCGTGTCTGAAACTGGACTCGGAATTAGTCGTCGAGTCTGAAATCGCGCATGAAGAATCTTCATCTGAAAAACTGTAGAATCTGAAAACCTGATCGGTCTGAAAAACTGAATATGCAACCTGACCTGTGACTCTACATAATACTCCTCCTTTCTCCCATACTTGTCGGAAAAATCAACATCGACAAAGTTGGGAGAATACAATGACATGGGGAAAACATGTGCTTTAAAAATTTCTCGCGGCTTTTCTTTTCTTTTTTTATAAGCCGTCATCATTTTTTAACACACTTTTTTAAGCCGTTTCAACCAAATTTTTTTTATACGGCTTTTCCTTTTTTTAATTTTTTGCGTACGTTTTTTTTTGTACGCACCTTTTTCTCGAAATAAGTGCAACCTCTTTTTTTCCTTTTTTAATAACTTCCCCCTTTTTTTCTCATCTTCTTTCTCCTCTCTTTTTTTTAAACTGACACTGCCCCGCCTTCTTTTTCTCTCTTTTTTTGGCCCACTGTTGGGCTTAAAAATTGAGCACCCACCTCTACATTTTTTTTAAAAAAACTCAAGTGCTCTTTTAGGGTTCCCACGATTGGGAACCCCCCTTGGAACCCCAACCCCCCTGATGAGGTTATGTGCGCCGCCGAAGATTGATATGGCGCCGCCATAGGATCGCGGGGCCCTGGGGATCGCGCAAGGCGCCGGTGAGCTTCGCCGCCATCGGATTTTTCCTGGAGATTTCCGGAGTCACGCGACTGCGCGGCTCGGCTGGGAGGAGATCGAGGCACCGCCTCGGAAGGGAGTCATTGCTCGACGGTCGCCTGGGGCTGGAGAAGAGACGCGCGCCTCCCAGGAGGCATCGCCTGGGCTTGTGCGATGACATGGAGGCACGATCGAGGCACCGGACTTGGAGGCTCCGCCTGGAGCGGAGGGTGGGAGGCGCGCCCGATCGGCGCGAGGAGCATTTGCGGATAGCTGGGAAGAGGAGCCCGCCTGGGGCTTGCTGGAGAATCGCGCCGGGTTTCGCGCACAGGAAGGAGGTCGCCTACGATGATGTCGCCATGGCGCGCGGGGTCAGGAGACCTGGAGGGCTGCTCTGCCTGGGTGAGGGTTGAGGGCAGCGCCACCTTGGATGGAATCGCGAAGAGGTGGTTTCGTCTGCGCGGGGGTGCGCGCAGATGCGCCTGCGGTCTCGTGGTCGCTACGGCTGCGTTGATCTGGAGAAGATCCTCCTTTGATCCGGAGGAGATCGCGAGTCACTCACGCGTAGCGCCATGGAGGGATCTGCCACCTGTTGCGGCTGGAGATCGGGCTGTTGAGATGGGATTGGGGCCCCTGCCACTTCTTCAGATCTAGGGTTTCTTAGAGAAACCGCAAAACTTGAATGATGATGCCTGTAACTAGGGTTAAGACATTGAACCCTAAATCTGGACTGGATCTCGAGCAGAATAATAATCTTTAAAACTAACAATCAAATCTCGAACAATAAATAAATCTTCAATAAAAATTCCTCGAGAACCGACCCGCTCTGATACCATGTTATAAAATATGAAGAATGCGGAAGCGTAACATGGAAAAAATAAAGAACAAGAAAGAACGCGAGATTTAACGTGGAACCTTACTCCGTGAGGAGCGGGATGAAACCACGGGAGAAGCCCTCAAAAGGGCATATTTTTCTATTGCTTTTTCTCTATGAGTACAGGAGGTCTGGGGCTCCTTATATAGCCTCTCCAGAGCCTCCAAGTCCCACCACTGGACGATGTGGGACTAAACACGGGATGGGGTAAATGGATCTTCTCCAAGATCCATTTACCCTGCTACAACTCAAATGGGCGCACAACCAAATACTCCAACAATACCTGCACGCAAAAAGTTGGCAAAATCTTGCATTTTTTGCCTCAATCACTCCAAGAGTGCTCATAGCACCCCGGGTCATGCGCTCTCATTTGGTTGGTGCCTAAGCTAAAATAAATCCCTTGCCTAGGGCGATGCAATGAGTTGAGGTCTCACCTTGCATAGGGAGAGGAATTGCGTTAGTTTCACCGCAGCACCTAGACAAGTGTCTCAGCCGTTTTTGACAACACAGACACGTACGAAGAGAATAAATACTTTTGCCATTAATAAGCATGAACCCTCAAAGGCTCATTTCCGGGCTTACTGAAATGAAGTTGAAATCCAACATTTAAGGCCTTGCCTCAAAAAACATATATCAATACTTACACAGAAATGTCATTGTCAAAAATAGGAAAACTCCTATGTGTGACAATTTAAGGGCCATTTTTTAACAAAAAAAGGTAGACTGAGTTATTATTTATGTATATATGAAGAATACAAGAGTATTTCATAAATCAAATGCTTCGAAGGGCATCTAAATAAAAAACCGAAAATAAATAATGTGATTATTGGTTCAACCCCAATAGTGGCTAGAATAAAAATTACCTCCCTGACAATGTCGATGGTCTCTTCAACTTGTTTCCTATGAGCAACAACAAGGTCTTCTTCTTCCTAAAATCAGGGCAATCATTGTCCAATCAGATGATAGCTCCAAGTGATTAAAGATAACATGTTATTCTAATTATGTACCTTTAGCAAGGTGTCAAGATCATCATCTAGCTGCATGTTGTTTGAGTACATGTCAGACACAGCCTTCCACTTTGTATCTGAATCAATCCTCAATGTATCCTCTATGTTGGCCAAGCTAGACTTCTCTCCCCTGTTTGACATGTTATGATCATAAGACCAGGATGAATTAAACTCATCTTCGTTTAAGGAACTTCTGTGTGTATGCTCCTTAAATGGTTCCCCGGTATTGGCAGCTACCCGACGAGGCTCTCTTCCATTAAGCTCGTGCTCCAAATTAACGGTAAGTGATGGTTCACTTGTTATCTTTTTCATCCATCCAAATTGGTTGATTGCATTGGCAGCATCTGTATCGTTGTTCCCAACAGTCAAAGTTGAAGAGATGGACAGCATTGACGACTCTCTGATATTTTCAACCGTTGACAAATCTTTTTTAGAATTGTTCCCTTTAGACAGGCTCTTAACCCTGAACATAAAATCCATTTTTTTTTGTGTGTATAAAGAGTATCTATGGAAGATTATTGTAAAAGATGGAAACATATCAATTCCTTTACCTGTCGGCATATCTCAACGTGTTCAAAGTGTGTTCACAAGAGCCTGAATTTGGAGAAATGCATGATATCATCACGGTTCGAGAATTCCCTATGAATGAGTCCCTCAGTACCTCAGTTAATTTACTCCCTCGAAAAGGAATATGAATCTGGTCGTTGTCGAGAGCTCTAATGCATTCCTTCAGTGCAAGCAAACTTTTGTTGATTTCAGCACCCTCTATTCTGCATTGCAATGAATCTATGAAGTTAGACGGCCAGTAATGATCAGCAAAATAGATATATAACTCAATTGTGATAGTTGAAGGCACCTTGTTTGTTTATCATTGTCTGTAGTATCAGCACCACGCTCACTGCCAGCAAGATCAATGAAAGATAGCTTACCAACCACTCTAGCTGGTTTTGATTCGTTGCCATCAGCATGCCTTTTGATAGCAAGCTGAAGTATAGCATGAGAACGAGAAGATTCCTCATTTGCTCCTGTTGTGCCGGTACTTCGTGTGGCACTACCTTTCTCAATGTAGTCTCTGATGGTTTCAACATGTGACACCCTGAATTCCTGCAAGCCAACAATGCAGACCTGTTGTTTGCCATCCTCCCTCATGCAAAGCTTCCTGCAAAATTCAAATCCAACTTGATTCACATATTGGAAATTTGAAACTTCAACGACCCAAAACAAAAGATGATACGCCAACCTTCGATCATTCAACAAATCATAGAGCTTCCCACCATAAATCTCAAAGAAACTAACAAACAACTGGAATCCCTGGTTTCGATAGGTATGGTGCATCAGCCTTAGAATATCTTGAGATGCTCTCAAGGGCAGGGGCTGCATTGTATATGTTTTTCCACTACCTGAAGAAAGCAAAGCAGTAAATGGTTTTACGTGAGGTTAAGTTATCTAGGGATATGAAGTTATAAAACAAAAATGGACAGGACTGAAATACCAACATCGAAACCAGGTAAGAGCAGAGCCTCGCAGATGAGTATTGATTTAAATGAAATTAAGAAATAAATGCTGCGTATATGTAACATCAATTTCTTTTTTGGTGGTGGTGTATCTACTTTGCATGTGAGGTATGAGATGGATATGACTATTCAATAAAATAAAAATATGATGGTGTACATGGATGACAATGTATTTTAGAATAAGAGGCATCACAAAACACAACCAAGCATATGTACCTCAGAACACCACGAGGATTTTTGTGTGAAAATAAACCCACTCCCTGGTTTTTTTGAAGTAAATAATTGTTATGGCAAAGCTTCCAACCTGTTTGTCCATATGCAAAGCATGTCGCTTTTGTGCGCTGAAATATAGTAGGTACAATAGGTTCCACTGTTTCTCTATATACCTGCTAGGTTATGTCCAATGAATATAGAAACACGCGGTAAGAGAATATGACAATTTCAGTTTTTTCATCATTACCTCATCATTCGAGACGTTCTCATCCAACACCGCATCAAAAACAAATTCATGTCTCTCAACATACTCAGTGAGGTCAACCTGCACAGATTTTATTCAAACTATCGCAATTGCCATTGTGCAAAAAGATAAAAGATATGCAACAAGTAGAATTTTGTGCATATGCCTAACAAATATACTGGCCAATACAAACATGAGGATCATTAGATTCAAAATTTAAAGGTAGAGTATTCTAAAGCATACTCAGGACTTACTCTGTTGATTAGTTATTAAAATCATTCTACAAAACTATAGGAGCCCCTAAAAACAATGCAAGGGCCATGAGTCGGCTAAGAGTTTATGAAATTGTGACCATGGTTTGAAAAAACTAACCTCAAGGCGATCGAGGCATACACCTCAAGGCGAGGCGGTCCTATTTAGCCTCGAGGCGTACATCTCAGTCCAGCCCTGTGAAGCGTGCGCCTCAGGTGGTCGAGGCATAGCCTCGACGGAACACCTCAAGGCGGTTGAGGAATTTTTGCTTTTTTGAATCATTTTTTATGATATTAATGGTTTACTTAGTAGTTTGAGTGGCTTATAAATATATGTTTGTTTAGGATAATGATTATACAAGATGAATGCCTAAATATGATGTTTCCTTCGTGCCCATAACTTCATATTTACAATTAATGTGTCCAACTATTTTGGCAAACTCTCACTATTTCACTCTTAATGAATGAATTCATAAATATCAAAACAAACAATACTTGTAAACTTAACAAGATTTCCAGTATATTAGCAAAACAAAATGGATAGGGTTCACAGTTTCTCATGCTGCCATATATTATCTGTTAGACACATAACATAAATTTCTTCGACGTATATTAATCGTACTTTTAGTTACAACAAATTGTACCCACTTAATGGTCTAGTGGTAGTACAGTGTGTCTACCACACAAAAGACCAGGGTTCGAATCCCACTCTTGCAATGGTTGCGTTAGGTAGCCGACGGCCAGCGTAAAAAATAGTCGAATCTTTCAACAAGGATTTGAGCAAGAATCCATGTAGCCGACCCTACTTATAGTGGGAGAAGGCTTAGCACATTTTTTTAGTTACAACAATCTTTCAAAGATTTGCTCGAAATGGATAGGATACACGGTTTCTCGTGCGGTCATATATTATATATTAGATACAGAACATAAATTTCTTCGACATATATTTAATCGTATTTTTAATTACAACAATATTTCAAAGACAGATATGTATTGTTTAATTCTTTCACAATATTTATTGAAAACGAATTCCTCTTTGATTGGATGAAAATGTGTAGAAAGAGATATGGTGGTGTTCTTCTATTTTGGGGTTCTTAGCTCTATTATTTCATCATATCTTAAAGTGTTAAGTACTATATGTTGGGCAAAGAATATATAATTACATTGGCATATATACAATTATAGTTTAATACATATTTTTCTATATAAATTGAGGCTTACATCTCAACCGCCTCGAGGATACGCCTTGTCTCGATTCCGAGGAAAATGTCTCGTTCCACCTTTCATTTTTTCAAGCATTGATTATGACATTGGAAATGATTTTGTAACACAAGTTACTGAGTAGTTGAACAATGCATATTTTGCCAGTTCATCTATACTTTGGTGCCAATGCCTGTAAAATCAACTACATGCAGTGGGCCTCACACACAGGACATAGAGATCTGAAGCGGATGGATTTTACAATTACCTTAAGTTTGCTCTCATGGACGGTGAGGGAACTTGTCTGTGATGAGATAGTCACAATATCTTCCTCTTTCTTTGATACTTCCTTCTTGTTGAGGGGTCTTTTACGCACCTACCAGCGGTTCCACAAGTTAAAAACGAAATCAATAAGATAAAACATTTAAGTGGACAACCGCACTAGCATATATATCATACAACACACATTCAATAATGCCTTGTAAGAGAGAAGAAAAAATTCCCAATATTTTGACCATGAAAATGGATGGTCACCTATCTCAATCAATCATTTGCATGATTTTTATAAATGATGGAAAAGGAAATTCCAGATATATGTGTTTTCAAACAAGCCAAGAAAAAGGCAAAATAAAGCCATTCAGGTCAAAAGAGAAACCTATTATATCAAATATTATGAAGGGCTTTTGCTAACAATAGGGGTTTTTGGAAGAAAATCAGAGATCCTAATAATTCTGGCTAAGAAAATATTATGCCACATTACTCCAATCAGGATATATCGACTGTTAATGTATTTGAAGTTGCTGAAACATACCACTACTTTAATCTTTGCGAGAGGTGCGGACTTTTCTTGCTCTGTTGGGAAGTTGACAAAATTATTCTCCAAAAAGTTGTAACCTCGATTCACCACCTTGCTTGGATCAGAATCATCACAACTTCGGCCACGACTATGAGCAAAGGTAATAGGATTGCCATATTCCCCAGGAAGCTGAATTTAAAATGAAACAAACAATACAATCATAAACACACAGTATCTGCTGGCATCTTTTCAACATAGAAAAGAGAACAGTTTGCAAATTGTTAGGCTAGGTTAACATTAGCAAAGTGAAATTCAATATTGATGCACTGTTGAATACTGAAATCCGCATCTATAAGTAATTGTTACTATAGCCAGGAATGCCCAATTGTGTGGGTAGATGCGTATCAGTGTATAACCACGCAATAAAACAATGGTTTTTATCAGTTGTGCCCCTCCGAGATAATCCAATATCAACTATGCCCCTCCCTTTTTAGGAATATCAGTTGTGCTCCCGACTTCTTGCCGTTCTATCACTTGTGCCCCTCCGTTAGTTTAACCGTCAATGAGCTGACTTAACCATGGTTTTTTCAAACCATGGTGTTGTTAAGAGGGGTATAATTGTCCAGACTTCTTCTATATCATCTTCCTCCTCCATTTGTTCTTGGCTTTTGCCCCGCAAACCATGGTGCTCCCTATTGGCGATATTGTACATAACAGGACCATCGTTTCCCCCTGCAATGTTGACCGGGATACCCTTCTCGATGACGGCCATCGCGCCAATGGCCAAGGGATCGTCGAAGAAGGGAAATGACCGGGAACCAAGGGATATGGAAAGGACATCCATCTCGTCCTTCACGGAGCGTCCATCGTCGCAACTATATCACTCAACAAGCATTTCAGGGCATTGCAGACTTTATAGACAGCAAGTTGGGCTCGGGGTGTGATTCCCAAAGCGGTGCCATTGCCGTGGCCCAGAACGCTTGCGCCAGGGACGAAGGACCCCGCTGCCGTGCTTGCGATCTGAGTTCCGTGCCCTTCATTGTCGATCGGACTGCTGCCTACGTCCTGGAATGATATCGCTCCGATCACATTGTTGTTGCAGGTGTCTTTTATGTGGCAACCTCTCCATTTGGGTGGCGGCGGGGGCATGCCGCGGTCGTCGAAGGAAGGGTGACCCAGCATGAAGCCGTTGTCGATCACGCCGAGTATGACGCCTTCGACTTGGTTTTCTTCTTGTTCATTCCACAGGCCTCTTCCAAGTTGAAGGCCCAAGAAGTCGGGAATGTGTGTGGTGCAGAGAGGGATGGTGCGGTTGGAATATGCACACAAAAAACCTTCCTTGGTTGCGACGTGATTCTGGATCTCCTCGGGCATGAACCGAGCAGAGAACCCCCTGAACACATGCTCGTAAGTGTAGATCGGCAGAGAATCCCCTGAACACATATTCACGACGTGTCCCCTGCACCTCCATTGCGTGAGTGGAGAGAGGTGCCGGGGCAGGGGAGACAGGTGCAAGGGCAGACGGGAGGTGCGGGGACGGGACCGGACCTCGGGGCGGGGGAGTGGGGTGCAGGGGCGGAGGGGAGGACATCGAGCAGAGGGGGAGGTGCGCAGGGTGGAGGTGCAGGCGCAGGGGGAGGACCTCGAGGCGGGGGAGGGGGTGCAGGGGTCAGGGGAAGACCTCGGGGTGGAGGGGGAGGTGCGTGGGCGGGGAAAGGTGCAGGGGCGAGGATAGGGAGATGGACATTTTTCTCGCCTTTTAAAATTTAATTCCGGACGTGTCCCCAAAGTTAACGTCCGTTTGCGTTAAAGATGGACGACAATTAACCCGAGGGGCACAAGTGATGAAATAGTAAGAAGTCGAGGGCATAACTGATATTCCCAAAAAGGGAGGGGCATAACTGATATTGGTATTCGAATATCACCGTGATTACTTATTTACAGGGGCAAGGTACAGATGGTTCTTTTGGCATTTGTTAGCCATAAGTGATGGCAAGTGGAGAGCTTATATAATCGATAGAAATCAGCACCAATACTAGGCACATTTTCTCATACATGGAGAAAACATCTTTCGTTTTATGTCAATCGTATAAAATATGGTTCGCTTCTTTTACATAAACTCAGGTATGACTTCAGCTAATTTACTCTCTTACAGCTTTATACGTAAATCGTCTTTTCTTTTCCCAAATTTTAACTATACAATACTGTGGGAAGCTAATAAGTTAACACAGCTAAAACTCCTTTTAGGATCGTCGGCATCGAGTGTTCTAGCTGTCAAGATCTTGCAACCCAGCTCAAGTGAGCCCGCCAATCTAATCAAGCCTTGTTTCAATCCGATTTAGCTTTCAAGAATGGCGGTCCTAACTGATCTTGACTTGTCATGTAACTTTTAGAGATTGATTATGTATGTGGTCACACGATTTGTTTCACGTTCAGTTGCCATGTTATTTAACTTGGACACTTTCAAATGAGCACGGTCATTCATAGACTAATGAACTGGTTCGAGCATAATTAGGCCTGAGCTCGGGCCAAGGACGCCAAGCTCATTCAAGCTCAAACCAATTTGGTGTTAAAACTGGAATAGTGATGTTGTGTATGCAGGAAAAGGAGCCACATGAGTGCACGTTTTTTCTATTCAGTTAATCTGACTGATAAAAGAAAAAATTCATTCCTGTAGGCTACAGAAGATGGTTCATTTGACAAGTAACTCACAGTGTCCATGGAATAAGTTTACGCAGTGCTGGGCTTGGATAAATGGAAGAAGTTTGAAGCCATGAGTTTTAAATAGGAGGAATGTACTCATTATTTCTTCTTTTTCTGATCATGAAAATTGCAGAAGTCGATATCCAGTGTTCAGTCAGATGGGTCACTGAATGTAGCGTGAATACAATTTGAGAAATCAAGTAGAGGATTAAAAAATATAATTTAATTGAGATTCATATTTTTCATCTAACTGAATAAAAATGTTTATTAAAATGATCTTGCTGATATAAGATGAAGACATCGAAAAGACTAACATAATCAACAGATCTCCTAAAAAAGGTATCCAAGTTTTCGCATTTAACACCTTCATAAGATAACCTAACACCAACCTTCATAACTAGCAAGAATATCCGAAGGGAACAAAGATGTTAATAAAAAGAAATAGATCAATTAAATTAAAATGGAAGCCAAATAATAAGTTCATAGGCGAGGTTGACATACAACTAATTAGCCAAAACCCATAAATAATCAGATTAGCCAACTAATGGACAACTAGCTAACATTCAGGTGATGATCCCACCAACCCTTATAGTCCAGCCGTTTAATCTAGCTTATTGGTTGGGGGTTAATATAATTAATTAATTAGATTCAAAATTTTAATCGCCTTGATTAAAAATCCATTAAAAATATCTTGATAAATATAAGATGAAGACATAGACAACACTAACACTGTCACGAAATCTCCTAAGAAACTTATCAAGGATTCCACATTCAACACCTCCATAAGATACACCAATCATAAGATCCATTACAAGCAAGAATAATAGGCAGAATCAAAGAAATTAAACGACGAAATAGACCAATTAGAGTAAAATGTAACTCAACCATAAGTTCATGTGCAAGTGAGCCATACTACTCAGCAAGGCCTTAAATGTCGGATGTCGGTTTCGTTTCGGTGACTGACCGAAACGAAATTTCGGTCGAATTTCGGTCGAAATTCGACCGAAATTTCGGTCATTTCGGTCGGTTTTTGAACTAGGGCACCCAAATATCGGCCGATATAGGCCATTTCGGTCGAATTTCGGTCACCCACCGAAACCGAAATTCGGCCGAATTTCGGCGAAATTTGATCCCATGCTACTCAGCTGACTAATCAGCCAAAATGCACAACTAATAGAATTTCCAACTACAAACAGACTAATGGAGCCGACTAATCTAGCCAATCAACCAACAATCTCAAGTTTCGCATACTTGAAGTCATATTGATGCATAAAACAACTCCACGCACTCCGGTTAGCTGCCGTGTTGTAGCATCCAAGCAACAGCTCGGGAAGCTCCACTGACCCAATCGCATCCAAAGCCGTCTCCAAGAAATCCCCACGGAGCATAAATTTTCAAAGCATAAAAAATGTCAAGAGATTTAAAAAATTCATCTTTACCTCGAAAAAGGTGAGCTGTTCAATCACTGAACAACGCATTTACTTATCACATTCAAAGTGTCTTGAGAAGTTGAAGAATGGTACTATTCTCATCCAAACAAGCTAAACTTTATGTTTTTCAAAAAAGGAGAGCGGACTGACGTGGGAGAGGAGGTCGGAGTCGACGGAGTGGAGGTCGAGGATGCCGGGGCTGAGCTCTAGGGCACAGTCCTCCTCCTCCTTCCTCATGCTCGAGCAGTGGACTTGCTGCTGCTGCTGGTGGTTCTGGAGGAGCCATTTGCCGCTGCCGGCGGCGGAGGCGGAGTCGAATAGGAAGGTGTCGGAGAACTGACGGTGGTGCTGGGAGGACCGGTGGATCCGACGGCTGGCGGTGGCTGTGGAGGAGGATGGAGGGGTGTGGATCATCGATTCCTAGAGAGAGAGAGGGAGAGAGAAGGATAGATGGTCGGAAGAGAAGCGGGGGTTTGATGAAGGGAGGGGGAAAGAAGTTAAAGAGGTCCACCTGTTCTTTGTTTCAAAAAGGGGGTTTTACAACATGCTCCCTAAAAAATCTTGTGCATTTTCTCCCATACCCCTTGTAATATTTCTAATTATACCACGACCCCAGTAATCTATATGACCCATGCCATTGTCATAATGGGATCTTGGTGTAAGTGGGTGTCAGGAAAGCTCAAGCTCAATCAACTCGACTCTAGTTTAGCTAATGGCTCGACAAGTTCAAAAAATCGAACTTGAACTCAAACTTCAACTCAATCATGTGAACAATTCAAGAAGTAATAAATCGTCTATAAGTTTTTAAGCAATTGACGAACAATAGATGCATGTGTTATGGGGTTTTGTGGGTTGGATCCTTATGTATTTATTGAACTTTTATCCCATGTTATCAGTTAGGTATGAATCACTTGAGTCCTTTATAAAAGGGCGGAAATGTAACATGTTCAATTACAGAGAGGTTGATGGGAGATGGGCATCAAGCTGCACCACCAATCATTTTTGGATGGCAAATACAACTCTTCAAACACGACATCTACAGACTTGGGAACCATAACATTGCTATGCATAATTTTTTGGACACTTTTGAGTAGTTCTATTGCTTCAGTTGTCAAAAACTCAAATGTATCAAAATCAAAAGCGATGAACACATGTTGATTTTCAATACAAGCCTTCTCATGCTTAGCAGCTTTAGTTGAGGCAGCTTCCTGTACAACGTATCCCGTAATATAATAACTCCTTATCGGACAAACCAATGGAGAAACCCTAGTCAAATCAACACACACAAGCTTCCCTCCAGCACGCCCAAATACTAAAACATTTGCTGATCTGAGTGTCGATCTCCCATCTTGTGGATTTGTCAATAAATCCACAGGTGTTTCTTTCTTTGAAGCAATCCCAGCATGTCTGAGAACATCATAAAGGGCATGTACTACAAACTCATGTCTATTTTAAACCTGGGAGTTCACGACAATGAACTGCATGTTCCCTAAAAGCGTCTAAGCAGGATTTGCGGCATTACTGGACAAGCATCATCGATCGAGAATAGAGGGATCATGAGGCGATACTCGATGATAGTACAATAGTCAATTGGTGACATATGCATTCAAATGCTCTCAATAGCAATAACAAGGAGGAAGTCTTGGGCAAGGTCAGCTTGTAAACAACGAAAAATTGCTTTTTGACTAGCAATCATGTCAAACTTAACTTCCATTTCTTTAACAATTTTGTTGAAAAGGGCTCGCCAAAGCATTGTGGACTTTAGGAGGGACGATATCCTCGTTAGCAAAACATGCAATATCGAGAGATGGAAGTGTGGCACGTAGGCCCTCCAAAGTGAATAGAAAAATCGGAATCATGCCATGAATCACATTGTCTCGTAAAATGTAGTCTTGGAGCACCCAAGATTGAGCTCTAGAGGCCACAAAAGCACATGAAGAAGCCTCAAGAGTTGACTGCAGACCAAAGTCACCGAGTCTGATGGATAGTGATACCACCAGCCATTGAAGCTTACCAAAGAAAGGATCACCACAAATCACAATATCCATGCATCGTTTGGTGTTTTTTTTGTCATGTACCGAGAGTAAAAGTACTACCAACCTAATGGATTTTGATTTGTACTCTAAATGCTCGTGACTCACAAGTTATGTTTTTCGAAAATCCAACATCGACTGCTAAGCAAGAAACTGAGGTCAAAGTATTTAGCATTGCAGCTGAAGAGCACCATTGAGACTAAGGTACAATCAGATTATCTTTTGCATTGAGTTTGTCTTTAAGCTCTCAATAGTGTCATAAAAAAGAGAGTATTATTATCTTTGTGTCTGAATATTTTCCATTGAATGTAGATTTTATTTTTTTTAATATAAATAATTTGTATGAACAGTATGTTGTGCAAGTCATTTCTAATTGTTGTTGGGTAGCAGTGATTGGGCATTGAGATGCTCTTCCATAAAAGAGGAACATTACTTAGATTAACAAATATGAAAAATATATTACTATATTCTCAAAATGAATGCTATCATATATGAAAAATATAAAAATAATTTACATGTGTTCCTAGCCAGTAATTTACTCATTTATATATCATGGGTTACTTAAAAATATCCATGTTTTAATAGATAACATGCAGTACCCGATCTTTAACATTTATTTCAACGTGGATTTGAATTAATCTGAATGAATAAAAGATAATACATATCATGCTCGATTTATTCCAACGTAAATTTCAACTAATGTGTTTAAAGCTTGGAAGATAAACCAATCAACTCCATCCCTTTAATATCAGATCACATCGAAATAAGTTTAAAATATGGAATAGCATGTTGATATTTGGTAATATTCGAGCGTGATATTGAAATTGGGTGTAGTTCAGGGATTTTTCCGCAATTTACAAGATATTACGATTTATTTGGTGACATTTAATGCGATGTTTTGAAATGTATAGCCGTATAGTTCGCGTGGGGCCGGTGACCGCACCCTTCTGTTTGCTTGCGGGGACGGTCACCGTACCACATGATCACACGTGGCGGCTGCAGGTGGCACGTGCTTCTGTGCGGTTGAGGGGTTCCAAGCGCAGCTTTGGACCACGCGTGCTTTAGCCCCACGGACAGCCGTCGATGGAGGATCGCACGGCTAAAATTGTCCAGATGTTTTGCGTCGTCATGGCCCATCCCAAAGAAACACATAGGGTGCGTTTGGTTCGTGGGTTATCCAGGTGTAGATAACCCGATTTTGTGTTTGTGTGTTTGGTTGGTGGGTTAAGGGTTGAGAGGGTTTGTGTGATGTGATTGTATTGGAATTTGAAAAAGTTTGTAGTTATTATGGTATGATTATATTGAAATTTGAAAAAGTGGGTGGTTGTTGTGATGTGATTGTATTGAAGTTTGGAATAGTGAGTAGAAGTTGAATATTTTATGATTTTCAGATGATATGATGGTATAATATATATTTTTTTAGTTGGAAAGAGAGTGGGCCCCACTAGTGGGTTGGGAATATGGGTTTTGGGGGGTAACCCACCCAAAGTGGGGGTAACCCTCCAACCAAACGCACCCATATTGTACAGGGTTATATTTATTTATTTGTGTATTCATATTTTTATGCGCGTATAAGATTATTAATTCCACATACCTATGCATATTTATATAATATGTATATACATACGTGTTGATTTCTCAACAAAGGGGAAATGACTCTAAATCAGGGGTAGGAATGAGCATTGGGTTGGGTTTGGGATCAAATTCTTTTTAGGTCGAGTTCGGACTTGGTTCGACCCAATCCGATTCGGCCCAAGGGCTCGACTCGAAGTGGACCTGAACCATTTCCTACATCATACACGCATGAAAACTCTCACTCATTTCATATGTGCACTCTCTTCTTGTATCATGTCTTCATACAATGTTTATAAATCAAGAAAGTCAGGTGTGTGACATATGCGTTGATGATCATTGTATTTCGATTCAGAATTAATTTCCTTAATTAGTCTTTGATTTATATTCTATTGATTATTCTTGAATTTGTTAGTATTTATTTTTCAATTAGAACATTTTCTATTTTTTGAAGCTTTACCCAATATGGACCTTATGCCTATTTTTAATATGTAGGGTCAGGTGCACCTGTTATTATTAACTGGGTAAGTTTGGTCCATTCTTTCAATTTATGTGAGACATTCATGATATCTAGCATTGAGTGCACGAGTAAAATAAAAAATATTTAGATTTGGTAGAATTGAGTTTTACTTGTTTCACAAGTATTATGGAACAAGTTTAAACAACTTTAGCTTGTGTAACTAGAGTTGAGATTAACTTGAAACAAAAGACTCAAAGTTAATAATCTCTAATGAGTGGAGATGGGTCGGTACAAGCCCAGCCCAAAGGAATTGGGTCCCGGACTTAGCCGAACAAAAATTTACGGGCCTAAACTCGACTCGAGGCTCGAATTTTTCAAACAGGTTTGGACCAGCTCGGCCCAATCCGACCTGTGCTCATCCCTCATCAGGGGGTCAACTACTAAAATTACATATTTATGTAACATGTAATTTGATTTAAACTGATTTAGATTATTGATGTATCATCGTCCATTGATGACAGAATAAATGAATAATTGGTAGTGAAGTTGATTTGATATCCTCCAAGATTTGTTCCCATCAATGGAATTGGCATTTTTTTTGGCTTTGTTCATAGAATACGAAATCTAATTAAATTTGATGGAAATGGAGAGTACATCAGTACATTCCAACTGGATAGTTTAATTATTAATCAGAGGCGTCACTTGTCAAATTAATGGGATTAGCCGACTAAGAATGGGTAAAATAAATGTTGTAGTTAACTATATTTAATGTTGATTAATGTTGTCCATTGCCCATATAGTATCCTCTCCAAGTTTGATTTTATTTTACCTCATAAAAGGATTAACCATTTTGCAATAGATATATCTTTTAATAAAATCACCCTTTTTGAAAAAAAAGAAATAGCATTGTAAAAATATGGGTTTACTTTGCATATACTCTCCTAAAGCTTGTATAATTATGTGTATACTCTTGTAAGCTTTGTAATTATACACATGCACACGTATATGAATACTATACACCTTTAGCATACACAAACTTATTTATATCGTGTCTGGCTCGGGCCAAAAATTTGGTTTGATAAGGGTCCAATAAGATATCTCGTATGATAATAATTATCCCAAATTATAATAGTGTAATTTTGTGTATTTATGTCATTCTTTATTGCATGCATACACATAATTATACATTGTCTTCTATTAGAAGAAATTCGTGGTTATGATTTTCTCATACTCTTCATTATAACGTCACTTTTCTCACTACATGAGAAGTATTACTTTCTATTTTATTTATTAATCATTAGTTTCGAATCGATGCTTATTATACCAATAATCCTCGTATACTCATTCACCATTATTGTTCCATCAATAACATAGGTATCTTAAATCATCTATTTTCTTGCTCCATGCTCCCACCTAAATTCATGTTAATGGGTCAGCCCAATCCGAACCGAACCCATTTTGATTGGATCAAGTTGGGTCGCAGGTCGTCCGAACCAAAAAAATTAAGCCTTATCCCAATCCACGGCCCGCAAATTTTGTTCGACCTTGGGCCAAGTTACCGTGGACCCAAAATGGCTTGACGGCCAACTAATTTTGTTCGACCTTGGGTCAAGTCATCTTGGATCCAAAGTGGCCCGACCAGATGCTCATCTCTAGTTCTAGTCCATGGAGAATGGTTGTTTTGATGGCAAGTGGAAAAGCCTCACTTGGGCTTTGGGGATATTCCCCTTATTTTTTTTGCTCTTTTTGGGACAAAAGTGGGGTGCTCAAAGAAAAAGTGACCAACAACCTTTTTTGTGCCCTAACTCCAGTTCCATCTCTATGGATTCATGCATGGGTTGCAAAGAAAATCCTCGACCATCTCCTCCAACTCCTTGATCCTCAGCAGTCATGAGCTCATGTTTGAATGTAGAAAGAGCTACAAGGCGCAACGATGAAGTCTCATGCAACACAATCTTTTTAAAGGATATATATATATATATATATATATATATATATATATATATATATATATATATATATATTCGTTTCTCGGTGATATCTCTCCATCTCCTGTCTTATTTAATAGTATTTGTTTGGTTGATATACCAACTAGAACGATTTAGCTTGTGTAGCTCCTCGTGGAGAACGATTTTATCATCGATTATAGTGGAGTAATTTGGGTCATGTTGATCTCTTGGTTCTTTACCTCCATCATTTTTGAGATTTTCCATGTTAAATCTCTGTATGCATATTTGTGATTGTGGTTTTTTGGCTTGATTTGCTTGCTTGGGTTGTTCTTGTGGTTTCTATCTTTGTTATCCACTTAGATTTGTTCCACGCTTCCACAATATTGGTGGAAAAATATAATATCAAATGAGTGATAAAAAATATAAAGATATTTTTATGTTTAATATTTAAGCTCTTACATGTTTATACATATGTGATCACAGATTAACAAGATAAAAATAACAATTAGATTTCGATAAAACAGTATGCATCTTACTTAATTTTACTTTAATTAAAAGAAAATTCTTAGAAATAAAAAAAATCAAATTTGCTGTATCTTTATTAATCAATCAACTAGTCGACCAGTCCACTAAATAGTTGTGTTATTTGCTCATCTCACTGAAGAGAAGCCCGCTTCACAATAAGTGAGCACATCGTGATTGCATCATCTATTATATCTTTTATCTAAAATATTTATATCTTCCTTGACCAAATAAAGACGAGTAATAAATCTCATTTATCTGTTATCCCATCTTATTTCTTATCCCTCTACTGAATGAATAAACAGTCCCACAGACTTGAAAATTGTGTCTACCTCAAACAGAAAAGGAAAGGGAAACAAAGGGCCTCACCTGCAGGTGAACATGAGCAACTATTACCATTTCAAGAATAAAAGATGCATCATCTGTCCTCCACTGATGTCATCAGGTGTGTATATTTCTCTCTCTTAACTTAGAATCTCTTTTTTTAATCACTGTTGCTTACAAAAACCAAAAATTTTAGAACCAATTAAAGTCTTTAATCCAAACTGTAGGAATGCCAACATGACTCATGAGCCTCTGAATCTTGCTGAAAAATATACTGCACTTCATCTGCTCTCGAGTGAAATACTGCTTTCTCGTCACAGGTGCATAATTATGTATAGCTGAAAGAATTTCCAGATTCAGCACCAGGAGCTGGAACTTTCCACACATGGAAATGGATCTCTCACCCCGCACTTATATGATATATATTGTAGTTTTCTACAGTTGGGGATGTGGACAGATGCATCAATACTCAGTCTTTCTTGTATGCTTAATGTTCTGCCCTTCACTTTATATATGTAATGCTTATGAAATTGCCCAAATGAGTATTATATGGTTAAATATGTTGCGAATCGCGGAAACGGAACAAACACAAATGATTACTCAAGAAAGTCCGAAGATGCGGGAATCAAACAAGTTCACCCGTAATTGGACCAGTCCTCAGGCGACGACGATCGATTTTCATTATGTGGAGAAAGAAGAGAGTACAGAGGATATAGAGAGCCTTAACCCTAAGGGAATTTATATACTACTCCCCTACAAACAGATCCCTAATACAAACGGATCCATATACCTGAATACAAATAGAACCACTCATAAAAAATATTTACCCGGAGCTTGAATTGAATCCTCTGAAAAGCTTTGCCAAGCTTCATTGTGACACCGCCAGCCCCACCTTAGGGCTACCACTAGCTGTCGACCATGAGCAAGTCCAAATAATGTTTAAAATTACACTCAGGAACCGCCTTTGTGAACATATCAGCTAGATTATTTATTGTGTCGACCTTCACCTTGATCCTTCTCTCAGAACGAATGAAGAGATATACGACATCTATGTGATTGGTCCTCTCATGATTCACCTGATCCTTGGCTGCGCATATTGCACTGAGATTGTCACAATATACTATACCATGATCATGTTGTAGACCGAGATCTTCAACAAAGCCCTTCAGCTAAATGCCTTCCTTTGCAGCTTCTGTCAAAGCCAAGTACTCTACCTCTGTGGTAGACAAAGTAATTGATGGTTGTAAGGTAACCTTCCAACTGATGACAAAACTCTTTAGAGCGAAAATGTTGCATGTCATTGATTTCCTTCCATCAACATCTGCAATATAATCCAAACGTGAATATCCAGCAACCAAACACTCTGAATCACTTTTGTAGATGAGGCCAATGTCTGATGTTTCTCTCATATAATGGAGAATCTGCTTGATTGCATTCCAATGCCCCTTCCTGGATTACCCATGAATCCGCTAACAATGATAACATCATGAGTGATCAGGTCTTGTGCATAGCATGACATACATAAAACTCCCAACTACACTGGTATAGGGAACACATGACATGTGTTCTTTCTCTACGTCTGATTGAGGTGCAAAAGAAACTGAGAGCGGATGGATTATCTATAGGCTTGGCTATAGGCATCCCAAATCTCATCAGAACTTTCTCATGTAGTTCTTCTGAGATAAGAAAAGCTTCCCTTCTGCATAATCTCTAATGACCTCCATCCCTAAAATCTTCTTCGTTGCACCAATGTCCTTCATGTAAAACTCTAAACTAAGGAGCTTCTTCAGATCATCTATGATACTCTTCTTCTTGATAACAATCAACATCATATTGATGTATAGCAACATATAGATGCAAGCTGTCAAAATTCTTGTCCCATTGTCTGGGAGACTACTTAAGCACATACAAGAACTTCTTCAATATGCACGCATGGTCTTCCTTGTCTTGAAATGGAAATCCCTTTGGCTAGGTCAGAAGAATGTCTTCTTCAAGTTCACCATGCAAGAAAGATGATGTCACATCTAACTGCTCCAGCTCCAAGTGCTACAAGAGCTAATAGCACTCTAATGGATGTATGTATTAGAATGGGAGAAAATATCTCGTTGTAATCCATACCTTCATTCTGATTGTAACTCTTCGCAACTAGGTGTACCTTGTATCTGATGCCTTCAATTCATGAGATTCGTATCTTATTCTTGAAGATCCATTTGCATCCAACGACCTTTCTCCCCTTTGGTAATTTGACAAGTTCCCATATCCGATTCTTGTAAAGAGACTTCATCTCCTCACCTATAGCAACAATCCACTTCCCAGTTTCTACCCCTGCTATAGCTATCCTATAAATGGAGGGCTCTGGGTACTCTACATCCTCCGCAACATGTAGTGCAAATGCAAAAATGTCTTCAAATTAGTATTTATGCTAGGGGGACGATCAATAATAACATTTGATTGCATCTCCTCTAGTTGCTCAACTTCAGCCTGTTCAGCATCAGCCTGATCAGGTGGTGTGATCAATTGTGTGATCACTATTTGATGTCAATTCAAACTCCACATGTTATGTGATCACATATCCCTGCATCAACAGACTCACTGCTCAAGTGAAGCATGGAATTATCATCAAACGTAACATTCATGATAACAATAAGTCTGTGCTTAGAAGGGGGCCAAATTATGTACCCCTTTACACACCATGTCCTGTAAACTCCCCTTTATTTACCATTGGTTCTAGTTTTTCTTCACTAACGTGATAATAGGTAGCACAATCAAAGACTCGTACAACCGAATAATCAACATGATTAGCATACCATACCTCCATGGGAGTCTTGTTGTCAATAGCGAATGCAGGACTACGATTCACCAAGTACCAAGTTGTATTCACAGCTTCATCCCAGGATGTTCTACCAAGTCCATCATTAGAGATCATGCACCTTGCTCTCTCCAGAAGCATCATATGCTTTCGTTCTATAACTACATTCTAATGTGGTGTATCTCTGAAAGTGAGGTATCTCGCAACATCCTCCTCATTGCAGAACTCAATAAACTCTGATGAACAGAATTCCAACCCTTATCTATACAAAGATGCTTCACCTTCTTAGAAGTATGTTTCTCCACCAAGATCTTCCATTGAGTAAAAGATTGAAATACCCTCGCTCTTGTGCTTCGCCATGTACACCCAAAACATCATGAAGTAACTGTCAATAATAGATAGAAAATAACAGGTACCTCCTAAAGATGTGACCTGTGAAGTGTCCCAACAATTTGCATGGATGTAATCAAGGTCTCCTTTCATCCTGTGGGTAGCTTTACTGAATTGCTTCATGTTTTGTTTCCCGAACATGCCAACTTGGATCCCTTGATATCCCTAATCATACCCTTCTGACTAAGGATATTCATCACCTTCCGACTCATGTTCCCCAGCCGCAGATACCACAATTCTAAATCTAATTTCACATATTATGATGCCACTGCAATAAAAGCCATAATTGTATATCCATGCATGATGTATATGGTCTTCTGCTTATTGCACTTGATGACAACCACCCTGGCTTTGGCAATCCGTGTGACTCCACCCTTAGAATTGTATCTTTATCCGTTAGAGTCCAAGACTCCAAGGGATAGTAGGTTCTTTCTTAGATTAGGAACATGGCGTACTTTTGTCACTGTACTGATAACCTCATCATGCATCTTGATTTTCACAACACTTATCCATATAATCTTGCATGTTGCATCATTCTCCATGGCAATGTTCCCACCATATATCTTCTTACAGTTGTAGAACCAAT
Organism: Ottelia alismoides; assembly: GCA_037367405.1. Classification (NCBI taxonomy): domain Eukaryota; kingdom Viridiplantae; phylum Streptophyta; class Magnoliopsida; order Alismatales; family Hydrocharitaceae; genus Ottelia; species Ottelia alismoides. The sequence continues at coordinate 132,440 of JAZKJV010001692.1, read as the reverse complement.
CTTCACTGGGAGTCATATGGTAAGAACAATCTGAATCAATAATCCATGTGTTATCTATTATCTTTTAATGTGACGGTGAGAACCAAATCATCTTCAGAGTCTATGCCTCCCTGAGCAACGACAACAACCATGGCTTTACCTTTCGTCTTCGGACAGTCCTTCGTACAATGTTCAAATTTCTTGTAGTAATTGTAGATGTCCTTAGAATTGTGATTCTTCAACTTGGACTTCTCCTTTCCCTTCTTCGGGTAGCCACAACCATCATGACTCTTTTCATAAGTCATAACCAAACATGCAGCGTTAAAGTCCTACTTCTCGGTAACCATATGTCAAAGTTCACGTGTATGCAGACTCGTGTGAACTTCCTCTAGGATTATCAATTCTCTTCCCACAATAAGCGATTGAACAAAATTATCATATGAAAGTGAAAGAGAAACCAACAAAATCAATGGAGCATCCTCATCAATCTTAACCTCTACAATTCTTAAATCCACCAACAATACATTTAAGTGAGCCATATGTTTCTTTAATAAATGTACATTCCTGTATGCGGAGAGAGAATAGACATTGCTTCAACAACTTGTTGTTCAGAGACTTCTTCATGTACAAACTTTCGAGTCTCAACCACATGCTGGCGATTTTTTCTCATCTACGACTTCTACAATGATCTCATCTATCAAACACAACATGATCTTCGAGTGCGCCTTCTCTTCATGCACTGCCAACTCAGATGGTTCGAGTGCCTTCGCCCTCCCCTGGTCCAACAGCACCCAGATGCCATGTTACTTTAGAATGACACACATCTTGATATGTCATAGACTGAATCGGTTCCTTTGTGTGAACTTCTCGATCTTCAGATTGTGCGAAGTCATCTTGCTTAATGATCCTGATAGAACCCGATGCTCTGATACTGATTTGTTCTAAATTGTGGAAGTGGAAAATGCGTAAACAATCAATCAAGCAAGCATGAAGATGCACAAATTTAATAGGTTCACCCGTAACTAGGGTACATTCTTGGGCGATGGCGATCGCACCATGTGGAGAAAGAAAAGAGTACATAGGATACAGAGAGCACTGACCCTAGGGAAGTTTATATACAATTCCGTATAGACGGATCCCTAATACAAACAGATCCATATAAGCAAGACCCTCGTCTTGTTGGGGTATGATACGACACGAAGGGGTGCATATGACGATTCTTCAACCCGAGGATGGTTAGGATTCAAGGCATATCAACAAAACAAATGAAACTATTGAGTTGTTTTGTGTTATGTGGGTTCAAAGCTTGATTATGAGGATTTATTTGACCTATGGGAATGTATATGTAGTCCATCCCTCTCTATTTTTCACAAGGTGAGAGCATGAAGACAACCAAACTTCGTACATGTGATTGCTAAGGCATCCCCTTCCATGATATTTTCCTTTTACGTAAATTTTTGTGTTCTTTATGATTTGCTTGTTTGCTGGGATTTTTACAAGGTATTAAAGCCTATATGATCTGGGATTAGACATCTTTGTGGAGGATTTTTGTGTACATTATACACGTGTCGAAGCTATCCACACACTTTGATAAGTGTGGTTTGATGCGAAGGTTGTCTTCACATCTTCATAGAGACCCTGGTGGATTCCTCATGCTTCAAACTTTCTTTTTTATGTCGCAATCAATAAATCATTGGTTTGATTGATCATGGCCTCATCCAACCTTGAGGTGTCATCAATCTTATCTTCATGTGTAATCGATCACTCATGGAATCTTCTACATATGAGCCAATCATGATCGATGAATACATTGCCACTAATCGATTATCTGTTACGAACGATGGACAATTAATTCCAATGGTTTGATTGGTTTTTGTGTTTGCAGTTTGATCAATCGCCTCTCCTTTCATGACCAACTAATATCATGTAGCTTGATCAATCGCCTCTCATTCCATGATCAATTAGTATCATGATCAGTCTAGATATTGATCGACCAAAACCTCTTTCATTTTCATTCGACCATTAATGCTCTTTTATCCTATGAGGTCTTTTCCTATGTAAAATTTGAGAGATAAAAACTCTAAACCCAATATCAGGGAACAAATTGAGTTGTGATTGCTTTAATGAGTGAAATGAGAGGAAGATGATGTGATTAAAATAATACTCAACTTGTTATCTAATCTAATTCATAAGCAAGGCCAATGAGATATATGAGCTTGTTCATTTTGATGATTGAGAGTCATCCACCTTTTATCACTAAATGGCTATACTTCATCAGTGTATCGATGATTGTTCTTGGATTACTATCATTTACCTCTGAAAAACTTCAGACTTAATTGAGATTCAATATGAAAAGGCGGTCAAGAAATTTCGATCACCAATGATCGTGATTACGTCTCATTAACTGTCATATTACTTTGGTGAGAGATTATTCACAAGATCTTGTACATTTGTATCCCTTTGGCAAAATCAGAGTAACAATAACATAATGCAAAATATGCAAACCTTAGATGTCACCAAACCCTAGTTTTTCAAAAAAATCTTCCACTTGGGAGAGAAGATGTTCTCATCGATGCTTTGCCTGCTAATCAGATTCTCCAAATAATGGATAAACAAGGTTTATCCCTCATTTTTATTCGGTTGATTTTAAAGATATAAAATGGAGAAATACTGCAGACATCGACATGATGGATGATATAATCGACAACTTTCTCATGAAATAGCTTATTCAAAGATAAAGTTCCCTTTTCCAGAGGTAAAGGAACCTTATCCCACAACCAAACATGAGGGTGTTTGCAGTAAAGAAGTCAGGTGTATCAACGTCTCAGCGTACAATAAACATATGATGAACCCGAATCAGGGATCCAGGAACACCTATACAAGTAATTCAAGTCCATGATATAATAAAGATACAAGTAGTAATCCATGAGCCAGTACTTCTGACATCAGAAGACACCTGGTTAAACATGTACTTAGATGGATTACAATACATCAACCAATAACAAGTCATAACTGTTTCTTAATTATCACAGTTTAAAAGAGAGCCATTCTCTAATGAGAAACACCAAGAACAGTGCAGAATGGATACAAGTTCTCCTGGGATTATTAACCAGAAACTGATAGACTGTAAGCAAAGGCATAACCAGTTACAGTCAACCACTGCAAAAATAAAAATCTGATCTTGTTGACTCTCGATGTAAGCCATCAAGGAGACAACAAACCGAGTAAGCACCACTTCACATTTCCGATTATAAGATTAAAAAAATTGAACTGCAGGCATTGCTGTTGCTATTCGATATAAAGAACTCACATTAAAAAAATGCAGACTGGCAAATACTCTATAGAGTATTGGGTTTTCAAAGATTGGCCCTTCCACTATAATAATAACTCCATATCCACCATGTTGCCCCTTTAAAACCGGCATCATTGCTACACCTGAGAGACTTGAAGCACGCCTACCATCATGAAATTTGTTACCCAATATAAATTCTCAAGAGTAGCTTTTATGATGCTGGCGATGTCAAGGCGCCTTTCGAAGGCCTTCCCGTGATAAGAGTAGCCAGCAAAATAAGTTTGATCTAAACTAGTATGCGCAGTCGAAGCACAATGCAAATTGAATCCAAAGGTTTACTACGAAGAGCCTCATTTCTTTGTTTCAATCCCACACCCCCTAGTAAGCATACAGTCTATATGAACATTGGAAATCAGAGTCGAGTTTCTGCGCTAAGAACCTCGCAACCTTGATTCGGTTTCCAAGAATATGGAATTTGCAGCACTATAAAACTAGATATCAACTGACCATTCTAACATTCTTGCCACACACACACCATATCTATCTGTGAGCTCAAACGGAGGACGGCACCTCACACCTATATCCCAACAAAGATATTAGAAAAAACCAGAGTTACATACCAGTTATTTATCTAAGGACTTCCTACACAATCATACACCACAATGCAGCATCTGATGTCAGTTAACTACAGATATCGATTATCCATTTTAACAGTGTCACGACAAACTCAACAGTTTGTTTATCAGCATCACACCTGCTATACCTCCACAAGATATTAGGATAAAAGAAAGAAATAAAACCTGACACACATACATCCACAAGATATCCGACCCATATCATAACAAGATATTATAGAAAAAAAACCGATACTGGCCATTTAGGAATAGAGTTGAATATCATGTATCTAAGACCATCCTCCACAATCACACACCACACTGTATCATCTTAGATTAATTCTATAAACCAATTACCCAAAATTACCATCCTATCTAAAGCACACACCATACTTATCTATAAACTCAAGCTGTTCCATTCCAATTACTCCACATCACAAATACAGGTCATTATCAAAAGCCTTCAAAACTGATAGCATGAAGAACACAGCAAAACTCCAGAACGTTCACTAAATTGCGACCCTAAACATCACCTCCTCCGCCCATCTGTGTGGAATCGCAAGAGCAGCAGGAGATCATGCATCACGCCTATATCTCCACAATATATTTGGAGGGGAACCAGAGTTTGATATCCTTTATCCTTCCTACACAGTCACACACACCAGTGAATCAATCTTAGTTAATTCTAGATACTAATGCCCCAATTCGGCATTCTATCTACATACACACCACATCTATCTATAAGCCCATTCATCTCAACAATACCACAGACACACATCACAAAGCACACATCTTTATCAAAAGCCTTGAAAGATCAAAAGAGAAAGATCAAACAAACTATAATTAAGATTCAAAACTACCACCATTACCAACAAGCACTCCATCCAAATTGACCCATCTGAATCCCCTCGCAAGACCGGACATTTCCTCCGAATTCCACACCCAGGGACCTCAAGAACATCACCTCCGCCTCCCGTCGGCGGGGAACTGTGAGAGCGGCACGAGCTCCGACAGCGGCGTGGATAGAGGGGTAGGCATGGGGGAGGTACGGCACACGGGACATGACGCATTAAGCCGAAGCCAGGCGTCGACGCACGATGCGTGGAAGTAGTGCCGGCACTCGGGCATCATGCGGAGCACCTCGCCTTCCCTGTACTCACAGAGGCAGATGGAGCACAACCCATCTCCGGAAAGCTTGGATCTCGAGTAGGGGAACTTGGGGTAGGAGTTGATGGCAGCGGGATCGAGGCCGGGAAGGGGGCTCTGGGGAGCCTCCTCCTCGACGAAGATGATGCGGGGGAGGACGACGTTGTGGTTGTGGTGGTGGGAGGGGAAGGGGGGAGGAGGGTAGTGGTGACGGCGGCGGCAGACGTAGAAGGCGAGGAGAAGGGTGGAGAGGAGGACGAGGAGACCGAGGGCGATGGCTATGAGGTTGCCGAGGCCGAGGGCGGCGAGGGGGTGGGAGTTGAAGGACATGGGGAGGGGAAACGGGAGTTGGGTATTTGTGGGTTGGGCATTTGGAGGGGAGGGGAGGGGGAAAGGGGGGAGTTTTTGGTGCAGTGGGTGGAGAGAGAAGGGGAAGAAGTGGGTGGGGCATTAAATGTGGAAGGAGAGAGGGGGGAGGTGTAAATGAGGGGTGGTGGCGGTGCAGGTGGCAGAGTGTGCATGGGAGTTGCAGGTGGGTTGTGTGGGAGGCGGCGGAAAGGAGGTGGCGGTGGCGGAGTAGGAGGAGAGTGGTGGAGGACAAAGGTGGTGGTGGTGGAGAAGAAGGTGTATGTTCTTCTGGGACTCCCTAGTCAACGCTCCCTCTCTCCCCCCTTTATTTTTTACTATTACGAAAGAGAGAGAAGGAAGAAGTAAATGTCTTGCATAAAGACTATTAGTGCATTAAGGTCATCATCTCTTGAGTAGAGGTGGAAATCGATCGAATTTGAGTCAACTTATATTTTTACTTCGGTTCGTTTATTTAATCGAGCATAAATTTATATTTATGTTTCGTTCATTTATTTTTGAAACGAGTCTAAAGTGAATCTCTTTTTAATCTGATGGAACCTAAGCGAATATCGAACTTAAAAATTCACTAATAAAGGAGAGTGAAAAGAAAAGAAATGGAAGTATATATGTGTGCATATAATCAGAATAAACATTCATTTAGTTTTTTCTTTATCTAATTCTTCTTCATCTTTTGAAAAATATTAGACTAATAAGGATCGTCTCTTTGAAAAAAGTATAATTATAATATATTCTTATATTTGTTCAGCTGATGATAAGGAATAATATGAATATATGCGATAAGTAAGGTTTATACGTGTTCTGTTGATTTCGAGATAAAAGGAAAAAGTACTTGACACGTAGATGATGGATGTTGTAACCACGGTGCGACTATTTATTTTGGGATAGTTATACCAAGATAAAATCTATTTATCCCATAAATATTCAGTTATCTCTAGATAAAGTTCGCTTATCTATACTCGAACAAAACTCAATTATCTCAAAACAAGGTCAACTTCTGCAGATAAGGATTTGTAAATATGTATACATGTAAGGCACCGCCCCTCCGACTATTGAAACCAACAGGACGAGAGCGTCGGACCTACGATCCGAATATGCTCATGATATACGATACTCAGCAAACCATCTTATACATATTAGATCAACATTTGAAATATAAATAACAATTGGAGAATAATATGAAATGGAAAGAAAATGTAATATCCATTCTCATTGATAACAATAATGATCAAGTCCATGTCCATAAAATGAGATAAATCATACAATTATAATTTTGTAGAAGAAGCTCTCCAAATATCTCACTACAATGTCTCTCAAATAGAACGCAAAATAATGCAGAAATAAATAAGTTGCTCTGAGTAGAATGCACACTATCTAGTGCAAGTACGACGTAAGAAATCCGATCTCCTCAAAGGCCGCTACTGTTGCGATTGCTGCTTAGATACACCTGTTGGGTTCGCACGAGGGTAACGTTATGAGTAATTGCCCAATAACGAGACAAACACTATAATAGTTAACGCAACGAAAAAAAGGGCATGTATACTTGATTTTATATAGTGACTTTTGCATATATTGTAGAACTAGAATCCACCGTATTATTTTAAATTACAAGTGATTACACGGTCGCCAATTTCATTTATTAATATAATCATTATTTGAGGATTACTACGTTGGTCTTGATATTTCTATCCATTAATTAGAGTTCACAACGGTATAAAATTTCAATTATTGACATCCGATCATTAATCATTTTTCGTATTATTTTAGCACATGCAAGTACACGACTCGCATGCCTCCGCTACGTGAGACCTTGATATTCATCTTGAGTAAACCCTCAACAACTTCTTTTCAGTCAGAAAAGAATGAGATCATAACCTCATTCTATAACCTCAAACCCCATCACGGAACACCTCTCACAATAATACTACTCGAAATAGAATTTGATGCAGCCACAACTAATTTTACTTCGAGTCCTAATATTATGTATAATGTGAAACCAAGAATGCCAACTGAGCCACTTGTCAATTCCGTCGAGCGACTCCGGATGCTACCGGGATGCTAGGTGCAACATATCACACAACTCGTCCGTTGGGTTGCGGACTTCATGGCATCTACCCGAGGCTCAAGAGTGCATGCCCAATTCCTTGATGTACCTAACTCCATCTACCCGATCTGTATACAATCGTACCCATTGAAGGAATATTTACCATGATACGTAGTCAAGGTTAGATAATTATTAGGAGTTAAGAACAACCCAATTACGAAAGGGATTCATGAATGTATGCATGTGATTTACAACATAACACAATAAAAGGAAGGATTTATTAATGTGATCTATCAAGACTTTTGTTCGCATGGTGTCATTAGCTTTAGGTTTATCAATCGCATGTATTATTAAACCAGAATGATAACTCAGATTTGCAAAATAACAATAATTAGATATTTGACCCGGTACTAATAACGAGTCATTTTGATAATAACTATATAACATTCGAAACCTGAATCAACATTTTCCATCTAACTCTCATGCAACGGTTAAATATATGGACATATGCTCCTATTGACAATATTAGGATATTATCATGAACAATAAGATGTGCATATTGTTAATCATATCTAATCAACATTTATAGTGTAATTCATGGTCGATATCCTTTATGCGTATAGATCTGGATGTCACTAGCGTGCCATACTTCGTAGCGTAATGACGACTTCAAAAAAAACATCACAACAGAATTCTAATCGTTTGAGACCATAACGCTTAAAAATATAAGCATGAAAGGACGTAATGGTGGGTGAGATTAACGTCTGATAATTACATGTCCCTCTAATTTCACCATAATTTAATCTCCACAAAACTAAGGGATTTTTACACGCATAACCCTGAGTAATTTCGCAATTACAATCATAACCCTGTATAATCGTGAATTACATGAGAAACCCCGAGTAATGCTTAACTCTTACATGACATAACCTCGTGTTATATTCCGTTTGAGATAGCCATTATAATTAACGATTTCCGTTAAAAAAGACTAAACTATCCCTGAAGTTCATTCTCATTTTCAAAAAATGCCATCGTTCTCTCCATCATCTGCATCCCTCCTCCTCCACTGCTTCGTAGACCGAAGCAAGCCTGCGTCGAAGCTCCCAACGCCACCGTCACCCGAGTAGTGCTCCTCCTCGACGCAGCGCCGTTATACGCAGCCGAGGAACCCGGCGCCCAACTCCTGATCCCCTGGTCGAAGCCCTCCCCAAATGGCCCCCACCCAGCTCCAGGTCCGCGCCTGAGAGCTCGCGACCCCCCTCAAGCTCCCGTAACCCCTCTGCTAGGGGTGTCAGAAAATTCTCAAGTTCGATATTCGCTCAGGTTCAGCTCGCTAAAAGTTCGATTCAGATTCGGTTCGAAAATAAACGAACCGAATCTGAACACAAGTTTAGGTTCGATTAAATAAACGAACCGAACTTAAAAATCACAGGTTGGCTCAGGTTCGATTCGTTAAAAGCTCGATAAACATACACATATACATATTTACAAATCATTATCAGTAGAAGTGGTCCTTATTTTAAGATAAGTAGATTTTGTCTAAGGATAAGTGACATTTGTCTAGAGATAACTGAATATTTACGTGATAAATAGGTTTATCTCAGTAAAAACTATCCAAAAATATATAGTCACATCGTGGTTATAACATCCATCGTCTATGTGTATAGAACTTTTCCCTTCTTTATCTTCAAATCAACAGAACAAGTATAAACATTACTTGTCGGATATCTCCACATTATTCTTATTCCTTATCTCCATCTGAACATATATAAAAATATATTATAAATATATTTTTTAAAGAGACGAATCCTTATTAGTCTATTTTTTTAAAAGATGAAGATGAGTTAAATAAAGAAAAAACTAAATGAATATTTATCACAATTGCAGACACGCATATATTTCTATTTCTCTTCTCCTCACCCCCTCTTAGTAGAAAATTCTTAAATTCGATATTCGCTTAGGTTCGATTCGTTTAAAAAGAGGTTCGATTCGGATTAGATTCGAAAATAAATGACCCGAACCTAAATACAAGTTTAGACTCGATTAAATAAACGAACCGAACCTAAAAAATATAGATTCGCTCAAGTTCGGTCCGTTTACACCCCTACCTTCTGCCCTGCCCAGCACCCCCAACCCTGTAGACCTCAGCCACCCTCACCTCCGCACTCGAACCTCCTCTACAAGCCTCTGCTCGTCCCTCTCGTACCCCATTCCATACCGAAATCACCCCCTGCTAGAAGCCCTCAACACCCCCTCCCCAAACAGTCCCGACCCAACTCCAGGTGCGCGCATGAGAGCCCGGGACCCCCTCCAGCTCCCGTAGCCCCGCTGCCCTGCAGCCTCTTTGCCCATCGCCACCCCTGCACCCCCACCCCCCCTCCCCCCCAACTGAAATGGCCCCGACCCAGCTCCAGGTCTCGCACCTGAGAGCCCGCAACCCCCCTCTTGATCCCGAGCCCCCCTCGCGCAACCGTTTGCCCTGTAAACCGCCCTCCAGCACCCACCCTTGTAGGCCTTTGTTCCCCCTGGAGGTTGCATGGTCGTCCGCCAGAAATCCCTCCTCTTATCCGCTGCTTTCCCCACACCTGAAGTACTGGAAAAATATTTCTTTTTTTCCTCTTTTGATTAATCCCAACCGTTAAAACATGCATAAGTTAGATTAATTCAATCATATGGTTGAGTTAATGAACTCAACTAACGGAAGGTCATGTGTGTAAAACGGAGCATTTATCCAGGGTCTTAGATGTAATTTACGATTATATAGGGTTATGATTGTAATTACAAAATTACTCAGGGTTATGGATGTAAAAATCCCTAAATCTAAAACTGAAACATGGTCACCTAGCGGTTGCTCTTCCTCCTGATTCAAAACTTATTATAGGCCAGGAAATCCTCAATACGACACCAATTTCTCCACAAAGATACATTAGTTGGTAATAAATTTCTATATCCAAGAGTGACATGTCAAGAGTTAATAATATATCAACAATATTTAATGAAAATATTATTGCATAATTTATGAAAAAATATGCATTTGGTTAATTTTTTTACATAACTTTGTATTTATCAGTCTTTGCAAAATGTATTTGGGAGATACATGGAACAAGCCCGTAGATTTGAGAAAGAAAATCATGCATAACCAAAATTTACCTCGTCGGTGAAGATATTCGACGCACAATCTGCCACAAAGACTTAAATAAATTTCCATCCATTAGGCCACTATAATCCCATTTCGAGATTGCATGAGGTAAGAAAAATCTTCCTAAGGAGTAGGAATACTTTTTTCTTCTCAATAAAAAAACATATGGAGATTCTTCCTTTTAACTCTATAAATCTTCATTGTTCTCCTCAACAAATGGATGACTTCAATAGTTGAACGACCTGACATGAATTCAAATTTATTTTCTTTTACTTTGAAATCTTACTTAACCTTCTTTCGATCACATGTTCTCAAATTTTCATATTGTGACTCATCAACTTGATACCTTTGTAATTTGAACAATTTGAACAATTTTAAGTAGGAACACAAGTATACAAACATAAAAGGGGGACTTTCTTTACACTATCATTCTTGAAAAACTGTTAAGGACACCATAACCCTTGTAATCTTGTTAATTACATCACAGCTCCTATAATATTACTATAGGGTCTGTTTGGTTGCTGGGTTGGAGTGGGTAGGAGTAACCTGATTCAAATAGTAGCTGTTTGGGATAGTTATGAGGGTTGGAGAGGGTTATAATAAGGAATGTGATGTGATGTCACTATGATTTATGGTGGATTTCCAAAATAAGAAAAGAGAAGGGTAAACCGGGTTACCCCGAGTAACCCGGTTACTAAACGAACCCTTACACTACAACCCTAGTGCATACGTGTAAAAGTAGAAGATTATTATGGATTTTGGTGTAATCAGACAAGACTTTACGGGTCATGATGCAAAACTCCCACTAAAAATCTATATAAAGCTGCTGAGAGAGGCCCTCGAGTTATTTCCCTGAATGGGATGGGGGGGCTTATTTCCCTGAATGGGTACGGATTAAGGTTGGGATGTATCGGCAAACGGTTTGCCTCGGATCTACCTCCGTTTGCCGCGGGTCGCGTCACCTGCAATCATTTCCACGGCAAACCATTCGTCGTGCCAATCATATTAGCGACGAACGGTTTGCCGCTCAAATGTCTTTACGTTTTATAAATTTATACTTATATAGTCTATCTTTTAGACTTTAAATTTCTTTGTATAATAGTATTTGTTTGACTTTTTTCTATTGTGCAATATTAGAGTCATTAATTTTTAATCTTTAGGGTTTAATTTTTCATTTCAAATTTATTTTGAACACACAAGAACACTTGGATTTCTATTGTATTACTCAATTTTTTGATGAATATAAACGTATTTGATGATTGAGTCAGTGAAAATGTAGAATAGCCAGAAAGTTTAAATTGGATGGAAATGAAAATGCAGATACCGGTGAATATAAGAGAATAGAACTTCATCACTAGCATTTATTTGATAAAAGAAATTCCGAATATGTGCCTTCCTACATCACAACAAAATACACATATTAATCCTGAGTTACATAAAATTTCACTACACTATCTTAAACTAACTCAACGCCTCGATCTCACTCGCGCTCCATGAAGTTTGCTCAAGCATACGTACTTCAATGCAATTGTATCATGTAAGTCTGCCAATTCTGCATACAAATCTTCTTCTTCGTCATGTATTTCTGTGCGCAGGGAAGTCTCACTCTGCGAAGACTCCTCCATAGGAAGTGTCGTTTTTTTTTGCGGCGAGTAAGGAATGAACTGACAGTCGGAGTGGTCCGGCTGAGGCTGCGATCGGACCTCCTCGGAAAGTTATAGTGATGCAGAAGGTGGTGGTTGTGGTGCCTGTGGTGACTGTAGAGCTCGACGCACTTCACCGCGTGATCCTCTACTAGTAGATGGTGCACGCGCTGCCAAGAAACGATTGTCGGGAAGCCGCACTGACTTACGAGCTCTAATACGTGTTTTTGCCATAACATGTATGAGCATAACAACATGTGGCATTATTTTTTGGAAAATTATATTTCCATCACAACTAATGTCAAATAGTAATAACATGAAGAACTAATGGAAAATGTAAAGTTTTTATCTTAACATGAGAATACGTGACAAAAATTACTCCGAAAATTATATTTACATCACGACTAATTACAAACAGTAATAAAGTAAAGAGTTGGCGCAAAATGTAATTTATTTCTCATTTCCAAAATGTAGATAACATGCGACAGTCAGTGAAACCACTTCTTCGTGTGTTGTACAATATTTGACAGACGCTCCTTTGAAGAAAATCCTTTTCCCTGTCTAGACCCCTTTCCCACTCCACGACCAGCATCCACCTTTCCTGTTTCGCCTCTGCCGGTCGAACCGCTCCCAATGTCACCACGGCCTCTTCCAAGTGCAGTCGTGGTTGAATGATCCTCCCTTGTTGTGGGCCAACCACTCTCTCTCTGAGTTGTAACATTCGAGGTGCGGGTAGATATAGATGGGTAACCGGTGGTTGCATTCTTGCACTGGATGACCTAGGAAGATCCATATATGATATCTCCATGCCCCATGATGTCGCTCTAGAGCCAAATTGGTGAGGCAGTACCTGTCCAAAGTCATAATCAGGCACACTAGTGTAAGTTTGATGACTTTGAGTGGATCCCATCTGCCAGTATTGCTGAGGGTGAGTTGGTTGGGCTTCCTGAGTAGGGCATGTCGTACGACAGGGTAGGCTCGTTCGTCCGATAATTGTATTGATCCCCCCATTGTTGAGACGCAAATGTCGTAGGTTCGGTGTATGAAGTACACATGGAGGGGATATCGTGTATTCGCGGATCCACCAGAGATATGTTTTGAATCGTATATTCAACGCAACCAATCATTTGTTGCATTTCCGTGCTTCGTCGATGCTTTGTCATCATTTACCTCACACGGAATAATAAATTCACCTATGGAATTACGAGTCTCAGTTAAAAGTTATGTAATGAACACTATTACTAAAATAGCTTGTGTAAAAAGAACTACCAGCTGATTCCACCTTGGTCTGTGTGGTTCATAGGCTTGTATGGGGAGTGGAATGGCGGTTGCGATCCACCGACGAGTAATTTTCCAATACCATATCATATAATCAGCCAAAACAACATCTATTGTCTTGTCCAAATGTCTCTCCACAACAACGTCCTCCAATTGACGCTGCCATTGGGCCATGCGATCTTGATGGTGTAAACCCCAATCATACGGTTCATCATCTCTCGGTCGTGCACGTCTATCGTCGAACGGTATTTGTGGCATCGCCTCCGAGATGTGTTGCCGAAAACCGAACAACCTCATTACACGGTTGAAGGCGTGCATGATGACAATGTTGAAGCAAATAAGGACTATCTTGGACAACCATATTGCTTGTCCCTCGCGTCATACTAGAGGTAGACACGCTACAACTTGGTCTTCATAGAGTGTCCACCTCATCTGTTGAGAGTAGTGTGGTGGATCAATGATTATGGATTCTATTATAAAATCGGTAAATAACAATGACTCACATACCTGATGCTACTCTTGTAAATCCAAATCATTGCGGTAAAAGGATAAATGAGTGGTGGACACATTCTCTCTGTGCAACCTCCTTCCTCCCGTCCACCTTGCCGCATAAGGAGCAGATTGCATAGTATCCTCTCTCAACTGGTACGGGCGGGGTCGACCTATATGGATGTGCTCCCACGCCCATGTCTTTGTAGATGAATAAGAGGCAATTGTGTTAGATATGATGTTGGGTACATAATTTATTTCTTATGTAAACAGTAGTTACTTGGAACAAGGTCCAGAATTCATAAGCTCGCTTCAACTTCATCAAGGAGTTGATCCAACTGAAAGTACATCTGAGCCAGAACTATTGCACCCCATGCACTTTGTCTACAATTCTGGAGTTGGTACACGAGCAATAGGTGACGGAGATGTACCTTATCTGCACTAGTGTCTGGCAATAGGCTTGATCCAACTTGATATAGTACCAGTGCCCTAGCAACCCTCTCCGTCGTGAGTGGATCGTTGGACTGCAGAGTCGTCGCTGTCAACAGAGTCCTCACGATCCATGTTAATCTGAGCTTTCCTCCCTCTAGCTCCTGCTCGTCACCCTCATTCGGATTTACACCGAACCACTCCTCGCAGTATGAACCCCAATCCAACTGACTATGCTCCTCAAACCCAATCACTAGCCATGGTTCGACCCTTAACCTGGTCAACAACGAGACGTCCTTCAACGCGATAGTTGCCTCACCTTGCCGCAGGTGGAAGCTGTGTGTTTCCGATCGCCACCTCTCTGCCAATGCCTTCATCAAAGACTGGTCAATCGTGACTCGCCTCAGGTTGGAGGTGCAAAGAAAACCTGCAACCTCCAACTATCTGTTAACAGCATCACTACGCGGTAGTTCGAGTATGTAGTTTAGGGTTTGTCCATGATCCACAAAGCAATGTGCCTGTGCATTTACGATACTGCATATATCATTGAAATTACTTCTCTCAGACTAATACATACTCGTGCAAATTATTTCCATCACCGTATCAGCATCAGGTAGTAGTCGACCAGATAGGTGTTCTCACTGCCTTGTCAGTACAGAAGTATCAACAGGCCCTGCAACTGTCTCCATTGCTATACAAAAAATTAAAGTAGTGAAAAAATGAAACAACGAATGAATGTCATAAAAAGTTATGTAACTGAATTCCATAAATATATCGTTGGAGTACATAAAGTATATGACAATAACTACTGATGCCTTCTTTCACAAGTTGTTTTATTATGACCATGTTCCTTACAATGCCTACACCTAACTTGCACTTTGCCCATCTCATCCATGCTACTGCATAAATGCCTCCTCTGAGGTCGGACAGGATTGGGAATTACATTCGGATGGAGCAACAGTGAGGGTTCCAGGGGCGGCCAGAATCGACGATCGAGAATCGGGACGAAGGCATGTGCATACGTGGATCGGAACGAGGTTGCCGTATAAAAATCAGAGCACAATTTCAGATGTTCTGTGCTGACATTGACATTGCTGCATACCGCAATTATATGCAGGCAAATTAATCGCATCGTCTGCATATAACCACACGTGCATACAGATTGTTGACCATTTATGTTGACCTTGTAGTTTATTTTCGGGGTTCGGACTTCAAATTCCATGAGAGTGAACTGCTCAACCATCAAACCATGTGCTGATTGTACAAGACCATCCGTCAGCTTCTTATATCGAGGCATTAGGTGGCCGGTCACCTTCTCACCACACTTCCGTCGTTCAGCTAAAACAAGTGTTAATACAAGTAGGCCCCGTATTCCCCTAAGAACACTGTTAAAATTTTCAAAGAGGTTAGTAGTGGTCAGCCCCCATCGACGTCCCTCGTCAAAAGTGCAAGCCCAGTAACGTCGATCTCCCCCTTACTGACTCATTATCCAGTCATACGCATCTGAGTCAGCTGTTTGAATTTGGTTCATAATGCGCTCTTGTTCATACTTACTAGTCACTGCACCGGCGCTGTAAAATTTCTTTTGTATCCACTTATTAGTAAATTCGGCCCGATGCATATTCGCTTGCATGTGTCTGACGAAGGAACGATGACAATGACCTCTCTCGATCGGAAAGTATTGGGGCAACAAGTTTTTTAGACCAGAAAATCTATCACTGATGAAGCAGATACCATCACGATCATTGATACCAGCCAATTTATGTAAACCCCCCATGATTCTAACCTTTCGCTCTCTACTACAGTAAAGGCAATCAGAAACAAGTGACCATTAACATCAGCAACAGTAGTAGTAAGCATATGCCATTTATATTTCCTCCATAGATGGGTGACATCAATGCTTACGACCGGACGACAATGCGCAAAACCTTGGATTGAGGGAGCGAATGCCCAAAATAGACGGAAAAAGGCTGCTCTTCCTTCTATGTATGCACCGGTTTTACTATTAATCGATGGTTGATGTTCGAACTCGTACAAGGAACCGGGATTGCTGTGTCTCATCAGCTACATGAATCGACGAATATCTGCATATAACCCAACAACATCTCCGAATATCTTCTCCAAAGCTCTCTGCTTTCCATTCCATGCTTTCTTGTATGATATTTTGACCCTATACTTTTCCTCAACGAGTGATTGGATGACACTTGGAGTAAGTGTCAAATTTGATCTAAGAGTGGGAAGAATAAATCTCCCAACAAAATTTGAAGTACAAACACGATTATCAACAAGCAGTATTGCATTACGGTAAATGTGTTCTGCCCGGTAACTGCTTACTTGCCAACTATCACTATGACTGTTGTACGCTGCATGTAATCTCCAATAACAGTTGTCATGTACACAACCTGTTGTGTATTGGGTGCTCTTCAAAGCATCTACCTTAAACTAGACGTATTTCAACATACTCCAAGTGGTCAACTCGTCGATTAGGCTCATCTTCGAATCAAAAGATCGATTGAGCCAGAATTCCTTTTCCGATGCTCTTTCGCTCGTAGTACAATCAACTTCATTTAAAAAGGGTACCTCCTCTGCAAAGGGACTAAATATCCAATCATCTGAACCGAAGAAGTCTGGTAGATCATCCATAGGATCCAAATTCATCCCATAGTCCATAGGTAGATCATGTATTGGTTCGTTGCTTATTGAAGAAAGAAGAGATTCATGACCGTGATCGGTCAATACTCCCACCCTACCTCCAATAGTCGTCATGCAAGCTTGTTCATCCACTCTTTCAGCTTCATTCACTCCTTCTTCCTCATCGTAATCGTCTTCATCTCCATCGTCGCCATCATTTTCACCATCACTTGAACACCATCTTCCTCATATATGGATTGGTTAAGATCAAACCATTGGTTTGATGATGTTCCCACATCAACTTGAGATGGAGCGATCTCTGCTGCCTCAATTAGAAGCTCCATCATTCCCACCTGCCGACTCACTCGCAACATTAAGTTTATAATTTTATCTGTGTCAATCATGATTGGACGAAACGAGCTGGCACTTGCAGGCCACTTGCACGTGACTTAATATCGTATATATCGGGTGTATACCCAATAAGCCCATATATATGAGCAAGCAGATCGTCAAAAATGCTACATACAGGCACTTCGATCATATCAGTATGACGTCCTTCATAAGTTATCTCAGTATCTATGATTTTAATCCGTCCGCCCCGAACACATATAGCGCAGCAATATGAGTCATTTCCTGTACACCACTGGAAGTTATTACATGACCTACAAACTTGTACTCGTATAATTCTATTGTTAAAGAAAATTGAAAAGGGCATGCATGACAAAAGCTCTAAACTGTGTCTATATCCACATCTTCCTATACAATCTGTGACCCTATTCCACATTTTAGTTACAACTATTGTTCTTATAATTTACGATATTCTAGTTACAAATCTCCCATTACTTTTTTGAAAGATCAAAGGTCTGAGAAGTTTTTATAGCTACAATTATCGATATACTCATCTTTAATCCTTACTCTACATTTTCATATCTCCATGACTAGCATAAATGTCAAATAAAAATTAGCACAACTAGCAATATTATGGAGAATAGCACAACCAGCAATTTTGTGAAGGATAGTACAACTAGCAAAAATTGCATGACTAACAATATCATAGAGAATAGCACAACTAGCAATTTTGTGGAGGATAACACAACTACCAACAAATAGCACAACTATGTGATGTTAATTTATACAACTATCATTATTATATTTAATATTATTTAAGATAAAATTCTACTAAATAAAAAATAAAAAAAATATTAGATACAAAAACGTACCTTAACTTGAAGAGGAGGAGATATCAAGAACTTGAGAGAGGGAAAAGGGTATGGGGGGTTATAGGGGTTTCGGAGGCTTCGGTGCGGCAAATCGTTTGCCGTGGTCGTCTGGTCAGCGACATCTTCTGCCGCGGCAAATGATTTGCCGCAGCAGAGGCATTGATTCCGCCTTCACATCCGCTTTCATTTCTTCAAAGACCGGAGCGGCCTCGTTGACCACACCCACATAACCCGCAGCGAACGATTTGTCGCTCCAGGTAGACCCGCGACGACAAACCGTTTGCCAATACAACCACCATTTGGTTATTATTTCTATCCAGAGAATTAATTTTAACCCGAACCCCGTTTAGGGAATTAACTCGAGGCCCTCCCCTCCTCTGCACCGCGCATTGACCTGTTCCTTCCAATCACCCCTAGCATGAGTTGACCTTCGCGTACAGAGAAACCCACTCGAGATCCCCAGCGCATTACATCTCTCAAACCCATCGCATCATCCCCCCTTCTCTCCCCTTCTGCCACTGCGTGCCCACAGCAGAGCCCACATGCTCATGTCCACTGCCCCCAACCTTTGTCAGAAAACAAAAGATCGAAGAGAAAAAGAAGAAGAACCCATTTATATTTTCCCATATCTACCGAGAAAAGAATTACCAACTAATTATTTTCAATTTTGTGCCAATTTTCTCGAAGCTGGAAAGGTCCAACAAATCGAGGAAAGTAGACGTAGAGATTCGAGTCATGTCTCGTATTAGAATCACAATCGCGGTCGATAACAAATGCCACTTTACAGGGGGATACAACTGCACGCACGTTTTGGCAGAAACGTACGTCCGGGATGAATACCAAGTCCAAAAACAACAAGAGGATCAGAGTATTGAAAAAAGATGCAAACTTTTAATGACACTATTATTTCTCCATGGAATCATAACAACACATACTCCATGATTTCATCGTCCAACTCCTCTCCCAATCCCACAAACATCTCCATCTCCTCCTCCGCCGTCGCCGTCAGCGGCGTCGTAGGGGACAGCCCTCCGACGATCGCGTCAGATATGTTGCTCGGCGGAGACGACGTAACCGGCTGCTTCGTGTTCCTCGTGCTTCCAGCGAGGCAGTTGCGGTGCGCCGGCGCCGCGTGGTTGTGCTCCCCCATGTACGTCACGCTGATGGTGCCCGGATCCGACCGGCTCCTCTCCACCAGCTTCCTCGCCGGGCAGCCCTTCGAGCTGCTGCACTTGTAATACCCCCTGTCGTAGTCAAATCAAAGAACGGTTGCAGCTCAAATTTAGTAATATGCATCGATAAACATATATTTTAATTACTTTCATGACGATTAGATGTTGAAACAAGCAAGACAGAGGAGATCGGGGGGGGGGGGGGGGGGGGGAGACCTCGGGAAGGGGGAGCCCTTGATGGGCTTCTGGCCGTACTTGCGCCACGCCCACACGTCGGAGCAAACGCCGTCGGCGGGGACCTCGCAGACTACCCTCTTCATTTGGCTCTTCCTGCGAAGATCACAAACTTGTTACCTCGGATTCGCATGAAAAATCGGATCTTGTCGTGGAGATCGCCCTCACCTGCGCTTGGATCGAGCCGGAACGTGACCGAGAGGCCTCTGCCTCGGTGCCGGCGAGGAGGGGGAGCGGACGTCGAGCATGTGCTTTGTGGGTGCGACGAAGAAGGGCCGGCAGACCTCCTCGAGCTCGTGGAAGGCGTTGTGGAGGGTTCTGGGATATGTTACTGGGGGAGAGGAGTGGATTGGGTCTCTGTGGAGGTCTCGGCCACCATAGGAGGAGGAGGGGGAAGCTCTGCAGCAGCTCCTGACGACTGCGTGGAGGTCCCAGTTGTCATCGTCCATCTTGGAGGAGTTGGAGAGAGATCTCGAGGAGGAGGAGGAGGAAGGAGAAGGGGGAAAGCAAAAGGGCCGGCGCTGACTTTTTTTCTTGTGGGAATCTCTCTCTATCTTTGTGTTTCTCTCTCTATATATCCCTCCCTCTCTCCCTCTTTCTATCTCTAGATGTCTCCGTCTCTCCCTCTAGACGATGGATGGGTTTTGCTTTGGGTTGAGAGTGCAACGTATTTGTTAATGGTTTGTTTTTGATGTTGGGGTTGTCTTTATGTGTGGTCTTGAGAAGTTTAGGGTGAGGGGTATCATGGGAATTTCATTATAGACCCATTTTGTTGCAGTGAGATATCGATATCGATACGATCTTCAAGGGCTTGCATTGTTGTCTTATGGTAAGAGAGATGAAGATGTGATCGGATGCAGAGATATCCATATTCCATCTACTACCATGTTTAGTTCACAAAGATCCGAGCATGCATATTTCGTAGTAGTATTCGATGAAGTTGAATTAGGGTTTAGTGGATTTTCTCTTCGATTTAATTTAGATCAGTCGTAATTTATTTTATGTATACATTTTGGGGTCAAAAGGGATATCCTTCTCTAAAAATAGTTTTTGTCAAGATTTTAGGCATTTTTTATTTTAAATTTTTTTGTGTAGTCCCATCTTCTTTGTGTAAAAAGATATAATTTTACTCGACAAACATAAAAGTCAGTTTCTGATGATATTTCGTCTACGCCAGACTTTCTAACTTGACGTTGATCAGATAGTTGTCTAGCTATGGAGATCTTACCAGGGTAATGACCTGCTCTCGATGAATTCAGTTGATTGAAGACTCGAAGAGGGCTTTGATACTTGCGATCTCTTCCAACTTTTTCTCCCCTCTTTGCTTTGCTTCTGGTAGAGATACTTACTATGTGTCGTTTCTGCTGCCAAGCTTCTATGCTCTAATGATTCGTGTGTTGAGCAAGAGCAATTTCTTCATATTACCTCTGCCATGATCCACATCGAACCTCTGATTATTTGGAGTTTTTTTATTTATGCATTAAGTATTTGTCTCAGGTATACTATCCCATCGGCTTATATAACCAGCTATATATGATCTCAAGATGATGAAAATTTATAAAATGGTTTAAATTCTTTATTTTTTAAAAATTAAAACGTAGTAAAAATGGTGAATGATAGTTTGAGGAATTCAGGGGAGCTAATATGGTTTATACAATGTCAAAAGGGAAAGAAAGGGGTAGTTTGGGTATTTGGAGGGGACCTATAATATTTTCTAAGGTCAGAGGAGGGAGTGAGGGTAGTTTGGGTATTTCAAGTGGGGGGTCCTCTGAGCGGCTTTGGATCCTCTGAATGGGCTAAAGGGGACACCTCAAACATATCATCCCAAATTCCAATATCACCTTTTTTATTTCTCCTCATTCTTTATGGGTAAATTACGAGAAAAGCCTCAAAATATCGCAGGAACTTCAATTTAGTCCGTCAACTTCGGAATCTCGACACTGCAACAAGGGGTATATCTGGGGATACGAGTAGGAATCCAGGGGTTGTTTTGCAAGTTGACCAGGCCCATATCATGCATGTCCCTTTCCTGCCCCCTTGACTTTTAGGGCATCTGTCAAAGGAGTGAGAGGGAGATGCTCCTTCTCTCTCTACATGTCTCTATCTCTACATCTATCTTTTTATTTGTGTCCCATGCCGTCCGTGTTGTTCCCACCTCTAACTTTATTGAGGGCATTTATTATTCTTGAGAATGTTATTATCCAATATTTAAGGATCTTTTGCACGATGACCCCTAAAAATCGTGTCCATTAGTAAATAAATGCATTACTTCCGTATAATCTTCGCAATTACACCACGACTCTTGTAATTTTATTCTCTTGAACGAGGGTATATATGTAAAAAAACAGTAAATTGTTGAGGTCATGGTTCAATTACAAAAAAAATTTATGGGTTGATGTGTAATTTTGACACCAGAGAGTATAGATTTACACTAAGGCCACGTTCGGTTGGGGGGTTACCCCCACTTTGGATGGGTAACCTCCCAAAACCCCTCTTTTAACTCACTAGTGGGGTCCATTCCCTTCTCATCAAAAAAAATATATATTATACCATCATATCATCTAGAAATTATAAAATACTCAACTTCTACTCACTATTCCAAACTTCAATACAATCACATCACAACAACCACCCACTTTTTCAAATTTCAATACAATCATACCATAATAACTACAAACTTTTTCAAATTCCAATACAAGCACATCATACAAATCCTCTCAACCCTTAACCCACCAACCAAACACACAAACACAAAACCGGGTTATCCACTCCTGGATAACCCACCAACCAAACACCACCTAAGAAAATATGAGACCATAAGGAGCTTTTCCCTCGTATAAACTATCGATGCGGAAGGAGAGATTTCAAGGTGAGGACAATGACTTTTTAATAGTAGGTCTGGTAATTTCAGGAATCCGGAGCGTCTCCACTGGGATTTGAATTGAGTCTTTTAAAGCGGAGGTACACTGCTCTTCCACCAGACCATTCCTTGGGCTCAGGTCAATTCTAGTGGACGCTACATTTCAGAATCCTTTAGAAGCAATTGCAGGAGTCTGTTATAACTCAGAAAAAGAGCTTATCATGGCCAAATGCATTGCATCAGAAGCTACTTCAGTTCTCGAAGCAGAGGTCTAAGCCTTAGGATGCTACGCACTTACAAAATACTCAATGGATATTTGCTCGAACAACAAAAACGCAGTGGAGATAGTGACTCGTCTGCAAAGACCTCCTTGGAGAATGTAGAGACTTTTTCAGTTCATCGCGTTAGAGCTGCGCATGATCTCGTTGACACAGATCCTCCATGTTAATAGAGATTGGATCATTCATACATAGCTTGCAAAATTAAGTCATTGTTACTCCATCTATGGAGAATGGTCTGTACAAAACATATCATAAGTCATTATTCAATGCTTCATGATCAATAAACCCACAAAATCTTATCCGATTTCATCGTCGCTTGGTACAATCATTGTAAGGATTTTTACACTCATGCCAGCTTGATTTCAACAGGACTTATGCCCTTATATTTCTATGAAAATTCATAGTATTGCACTTACAGTAGTGTAATATAGGGGCATAAGTATAATAACAGAAGGGTAGGATTGGATATTTTGTAAGATTATGTATAGCAAAACTATATGGTTTATGGTCCAGTTAAAAAAAATCTAGAGACCGCGATGTATTTGGGAAAGTTTTTAAGGACCATGGTGTAAAAATACCAAGATTGGTTCGCTTCGCTTGGCGGCTCTTGCAGAAAGCTTTTGTAAGCTAGAGTAGTTGATGTGGAATGGGAAGTTCATGCCTCTTGCCATATGAATTATGTATGACATACATGATAATGTAGCTGTCTGAATGCTAAATATATAGTAGTGGGTTTCTACCGATCTTTGATTGTCCTAGACTTAATTTGTGCAGTGTTAATAACCAAAACAATCGTAACTGAAGATGAGAACATTAGTCGAAGGTACCACTCGACGGGCTAGTCTAGAACATAAGTCGATGAGAGTCTCGATGGTATGCAGGAATTCTCTGTATACCCAATTAACTGATACAATTCCTTCGCTCTGAGTAGTAGATTAAGGGTTCGTTTGATTAATGGGTTGGGTTGGAATAACATCTGTGAATAGTAGTTGTTTAGATGATTAGGAGGGTCAAGGAGGGTTGAAATGAGAAATGTGATATGATATCACATTAGTTATATGATGAAATTCAAACCCAAGATTACAGGGGGGTATATGATAGATTATCTAGGGTAACCTGACAATCAAACGAGCCCTAAACATTTGATATTGTCACTATGTTTGGCTTGGAAAAAAAGTGAGATATTCATATTCCTCGTTTCTTTGGTGTTCATGAAAATATGGGATAAGTGATAATCATTGCAGAGTAAGGTATTGTATTATAGAATATATAGTACATACATGTGATATATATATATATATATATATATATATAGGAAAAAAGGAGTATGCTTCGTAGGTGTAGCTAGCTTACATACTCCCACCCCTTTTCCCCTATATTTTTATTTTTTTTGAAATGAAACCTATTGGAACTTATATTACAATAAGTCGTCAAGGTATCATTAAAAACTCGACTTGATTCGAGACTTCTATCCCCTCCATCAAGACTGTCAAACTTTAACGGTCTCATAGTTGCTGAAATTGACCCCTTTCAAATGAAGGACATAGGAGTCTTTGTTTCTGACGAAATTGGAATGACGTGTTAGGGGGCTATAGTGATGGAATATACATATTTTCATTTTTCAAAAAAATAAAAAATAGGAAGAAAATAGAGGTGGGAGCAGCCACTTGACTACAACCAAGGTGTAGTCTCCTTTAACCTATATATATAATCATAACCATCATTCAAAGGGAGAGAGATAATGAGAAGTTAATTATTTGGGGAATAAAAAATGAGTTGGATTTATTACACGTGTGTCCCTCCAAGAATATGCAATTACAAGGACACCACTACCTTTCTTGCAATGACAATTGTGCCCATGTATTCTTACAAAATTCATGGTAATGCTCTTCTGTTGATGTAATATAAGGAGCATAAGTATAATGATAGAAAAGTAAGATTGTGAATTTTGTAAGGATACCGGGGCACAAGTATTATAGTAAAAAGGTAAGGATATAGCTGTAATTGCATAATCTCGAAGAGACACAAGCATGAAAAAATCGTAATTATTTTGATAGTAAAGAAAATCTGTGATAATGGGAGGAAATGCGGAGATTTCTTATCAAGAAGAAATAGGTCAAAATATTAGTTTGAAAGTTAAATAAAATTGGGTTTGATTGAGTGGCTAATGATCAAACGTTTGAAGAGGAAAAGGAGTAAATATGAGACCCTACAAAATTTAAGCAATAGACTAAATTAAGAGGGTGATGTTGGAGCTCAAGAAAGGACAGGAAGGGGACACGAAAGTGCTCCTTCCGTACAAATTTCAACATCAAAGTGTTAGCATTCACTAGATCACATCATTGGATACTACATATCTATATCCACTTGCCCTTCCTAGATCCCCAATTGCACATTGATGTGTATCAAATCTTGGCTAGAATCCTTGTCTTGGAGGAGAGGTTGTGGTAGATCTTGGGCTAGGTCTAGGTCAACCCATTTCAAGTTGTGATTCCAATCGATCGTAAGCTCGAGCGGAGTTCGACGGGTCTCTCCCTATCAGTTGCTTGTGATCACGAAACAAGATTATGTTAGCCCTCAACTATATCAAAACAAATCTTAAAGATCGGGTAGCACATTATTGTAAATTAAATTAATAAGTAAAACATTAAATTGGGTATATAATTCATGTGCTTTTGTGCAATTTTCTCTTATTACTATGTAAATTTTTAGTATTTGACTTGATAATATGTAATACATAATAATTTGCTTGTTTATGGGAACAAAATTAAAATTGGTGTTTATATCTAGAGGTTTCTGTACTTTTGCCCCTTCAAGATTATGCAATTACATTTATATCCCTAATTTTTTTGCAATAACACTCATGTCCCCTTATTTTTTTTGAGAGAAAAGAGGGTGCAGTCCCGAGCTGAGACTCATGTCTCCTTATATACTTAGAAAATTACAGTATTGCCTTTATGTTGATGCGATATAGGGGCATAAGTGTAATAATCGAAGGGTTATATTGTGAATTTTGTAAGAATGCATGACTAAACGTGTTAATGTAAAAAGGTAGGGACATAAATGTAATTGCATAATCTTGAAGGAGGTAAAGTGTAAAAACCTTTTATCTAATGAAAACGGGTAGTATTGAATTATTGTTGCAAACTTGTGTTTAAATTTGAGAGAATGGGATTAAATAATTTATAACTTTGTACAGAATTCTTTTTTCTTGCAAATAAAAATAAAAATAAAAATAATACCATGTTTGGTGCCGTGGTTAAGGTCCGGAAAAAAAATTTAATTATAGGGATTTAGTCAAATAAGGTCAAATTTTCTCTTCCTCTAATCAATATCTTATATTTTTTGGAGTTTTACACTTGTACCCCCTCTGAGTATCAACAAATACACTATTTCCCTTACCTTTTTGCAATAAAATTTTTGCACATATATTCTTACAATTCAATAATGTAATTTAGGATCCCAAGTGTAATAACATAAGGGTAATACTATGAATTTTGTAAGAATATAAGGACACAAGTGCTATTCCAAAAAGGTAAGGACATTAGTATAATAACTGTAGAAACTCCAAACGGCACAAGTACGAAAACCCCTAAAATTTTCAAACTACTATTTTTGTTCAATTACACAGTAATCCCTATGGTCTTCGTACCATGACCCATTATAATCTTACTCACTTAAGTATATGTCCTTGTACAAATGTTGTGATGTAAAAGTAAGTAATATCATAGGGGTTTTGGGGTAATTTAATATCATAAGAGTTACTCTGTATAGTGAGAAGATTTTAAGGGTCATGGTGTAAAAAATCCATTTTTATTAAAAAAGGATAATTTTTTTAGATTGATATAGCTTCTGCAAAATATATCATAATGTTAAGGTTTCCAAAAGTCAAACTTTGCAAGTGCATTGATAGAGAATACTACTAAATCAAAATAAGTTTAATGGGTCTGCCACAAGCTGTATCCGCGTCGTTTTCGGTATTTTTTATTTTTTTTGAAAAATATCGCCATCTATATTCATCCATATATCCCTCCTATATGTCATTCGAATTTCATCAGAAACAGAGACTCCTACGGCCTCCATCGAGATGGTATCGATTTAAAAAATCTTGTTATCGTTAAAAAATGATTGTATAAATGGAGGCCGTAGGAGTCTCTGTTTCTGACGATATTTGAATGGCATATAGGACGGATATAGGGATGAATATACATGTGAAATTTTTCAAAAAAAAATGCGGGGGCAACCCATTAAACTCAATCAAAACTAGCATCATTAACTCTTGAAATAGTTAATTATACCCTTTGGATTGCCCATTCTTAGCCGAATAATCACATTAATTTGATGTGACATTTCCATTAGAAGGAAATCCACCTGTAAATCCAATTTAATTCTATGTTTTATAACATAGACAGAGAAAGAATTCCATTGATGGGAATCAATCGTGGAAGACATCATAATTTCAATGTCATTTCTTATTGTATTGACCTAATTTTTCTAGCCTTTTGGATATAATAATAGAGTACCACCATTTTGTTTAGGGATATTTACCCAGCGAACCCTGAAATCTTTCAAAATTACCTCTACGACCTTTGAAATATCGATATTCCTCCCTAGACCCCGTAATCTTGCTAACCATTACCGTGCAGACCCTCTGGTTAACTCCCATCCATTTGTCCGTTAAAACTAACCGGCTTCCGTTATATTTGTTTACATTATACCCAATTTGTTTGTTAAATTTACATTCATTGCCATTTCCCCTTGGATTTGGCCCCTCCCCCGCCGTCCTCCTCGAAACCTCAACCCCACCGTACCGTCCAAAGCCCCGGCGTCGCTTCCCCTGCTCCCCCGCCGTCCCTAACGCGCCTCGGCTGCCAGCCACCAGAGCCCCGGCGTCGTTTCCACGGTGGTGCGAGCTGCCACCGGAGCGCGCCACGGGAGCCCATCGATTGCTCGTCCTTCAAACACATGGCCTTCGACAGAGGCGTCTCCACGCGCCGCCCTTCTCCTCCAGCGTGCCCCCCTCGCCGCCCTTCCTCCTCCAGCGCCCCCTTATCCGCCGCCCTCCTCCTCCCCTTCTTCCTCCAGCCCCTCCCCCGCCGCCCTTCCTCCTTCTCCCCTCCCATTCCTCCTCCAGCCCCTCCTCCGCCGCCCTTCCTCCTTCAGAGCGCGACCTCCATCTCCTCCTCCAGGCCGTCCGCGCCCTCCCCCTCCCCTTGCAGCAAGCTCTGTCGGGATCAACCGGCTTCTGTTAAACCACCGAACAATACCTACTGTAAAAATTCTCGAAGTCGTATGCCCATGAATCATGAAAAGCCCATGGATACATCGAGGAGGTTGAAGGTCAATACAATTATACAGCAAGCAAATCCAATGTGATTGGACGTTCACTGATGTTCAGAGGGCCTGGCATTCACCGCAGCTGTTCCGAGCGATCTCAACGTGCAGTTTGTTCGGCTATGGCATAGTTGCAGTTTGTTCGCCCAGCCATGTATATAAACCCCGTGCCTGTGATTGGAGCGCCAGGTCCATCCCCCTCGAAGTAGAGCGTCACCCCCGGCGTCCACGACCCCCCGCTGTCGTCGCAAAGCACGTATCAAACGCCCCAGAGACATGTACTCCGATGCACCTACCTGTAGCTGTAGCATATAGAACCACGATTTTGAGGGGAGGGGATGAAGGTGGTGGTCGGAGCGAGAGAGAGAAGGAGGGGGAGAGAAGAAGAAAGGAGGGCCCTTGGATTCGCTAGGGTTAGATTAACTCAACCTAAATCCAAACAAGTTAACTTAAAAGATCTCAAATTAACGGTAGGGTCTATAGGGTAAGACGGAGCAAGATTACGGGGTCTAGGGAGGAATATCGATGTTTCAAAGGTCGTAGAGGTAATTTTGAAAGATTTCAGGGTTCGCGGGTAAATATCCCTTTTGTTTACAATGTAATAATGTTAGATATAATTCAATTATAACATTTGATTCCAATATCTCAGAGCTTCGTAAGAATTCCTTTTGCCCAAATCTTAATGGAAAAATCTATTAAAATTCACAAAAATATTGAACTTGATGCCCATCAATTATATCCATTAATTTATCCAAATTCCTCGAAATTTTCTCTCTCCCTTATTTACTTGAATAAACAATATGAATTCGCAAGATGTTATTATCAATTTTCCTAGATAACAGTTACCATTTGAAATGGAAAAGTTACAAAATGTAAGCATCCCTGATCTATGACGATAGGGTGCACATCTCATCACATGTTATCGAGGTTGTCTAATCAATAACATCAAGCAAATCACAAATACCAACATTATATAACACTACTATAAAAAAACAAAATAGATTTGCAAATAAATACACATGTCCACATGTTACACATGTTATCGAGGTTGTCTAATCAATAACATCAAGCAAATCACAAATACCAACATTATATAACACTACTATAAAAAAACAAAATAGATTTGCAAATAAATACACATGTCCACATGTTACTTTTATTAGAATGAGCCTCAAACATGACCAATCAAATTGAAAATAGAAAACCTAAAAAAATAATTATCATATAATTTGAATACATAAAAAGTAGAAGATTTGTACCAAATGGAAACCAACAAAAAAAGTCGATAGGAAACCCACTCTCACTACATGTCTAGTAGAGTAAACTGCAACACACAAACCTCCATCTCAAGCTCGACGTCACCTAAAGAGAAATCCAACATGGTTGATCGAACATCAACATTATACATATATCACTATATAAACTAAACAAGGAGCAACCACTCAAGAGCAGAAGCAAGGGTATGAACCACATATACCGCCAAATGTCGCACCTATACCTCTACATGTAATGCACTCATAACATGTAAGTTATGTCGAGGGCATGTGGCCTGCTTAAAGTTTCATCGTAAGCATGTAACCGACTTAGTTTTCGCGTCAAGAACATGTTCACTTATTCAATATTAGTAGGTGTGTAATTGGTTGTTTTTATTAATTAACTTTGTCACCTGAGACTCTGATAAACTATATCCATGAGAAGTAGGTTTGGATAAGACTTCTTGTGCATGGAATCCTTAATCCAAGTCTTAGTATGAATGCATAGCAAATCTGGCAAGTATTATCTATTATTGACTTAGATTTTGATAATGAACAAGAGTTAGTTTGTATATTTGTGTCGTGAGACTGATGTTTCATATAGACGAAACTTAATAAAGGACTTAAAGTTGCAAATAAAGTGTTGTAGATATTTAAGAAAGTGTTGTACCAATTAAATGCAAGGAAAATGAACCATCAATTGAAAGCTCGAATATATAAAGGAGGAGTTCATATCTTAGGAACTCAATCTCATACTCAAGCTCAAAGGAGTTAAAGTTCAAGACAAAGTCGAAGACTTTTATTTCATTAGAAAAAAAACCTCGAGCAAGCACCGCATCACGCATACCTCTTAGGAATGGGTTCTACAACCTTTTCAATAAAGCAATTTTCCCATCATTCGATCACAATCCAACTTTCGGTCGATTTAATTAACTATACTAGTGGAATAAATTCACTTTCTAGTAACATGATTCTGGATTCTATTTTTCAATTTCTAGAAAAATATTCGCAATCGATTAACCAGTATGTTTAACCTACTTTGACACTATATGTGGACATCTTACAACACACCCATTATAAGAAACTATATATACACTTCTAAGTGATTGTGAGCTACATTTTGTCTAAATTCTCAAGGCTCTCGTGTTCTCGAACTCTCATTTATCTCCATCAAACCTCACTCGCCTTTCTTCATGCTCACTCAAGTAAGCTTATTTATTCGATTTATATACTAACAACCCATTTGGTCTTCTTTTAGCGTTGTTGAATAGATTACCCTAGTTGTGAGTTCCTTTCTCAAAGGGAGATAAAATCTTCCATAAAGATTACCGAAGAAAGGGTATATGTTACACACGAGGTTGTACCACCCTCGATTTAAAGTAGTGTTGATAGTTGAACAACTCTTTGACAAGAGAGTGAACGGAAAATCCTAAAATGACATTATGGGTTGTTTGTTTTCAACTACTTAGTTTTTCACTTAAAATCATAGCATGCTATTATGGTTTGCGGCTTCTTTATCTCTACTCTTGTAGCTCAAGATTTTGTATTTGCTTCACTATCGACTAATTCAAAACGTGCATCATATCTCAAACGAAACTTTATAAGAATCAACAACATATATTACTCACCTTATCCTATTAATTTAGTTTTTGATTTCTTGTACTATAGTATCAAAAATTTTTGATAAGTTCATACCATACTTATGGACGTTATAAAAAACAACCTTGCTCTTCCTTTAAAGTTTTGTTTTTAATGATTAAAAATATTGCAAAGATACACGATCCTTATGTTGCATTAATAACATAACGTTAGTACTAAAAAAATTTTATTCTTAGAAAACTTATCTTCCAATTGAAAATTGACTATTTAACAATCAAGATAAAGAGATGGTAAAACAATTAAAAATCGATCCTCATTAATAAGCCAAGGATTGAATAATATAAGTTGAATTACTTTTATCTTCAAAAGTATAGACAACGGGATTGACTATATTTACATAATATAGAAATCCATAAATGTAACTGTTGTGATCTCTCGTCTTCCTCCACACCTTGCATGGATTGAAATCAATGCACATGCATTTAAGGGCTAAAATTAGTGACATGCATGGTATTTATAATGGGCATGCACCATTATTGACATGCGTTTTGGAGCATAACTTATGAGACAATTATGTGGCTAATAATTGTTTCATTCATGATTCAACTTATGGAGAGGACATACATGAGATAGTGGGCTACGTCCGTTTTTTTGTGTCTTTCCATTTTCCCCCGCAATGTATATATATAGTTGTGATTGCTCAAATAAAAGTGTGTGAGCTTTTGCATCCCTCTTCCTGTGAATTGCTTGTTTCCACTTATTCCCACACACCAATACTCTACTCATCGATCTAGCAAGTCAAAGAGGTTTCTAACCAAACGAGGGGCTTAGAAACCCAGTGGCTTCCTTATCAACTGGTATCAGAGCCGGGATCGCTACGTCGTGGTGTTGATAGGAGGAGATCGATTCAAGCACGAGCAATCAATTGATGTCGACGGCCATGGTGAAGCTGAATTCCACCAACTACTCCATCTGGAAGCCACGGATGGAGGATCTCTTATTTGTAAGAGATTTGTACGACCCCATCGAAGGAGACGAGAAGAGGCCAGATGGAAAATCATATGAAGAATGGGCCAAGCTTAATCGCAAGGCTGTGGCGTTCATTTGCCAATGGGTGGAGGACTCCGTCTTCCACCATGTCTCGACAGAGACAAATGCAAGCAACCTGTGGACGAAGCTTACATCCTTGTACAAGCCAAGGACGGCTCAAAACAAGGCATTCCTCATCCGAAAATTGGTGAATCTGAAGTACCAACAGGGCTCCTCCGTCAGCAAGCATCTTAGTCGGTTCCAAGATTGTGTAAACCGACTTTCCAGCCTGAAGATGGACATCGATGATGAGATGCAGGCGCTTCTCCTCTTGAGCTCACTACCTGATTCATGGGAAACGCTGGTGATTTCCCTAAGCAATTCCACGTCGAGTGGAACGCTCTCCCTCAACACCGTGAAGGACAGTATGATGAACGAGGAGCTGAGGAGGAAGGAGCACGGTGAGGATCATTCACAAGCCTTGGTGAATGAAAGGAAAGGTCGTAATAAGAGCTGTGGTGATGGTTCTCAAGGGAGAGCCAAGTCTCTAGGACGCTCGATGTCGAGGCCCCGCAAAGACATCACATGCTTCAACTGCGGAAAGAGATGGCACATCAAGAGGTTCTGCAAAGAACCTAGAAGAGAAGATGCACGGGAGATCAGTGAGGCTAGCTCTTCAGCCGTGGCTAGCCAAGAAGAAGCTGTTATCATGTGGGACGTTGGATCAGCTAATATCTCACTTCAAGAGTCCACTTGGGTGGTGGATTCTGGTGCTTCCTTCCACATCACACCTAGGAAGGAGCTCTTATCTTCGTACACGCCTGGTGACTTTGGCGTGGTGAGAATGGGCAATGATCAAAGTTGCCCTATTGCTGGTCGCGGGACAGTGGTTCTGGAGATGCCAAACAACACCAAACTCAGCTTGAACGATGTAAGGAACGTCCCTGGAGTGCGCATGAACTTGTTGTCCACTGACGCACTTGATGATGAAGGGTATACCAGCAAATTTGGCGGAGGTAAATGGAGACTCTCCAAGGGCTCTCTAATAGTTGCCCGAGGAAAGAAGGAAGCCTCGTTGTACATGACTCATGGTCGGTCATGTGGGAGCTCCTATGCAGCTAAAGGAGACGAAACAACTCTTTGCCATCAAAGCTTGGGACACATGAGCGAGAAAGGTATGCAAATTCTTGCCAAGAAAAATGTCATTCCATCCACCGGAGTTCTCTCGGAGATTTGCAGCCATTGTATGGCTGGCAAACAAAGGCGTACATCATTTCAGATGAGAACATCAAGGAGAAGATACCCACTCGATCTTGTGCACACAGTCGTGTGCTCCATGGGTGTAAAGATGCTTGGAGGTGCCTTGTACTTTGTAACCTTCATCAACGACCACACGAGAAAGGTGTGGGCCTTTGCCTTGAAGACGAGGGACCAAGTATTAGACGTCTTCAAAACATGGCACCTTGCTGTGGAGAGAGAGATCGGAAGGAGACTAAAGGTCATCCGATCTAATAACGGTGGAGAATATCGAGGGTCGTTTGAGGGCTATTGCACGAGCCATGGCATCCGCATGGAGAAGACGGTGCCAAAGACCCCACAACAGAATGGGGTTGCGGAGAGGATGATTCGCAGCTTGCTGGAGAGAGTACGAGCCATGCTCTCCCAATCGAATCTTCCGAAGAGCTTCTGGGGAGAAGCTCTATACACGGTCGTATATGTGATCAATCGTTCTCCGTCTCACCCCTTGGATGGAGACTATCCAGAACATGCTTGGAGAGGTAAACATGTCTCATTTGATCATCTCAAAGTCTTTGGGTGCGTTGCATATGTTCATATACCCAGTGATGAATGCACCAAACTTGACTCGAAGACGAGGGTGTGCGTCTTCGTAGGATATGGTCAGGATGAGTGTGGGTATAGGTTGTGGGATCCTACTCAAAGGAAAATTGTGAGAAGTCGAGATGTCAAGTTTGTTGAGGATCAAACAATCCAGGACATCCTCAAGCCACAATCGCAACCTTCTGTCACTTGTGATGATGAGCCCTCCCTATTTGAAGAAGCCCTCCACGATGGCGCAAGGGAGGAATCCAAGGCCATAGAAGACTGCGTTGAAGGGGGGGATGCCCCCCCTTGAAGAACCAGTGGTAGAGCCTGTTGAAGAAGCAGTACAACAACCTCAATTGAGAAGTTCAACCAGGGTCAGTAGACCGTCTATGAGATACTCACCCGACCAGTATCTCCTGCTCACAGATGATGGTGAGCCCGAGTCCTTTGATGAGGCAAATGAACATAGTGACAGAGAACACTGGCTGAAGGCAATGCAAGAGGAGATGGAAGCTCTTAAAAGGAACAAGGTGTTCGACCTTGTGCCCCTGCCCGAAGGAGCCAGAGCCTTGAAGAACATGTGGATCTTTAGGCTCAAATGCGAAGCTGATGGCTCAAAAAGGTTCAAAGCACGTCTTGTGGTCAAAGGCTTTGAACAAAGGCAAGGTATCAATTTTGATGAGATTTTTTTTCCTGTGGTAAAAATGACGTCTGTCAGGATGGTTCTAGCTCTAGTTGCATCTCTAGATCTTGAACTAGAGCAGATGGATGTGAAGACCGCTTTCCTCCATGGTGATGTTGAGGAAGAGCTGTACATGGAGCAGCCAGAGGGATTCCAATCCGGGAAGAAGACTCACCTTGTTTGCAGATTGAAGAAGTATTTATATGGATTGAAGCAGGCACCCAGGAATTGGTACAGGAGGTTTGATAGCTTCATGTCAAACCAAGGCTTCACTAGAAACACTGCTGACACATGCGTATATGTGCGAGGTAATGGGCATGAGAAACTTATTCTTCTCCTATAAGTTGATGATATTATTATAGTTGGCAAGGATAAGACTAAGATCAGCAGACTGAAAGAAGATCTAAGCAAGTCCTTTGCCATGAAGGACTTAGGCGCAGCGAGACAAATCCTTGGTATGAGGATAACCCGTGATAGGGTGAATCACAAGTTGTGTATCTCTCAACAGAAGTACGTAGAGAAGGTACTTGAGAGATACAATATGAATGGATGCAAACCAGTTAGCACACCACATGCCGTCCATTTCAATCTACAAAAAAGTACGGCATTGTCCTCTACAGAGGCCGAATACATGGTTGTGACAGAGGTTGGCAAAGAACTTCTGTGGTGCAAGAAGTTGCTGCATGGTTTGAGATTTATACAGGATAAAGACATATTGTTATGTGACAACTTAAGTGCTATTTATCTTAGCAAGAATCCCACGTTTCACTCCAGGTCAAAGCACATTGAGTTACGGCACCACTGGATACGTGATGCATTGGAGAGAAAAGATTTGCAGCTGGATAAGGTGGACACAGATGACAATGGAGCTGATATGTTCACTAAGGTGTTGCCACAGTCGAAGCTCCAAGAATGCAAGAATATTGCTGGGATGAAGGCTCATGAAGGGGGGAATTTGTTGTGATCTCTCGCCTTCCTCCACACCTTGCATGGATTGAAATCAATGCACGTGCATTTAAGGGCTAAAATTAGTGCCATGCGTGGTGTTTATAATGGGCATGCACCATTATTGACATGCGTTTTGGAGCATAACTTATGAGACAAATATGTGGCTAATAATTGTTTCATTCATGATTCAACTTATGGAGAGGACGTACATGAGATAGTGGGCTACGTCCGTTTTTTGTGTCTTTTCATTTCCCCCGCAATGTATATATATATTTGTGATTGCTCAAATAAAAGTGTGTGAGCTTTTGCATCCCTCTTCCTGTGAATTGCTTGTTTCCACTAACATTCTCACACACCAATACTCTACTCATCGATACAGCAAGTCAAAGAGGTTTCTAGCCAAACGAGGGGCTTAGAAACCCAATGGCTTCCTTATCAGTAACCTCTACTAAACTAAAAACCATAATCATAAACGGTAAATTACAAGAAAGTTTCAAGAATCTCATTTTTCAAATGTAAAAAACATGATCCGGTATTTTTTTCATCTCAAATACAACTTCCACAACCTTTTATGCTGATGTTAAACCACAACGTCGAGCATTATATTTGAAAAATGGTGCTCTTAATTGGAAATTGATACATAGTTGGATAATTTTGTAATTTATCCAAAAAGGTAAATTAAAAAAGGACCCCAACAATGCCTCGACTCCCAATTTAAGACTCCATTTTTGAACCGAAATAAAGAGGGAGCTGATCTTATTTTTTTATCTCAAATACATGCCTCCACAAGCATACTTATATATCGATGTTAATATTAAAATTGAAAGTTTAGTATAGTCTTTATTACATTTAAAAAATGAGGTTCCAAATTATAAGATCAAGACATAATTGAGACCCTTTTTTTGCAAGTTATAATGCTACAATTATTTACATTATGGAAGATACTTAAGAAGACAATTGGGTAATCAACATGAGAATAGGATAAATCCTTGTTTTGATTAAACAAACGAGATGGTTGTGCCACAATAAGGAAAATCAATCGTCACAAGATCCATATTAACTTGAAAACAAGAAAGAAATCTCTGCAGCTAGAAGGAGTCAGGGAAAACTCCAGGATCATCAAATCGTTCCGAAGGTCGATATCAAGAGAAATAATTCAAATGGATCTGATATTTATGCAAGTTTTGAATGGGACAACCATTACCTCATATGCACGCGAAATTGAGATTATCTGTGTGTACCCTTCACATCACGTGATCGAATCGATCCTAAAAACCATTAAAATGATATGAAGCACATGATGATTCAAACTCTCAACAAGGATTCATACGCCATTCCCTTTCTAGCAAAAGCTTTCTTGGCGACCACCACACCTCCAACGGGCTCCTTGACGGTCTCTCTACGTCTCTCGGTGATTGTGGAAGGTGTAAAATGAATTAGGGTTTCAGCGGAAGTCATTACGAAGGAAGAGTGGTTCAAAAAGGTGTTAAAATGTTCCAATGAAATCGTAAGCACCTCTAGCTCTATATTTACGAGAATGTTGCTGTACGAAAACATGCATGACTCGAGCTACGAGTTAGGATCTTGGAGAGCTTGTTGGAATGAACTCGACGAGATGCTTCTTTTGATTGCAACATCGATAGGGACTTGGAGAGTGAAGAATAGACTAAATTTTAGAAATTTACAAACTTTCCATGATAGTAGTTCAAGTTTAGACCCATAACATTATGCATCAAATCGACATATAGCGCATATTCGCGTCGCTTCGTTATGGTTGGTTGGTGTAGTTTGGTGCTAGCTAATCTCTTGTTCTTTGTGGCACATGAATGGCCTTTCATTGTCAAGCAAGTAGGTGACAAAGGAGGATGAAGTTGACACCCATTTTCTTGTGTCTTTGTGGGGTTCCTAATACTTTAGGTCTTGAGAAAGGAGGAATGCTTACCAAAAAAGGCACTTTAAATTAAATGATGGAAAAATTTTTTCTACTCATCTCTCCTGTAATGGGACATCTGCATTTATATATAGCATAACACACATGTGCTGAACAGATTATTTGTGGCCCTCTTTTTTTGGGAGGGGTTTTTACAGCATGAGCCCTAAAATCTTGTCCACTTCCACCATAACCCATACAGTCCTTGTAATTAAAAGATAATCCATGTAATGTTACTTTGTTTAACAAATATGCCTCGGTTCAAGGATTATGATGTAAGAGTTAGTAAGATTACATGAATTACAATGCAATTTACAAGGGTCGTAGTGTAATTACAAAATTTTAAAAGGGCTATTGCGTAAATGGATATAATTTTAGGGTCATGATGTAAAAATCACTCTTTTTGTTTATGATTAAGGAATCTTTCGGTAAATCCGGACGAATACTAAGGGCATGTTTGGTTGCCAGGATAACTTGGCATATGACTAACTCAACCAATGTATTCTTGGATTGGAATTAGTTATATGGATCTCACAATTTCTTTGTTGTAATTTTTTTAACCACGTTCAAATAAAAAATTAAAAATATATTTTTTAATCATACAAAAAGTTAATATAATACATAATCAATGTAACATCACATCACATTTATCATTCCAACCATCTCCAACCCTCTTACCATTCAAGTAGCTACTATTCACAGGAGGTACTCCAACCCAACCCAACCCTATTACCAAACATGCCCTAAGGGAGCCCATGCATTCTGAGTAACGCAGTTCCTGAGACTCAGATATGGGTCCTTCCTGCGTAACTCAGGTGTCAAGACTGATAGACTTATTCCTTGATGAGCGAGCGAATCGACTGCTTGTTTTACATTCACAAATTTATGAAATGGAATAAAAAACTCAATCAAGCTAGTTAGGGATGTAAACCACAATTAACATCACTATGGTCGAGCTATCTAATACAAGTCTAGAGTGAATTAGGAGTCGGACCATGATGTATGTCTCGTGATTCATAAATGGAGATCAAAGAGAGCGAAGGGGCTCACATCGATCAACCAGCGAGGGTAGAAAGAAGAAGGTGGTTTCACCCTCTTTCAAGAAGAAAGGCCGTCGCCGCCCTTTAGGGATGGAT
The DNA here is from genome assembly GCA_037367405.1 of Ottelia alismoides. Taxonomy (NCBI): domain Eukaryota; kingdom Viridiplantae; phylum Streptophyta; class Magnoliopsida; order Alismatales; family Hydrocharitaceae; genus Ottelia; species Ottelia alismoides. Next base: position 93,888 of record JAZKJV010001692.1, on the reverse strand, counting down.
TATGTAAGGGGGAGCGTAAACATCAAAGTCCAGCTGGCATCGATGGAAAAAAGACAACACAAAGCTTTGTTATACCAAAACCTAAATGTGAAGTCAGAAAACTACCTACCTGACTACTACGACTGACTTCGACTATATCTGATTGGGCTAGCCTTCTCCACGAAGACAGTCTAACATGGAAATAATACTTACCCTCCACCTCAAATGTCCACCCGCTCTTGGAAGTCGACCTGCTAGACTAGAATGGGAAGGAATTTGACTCCAACATCTACCGCAGCTACGCAAGCATTTTGCGAACATGTTACATCTGGTCGAGTAGCATATCTATAAACTCCTTACACGCTCTTTCGTCTTCTCTGTTCTCAATCTCCATCCTTCATCCTTCTCCATCACCACCTTCTTCCCCCCATCTCTCCTCCTTCACGCTTACAATCGCTCTTCATCCATATGATCGAACTTTTTGTGGACCCTACGATCATTTTTACCATCAAGACCTACAACAGGAAACAATGGCTCCTATTGTTTGTTCTAGGAATTTGTATACATACATGTAAGAACATTTTGGTTTGAATCGGTTTGATTAGCAGATTCAATCACACTGGATGGATCCGATGGTCGTATGTAGTTTGCCCTTTCTAGTCGAATACATGACTCCGAAGGCGTGACATTCTTACGAGCCAAATTGCGTTGTTCCGTAGTTTTGTTCTGGGAGAAAGTATGATACTCACCTGCTTTTTCCGTTAATCAAACATTAGTCCTCGTAAACACCAGTTACTAAACATTACTTGTCTCGTATTCCATGTATTTTTTTACCTATTTTATTTGAGATTTCTTCACCGTCACCGTTTAAATCTTGTCCAGTTATACTATAAACCCTTATAATATTTGCTCGTCCTTGTGATATATGTGACTACACCACTACATCTATAATCTTACTCTATTTAACACATCTACCATTGTTGTAATTTACAAGGGTCGTAGTGACATGATTTAAAGGGTCATGAGTTAAAAATCCCCTTTTACTTCTTTGATTTCAATGTTTTTTGAGAAAAAAGAGCTCCCACCGTGTAGATGAGCGTCCAAAAACTTCACCATTAATCACCAAGAAACACACGCATGTAAACAGGTTAGATAAAGAAAAGAAATTACAAGTTCCAACGCTCCGTTACCGCTCGAGCATGCACAACAATGTTCTCTCCATAACATTGCTTCTGACAGAATATCAATGTTCTAAATATATTTTGTGGAATGTTTATATCAATGTTTATAAGAAATGAAATGTTAATATTTCAACGTTGATAAGAAATGGAACAATGTTTATATCAATGTTATAAACTAAGAAATGAAAGGGAGTTGATTTCAATGTTCGAGAAGTACTTTTCGTGGATTTCCACAATATACCATTATAGTTATATCTTATTTCGTGAACTATTATCTTCGAATGTTGTAAATTTCGGTGATGGATTTATCAGATTACTAACCGGGGATTATCAACAGTCAACCGACTAATCAGATCAGATTTAGTGGACTCTAGTCAGTTTTGTATTCTTTAATTATTTTATAAATATAAATCATCTTTACGCATCTACTTATATATTTAAATATTTTTTGCATTTTCGCACAATCATAATGAAATAAAGAAAAGAATTTAATTTTAATCAAATATTAAGCATCTTAAATTAAGTTTACTTTAGAAAAAAGCAAAAAAGTCCAAAAAAAAGGACCAAGAGGCCAACTAATCAAACCAGGTAATCCACTGATCAATTAGTGAATGCTTCGTCCTCGTCGACCTATAGGATTTGTTTATATACGATAAACTAAAAACCCCATCTTTTCATCAAAACCGCGGTTATTATCCTCACTCTCTAAGTGTGACAAAGAGGGTCACATTTTGTCTCCAATGCAGTTTTGACCTTGTTCGATGGCTTCCAATGACCGCGTGTTCAAGCGACCACATCCGACGTCTGCGGCAAGGTCGGATCTTACAGGAGATCTTAACCGTAACATCCCGAGTTTAGGTTCTCAGTTCGTTATTTGAGAAAACTGTCCTGACAACTTGTTGGAATTTGATCCAATTTGACATATTGACAATCACCCAAAATGCTTAAGCCTAAGTTCACCCTCACAATTTGTAAATTCCCGATGCGGGATTATATTTGAGGGTTAAGGTGTTACTCCTCGTCAAGACATATCTCATCACTTATTCCCAGAGAGTGATAGTTGCATGTTACGGGTAGCCTTTTTCCTCATCTCTTTATATGATAGCTCCACCACTTAGGTAGCTTTTTCCACTATCAAAGAGAAATTAAATATGATACCATTTATAACTTCCCAAGCTTTATTCCTCGATACGTTATCGGAGAAAATTGACCCAGACAACTTGTTCGATTTGGACCCAATTGGACCCGTTGACAACCACCCGCATGTGCGACGCATGTGCGCTCATTATTTATTATTTTTTATAAAAACGAAAATATAAAACGCCCAAAAAAACGTTGACACGTGGCGGCACCAGGTGTTGCCACGTGTCGGCACCAGGTGTTGCCACGTGTCAGCACCGCAAAATTTGAAAATAAAAATTTTTGTAAAATCGATAAAAAATAGTAAACGGCCTCGGATCGAAAAAGTTCCTTCACAAAAATGCTCGTCTCGACGAGATCTACAACATTCATGAAGACATCAAAAACCAAACACGAAACTGGATAACATAATTCTAAGTTGTTCCTTTGCCTCCTTGTGATCGACCTTGGGACTTGCCCAAGTAAAATAAACATAAAACCACTTGATTGAAATTGAATAAAATTTGTGATTATTTCTTGACCGATTCCAATCGCCGCCTACAACGAACGACACTTTTATTATTTTCACGAACAAGATAAAAACAACTCCTTAACACGCGCGATTTCGAAACCATCACCCGTCCGCCCGTAACTCCTCCCTCGCCCCGAGCTCCCCCAACCTCCCTCTCTGCCCACGCATGTCCCCCTTCGTGAGGAAATGGAAGGACATGGAGGATGATGTCATGCTGGAGGCCCTATATCGTGCTCTGTTGAAAACAGAGGGCTTCTCAGGCATCGCAACATGATCTCTGAGAATCAAGATCCCCTCCGCCCCCTCACCTCCCTCTTCACCCCCAACTCCTCCACCGCGTCATGCCATGCCGCCTTGCTACTGCTTTAGATACTCGCAAAGGGATGAGTGGCTGGTGACAAAGTAAGAGCAGAGGAGGATGAAGAAGTGTTGGCAGAGGAAGAGCAAGGAGGCTGAAACAAGGGCCTTTTAGCATTTGTTTAGTATATATAAATTTTTGATTAATTGATTCACGAAAATTCACCCAAAAAATAAAAAATCAATGTTTGATCCACAACGAGTGATATATCCGTGAAAATGCATAAATTTTAGCGATTTGATGGATGCTTAAAGGTATAATTAAGAGAGAAATTATGAAGAGAAATGAAGAACAAATGGAGGAAGAAGATGAAGAAGTCTGGACAATTATATCCCTCTTAATTGCATCATGATTTGAAAAAAATCATGGTTACATTCAACTCATTGATGGTTCAACTAATGGAGGGACACAAGTGATAGAATGGCTAGAAGTCGAGGGCACAACCGTATTCCCAAAAAAGAAGGGGCATATCTGATATTGGAATATCTCGGAGGGACACAACTGGTAAAAACCCAAGATAGAAATCTTTTTTTTGTAACTTGCCCTTCAATATATTAATATTATGCAAGTTCTTAAAAATATAGAATGGGTGATTAAGTATTCCAATACTTAGTTATATTAGGTTTCAAGTTAGGGTATAAAACTAGGACTTCTCCACCCAAACCCTGCATTGTCGTCGCGTCTTCCCCTTCTTCCTCTCAGTCGCTCTAATATTTCTCCCACGCAAATCATTTCCCTCGACAACACACAGCACCACATTCAATGCTTATGAGACCAGCCCGTTCTCGAGCACGTTTTTCCGACGCGCTACTAAGAGTGAGTCGACAGAATATGGAAACGGAGAAGCATCAACCTCACCTAAGAGTATAAAGCTCCATAACAGTGATCTACTAGCAATAACATTATAAGTTGTCAGGGGTATATATTGATTAGAGAGGACTATAAAAACCAGAAGAAAAAAACAATAATAACAACCATCACTGACAGGGTACAAGAGCTATATATTTTGTAACTATATAAACATATGAAGGAATGCTAAAAATAACAATAATGAACAAATGCATCCACAGAAATCACGCACCTGATACAAAGCAGTGTTCTATCATCTCTGCAGCAGTCTGGAGAGGTGAGAGCCGCTCTCGGTCGATGGGGAGGCCGACGATGAAAGAGGGACTGTTGCGAATTCGGAATCTGGCTCGAACGGCTGTTTCTGCCTGGGGAAAGGGGAGGCGAACCGGTTTGCTGACGGATATTGAGTCAGAGGGCTGGATTGACTCGGGGTGGTTGTTCCCAAGGTACCGAAGGTAGTGGCTGAACTCTTCTCTTGCGTGCTTGAGGGCTGACTGACAGATTCAGCTTCTAATCTCCCTCGCTGTTCTGTCTCCTTGAGAAGGAAATCAACCCAGAGATCCGCGAAAGACTGGAACAAAAGCACATGAGAATTGCAAGATTATGATACAGTTAGTTGATGCTGAGTTTCCCCTAGATAGCTCTCTATCGAAGCGGAGAATGGAAACTGAGCTCGGGTTTTGTCTCGAAGACAGCCGTCGATGAGGCAGAAGAAAAAGTGTACCACATAAATTGTCTTTGCATGTTTTTCCTTCTCCTCTATATGCACAGCTTATATTTGCTGCCTTAGTTTCTATCATGCACTACCAACTTCTTTGATTGTATTTCTAAAAAGGAATTTTACGCTTGTGTCTTTCCGAATTTTTTTTCCAATAACACGTACGTCCCAATCTTTTTTGCTGAAAAAAGTCTCCTTATATCCTAACAAAAGTCACGGTAGTGTCCCGCCATTCTTACGCGTGCACTTATATCACGCTAACAGAAGGGTACTGTGAATTTGGTAAGAATACAAATGCACGAGTGTAATTGCAAAAAAGTGAAGTAACTAAACGATTTGATAGGGATCGTCATTGCAAAAAAGTTATGGGCACAAGTGTCGTTGGAAAAACTCAGAAGGGCACACATCTAAAGATCCCCTCTAAAAATGTAGATAATTATAATAAATATACTTATAGCATGTTTGTGCATGTGTGTGCACACATGTGCGGGTTTGTGCGTGTGATTGTGTGGGTTGGGGGATTAAAGTGTGTGAATGCACACGTGTGCATGCACATGCACGAGTGTGATTTGAGGTGGGCAATCATAAAAAAAACAAATGAAATTACAGCGATCAAACATGCCATAAGATAAACTCCATAATTTATCATTATAGAATTGCTATATAATCCTTCACCACCATTCGAGACTGTCGGACAATATCGAAGCCTTTGAAGTTGTTGAATAGTGAATACTTAAATTTAAAAAGAGCCGCTACCGTTTTAAAAATATCAAATCTTCAATGTTTAGAAACTCCTCATCAATTGCCAGCACATGAAATTTAAGTGTGAAACCATATTACTACTCAGAATGCTTCACATTAATCATAGAATATGGGTGACCGGTTTCCTACAAGAATAGTTAACTCACTCCTATAAATACCACTCTTGAGTCTTAAGCAACGGGAAGCGTAAGAAGTTGAGTATAAAATTGTACCTGGTTTTCTGATGGAACCTCGGAAGAAGCCGGTGTTTTTCCTCCCAAGATGCCACCGACCAGCCGACCAGGCAAACCAAGAACACCACGAACAGCTCCCTTTCCGGCACTTTGCTGAGCAAACCCAATTCTTTGTTTATCTTCATCAGAGAAACCCAGCATACGCACCATAAGGTCCAGGACCTGCAAACATCTGAACTTTGTAAACATTGGCGCAATTGGCTACGAAAGATGCGACGAGCTCGTTGACATTTACCTCCTTGCTGTGATTCCTTTGGAAATATGTCACCAACAATTTAATCACAATCCGCCTGCAGGTTGCATAAAAACTAGTTACTTGAAGTTGAAGATTCATATCCGTGAACATGCCAATGTAATGTTTCACTGGATGCCTTAAATAACAAGTTTGAACAAAAACAGCAAGACAAAGATATGGGCAACAAGAACATTCACATCATAGGATACACGAGATTACCACCACGGCTCTTAAATTCCAGGCAAGGGTACAGACAGAATAACATCTATGAAGCAAAATAATCAAAATTTAGCATTGAAGCTTTTTAAAAATCACATGCAGATGTAAGGTTTGGATTTACAACCTAAGTTTAGCCAAATGATTGCCAGATACTCTGTAGGCGGATTTTATTCTAAGTGTGATTTTCCAAGATCATTATACTCCAAGAGTAAAACAGAAATGACAAAGATTGTATTAATAATTCCCTCGAACATCATTCTCCTCCAATCTCATAGGCGACAGCATGCTTGATGCTTTACCTTGAGCAATTCTTCATTCGTTGATATAATAAGCACCAAAGACAATAATTAGTCAACTCCAAGATATGATGTAGATTGGGGAAAATGTCTCATAGCAACATGGGAGAAAAAAAGTGTGCGTGTGCATGTGTGTGCAAGATATGATGTATTTTGGTCGCTTCTCCCTTGCAACACGGGAGAAGTGACCAAAATAATATTTTTTTTGAAACCAAGAAAGGGGGATACACTCGAAGGTGTTCACCCCAAAGATTTATTAAAGATGGAAGTGACCAAAATAATATGATGATTCTATTATCCTTCTCGTGAGTAAATCATCTATTTTTTTCATGTTTGTGTGTGTCTGTGCGTGTGGGTGGGTGTATGTGTGTGGGTGAGGGTGTGTGTGCACACGTAAGTGCACGAGTGTGTGTTGGTGCGAGTGTGGGTATGTGTGGGTGTGTGGGTGGGTGTGTGCGTGCGTGTGTATGTGTAGAAGTGCCGCTAGTTCTCAGCAAAAGAAAATTGATTGTCAATTTAAAGCTTATCTACAAAACTATAAAATGACACTCAGCTAGCAAAGGTGTAGAACTGTAAGACTTCAGTAGCAAGTAGATGTACCAAACATGGTAGCGGAAGAAACTCCGGTAGAAATATATAAGATGAAGTTTTCTGCTCAACTTTCCTTTATCCATGGAGAAGCAAAAGCCCTACATAGCAAGTAGAAATCTCGAAAACCAAATTGGGAAAGATGGAGTTCCAAGTGGCAGTAAACTCCAGGTAAAGAATGGTGGTCACACAAGAATATTTCCGAAGCACCTTGATAATTATCATTCCTTAGTAGTAGCGATTGCCACAACAGTTAAAATGATAAAGAGGTGACATCAGGAACAATAGTGTCAATTTAGCGTCAAGTAGTAGCAGCACAGCTCGATGCTTTAGTTCTCTCCTGCCTCCGATACCACCCTGAACGGAAGTTCTTGGCCAAACAGAGGGAAATACTAATAGAGTTGAAGCTACAAGACAAGTCTTATACAAATAATCATTTTTCCTTCTTAAGTCCTATTTCTGTCTTCTTGTTAAAATGCGAAGGACTTGTTCTAACAAGGGAACAAGCAGTATTTTTAACTTGCAGTCGTTTGCAATTTCTGATATATGGGGCCATATGAGAAGCTTCCCAAACAGTATTAGCTTCCCAGTCATTTCTCAAAAAGAAACATGCATTACCTTCCAAATTCCATGTGCAGTTTAACTCCAAATAAATTTATGTATTGACAGCAAACAACTCAAGTTTCTGGACCGTATTGCAACAACTCACGTTCAAGATGAATTTGTGTTGAGACTCATCCAAGCAAACACACAATTAACAAGTAATCACAGAGAAAAGAATAATATTTACTTGGAAAACCCTACTGGTGTAGTGGGCAAAACCTCCATGGGCAAAGAGAGATCTCACAATTTAAAGTCGGGATTTTGTAGATACGACGTGATGACCCATGCTGCAGGTTTGTGTATCAGTATTCTGACAACAAAATTTTCACATCGCTTCATCACCTTTTCAAACCCAAAATTTTGTTCAATCAAATCTTTCTCGTGTTTGATCCTCTCACTCATACATGTTATTGAGCCTAGTTTCATTGTGTATATATGTCTCTACTCGTTTCATGAAGAGACTGCACATGCAGATCTATCAGTGTTGCATGTTTTCGTATGCATCTGGGTTTCACAATGGAGAGGACTGTAAGTTCAACTGATTTTCCATGTTTTCACCTGAACCAACGAGAAAGACCTTCCACTTATTTTCCGAAACTCCAGAACCTGAATCATTTTGACCTGGTTTGGCCTAGGAAGGGATTTAGATTATTGAACCTTGTTCCGATTTCAGCAGTCAAAACAAGATTTACGTGTTTTCAAGAACCCACGTGATGCATGTGTTGGCCCTGTATTTTTTAAAAAACTATGAAGCGTGGTTTTCACATGAACCAACGAGAAAGACCTTCCACTTACTTTCCGAAGCTCCAAAATCTGAATCATTTTGAACTGATTTGGCCTAGGAAGGGATTTAGATTATTGAACCTTGTTCCGGTTTCCGCAGCCAAAACAAGATTTACGTGTTTTCAAGAACCCTCATGATGCATGTGTTGGCCCAGTAATTTTTTTCAAAAACTATGAAGCGCGGATTTTAAAGTTCTTTCAAACTGTAATCTTTAGAAAATGGTTATGTAGACAAGGCGGGGGAAATTGGCATGCAAGAAAAATTGCAAAAAACTTAACCTGTCCACATAGAAATCAGAATCCATCGACATTCTATTTATCCTTGTCATGCTCTGCTCCACTGCACGATGTAGTTTTGAATTATCTTCTTGAAGCTTCTGTATCGTATGCTTGCTCTCTTGTAACATCCTTTCAGCTTGTGAAAGCCTGACAGACATATCTTCTTTGTCCTTCATAAGTAATTGATTTTCTTGTTTTGCAACCTAAAAGTAAGAACGAGTGGAATTTAAAAAAAACATAAGCCAAAATAAACTAAATCAGTGACCAATAGCATATTCATCAAAAAAGCATATTTTAAAACAAATAAATGACGCTATACAATAAAATTTGATGAGATAGAAATTTGTGACGCATTTAAATGGTCGGGTGATAGTGCAGTATGCCTCCACCTAAAAGATCAATGTTCAAATTCTCCTTGTGAGGGTTGCGTTAGGTAGTCCGACAACCATTGTAAAAAATAGTCGAATCTTTCAACATGGATTTGAGCAAGAATCAATATAGCTGACCCTACTTATAGTGGGAGAAGGCTTCACCATTTTTTTAGATAGAAATGTGTGATCACAAAAAATCTACACTCAATGGGTAGACAGGTATGCCTAATGAATCACAATTGCCTCTTGAATCACAGTTGCCTCTTGTGGGGGTATTTTTAGAAAAGGAAGTTTTAACTTTCGAGTTTCTGCAAATATACTTATGTGCTCTTTTTTGCAAAAACATATATGCCCCTTTATTCTTACAAAATTCACAATCTACTCGTTATTACAAGGCACAACGGTAATAACGGAAGGGCAATACTGTGAATTTTGTAAGAAAATATTGGAACAAATGTTGTTGCAAAAAAGATAGGTGCGTAAGGGTAACTGCGAAAATTCATAGGGGCATAAGTGTAAAATTCCTTTAAAGAATACCACAACTTCTGTGACGAACCAAACTGTAGCACATGGAAAACATACAAATGTAAGTTATTTGTAGTCCTACTAAAAACTCGTGCTTATATTTTGGTTAGTTGTCATTTTTCTTCCAGTGGGCATGGTATGAAAAAACTCAGCCATGGCCGGTACCAAACCGGGTAAATTGAGGGTTGCGTTAGGTAGCCGACAACCAACGTAAAATAGTCAGAGACAACTTTTTAAATAGTTTTTTTTAAATACTATTTAGGAAGTTTCCTCAAGACAGTTGTATCTTTTCAACATGGATTTAAGCAAATATTTAGATTCTATTTGGGCGTTCCCTCTTTGCGACGTGTTGCATTGTCCGAATGCAATTAAAAATTTGCAAGGACCGCTACATCGTTGCCCGAAGGTAGTTCAAAATTTGCAAAGGTTTTTGCATGAGGAACATATGCGAGTAAATAAGCTAGTTCCATTGCATCGTCGTCCGTATACAGTCCAAAATTTGCAAGGGTTCTCGCATGACAAACACATGCGAGTAAAGAAGTTAGTCCAAAAGAGATTGCAAAGGCAGTTGCGGATAGGTAGCTAGAATATTGGCACTTTGACTGGCAAGTCGATGGAGATAATAGATACGATGGAAAAAAGGTAGATTCAGATCCTATGTCTCCAAGAGACAAAATAGTTTGGAGAGAAATCAAGGGAGATCGAGAAGATAATCTTTAAACTTTGGTATGCAGGTAAAGATAAAGGTAGAAACGGGGTTGGAGTGGTTGTTTATAAGGATTTGAATGATTATTTGGTTGAGGTGCAAAGATTCGGGGATCATATTATTTTGCTAAAATTGGTGCTTGAATAAGAAATTCTGAATATCATCTCAATTTATGTACCACAAATTGGTTTAGATGAAAGCATTAAACAAGCTTTTTGGGAGGATCTGGATAAGATTTTGCAAGGGAATCCCACAAAGAGAGATGATTTGCCTGGTGGAGATCTTAATGGACATGTGCGAAAGGATGCTTCAGGATATGCTAGTGTTCATGGAGGCCATGGCTTCAGGATAGAAATGAAGAGGGAAAAGTCATTCTGGATTTCGTAACGGCTTATGATCTTTTCATAGTAAGCACTCTTCAACAAGATGAAGGAGCATTTAATTACTTATAAGAGTGACCCGACTAGATAACAGATAGATTACTTTCCGTTGAGGAGAAGAGATCGGTAGTGTTGCAAAGGCTGCAAAGTAATCGCATGAGAGAGTTTGACAACCCAACATCGCTTGTTAGTCATGGATGTGCAAATAAAAATGCTGGTAAAGAAAAGGAGGGTTTCCAAGATCACTAGAACTAGATGATGGAATCTTCAGCTGAAGCAATCAAGCTTTAGGGAGAAGGTTTTAGAAGACTTATCTTGGGATTGTAGCGGAAGTGCAAATGAGATGTGGGAGGCGGTAGCATCTTGTATCCGAAGGGTAGCCAAAGAGATGCTAGGCGAGTCAAAGGGAGGAGCTCGAGGACAAAAGGAGGCTTGGTGGCGGAATGGAAGGGTGCAAGAGAAGCACAAAATTAAAAGAGCGTGATTTAAAGCTATGTCTATGGATAGAACAAAGGAAACTGTCAAAAACTAGAAAATAGCGAAGAAGGAAGCAAAGGGGTTGTAAGAGAAGTTAAGTCAAAAGCTTATGAAGTTTTATACAAAAATCTCAACTCTAAGGAGGGGCAAAATGATATATTCAGGTTGGCCTAAGTAAGAGAAAGAAAGATCAGACCTTTCTCAAGTGAGATGCATTAAGAATGAGGAAGGTCACGTGTTTGTTACTCAGACGGATATAAAAACTAGATGGAAGCAAGATTTCCATAAGCTTTCATTGGGGAAGGAAATAGAGAGTTTACTTTGGGTATCCTAGAAGGAAATAGAAAGTTACTTGAATCGTGCAAGCTATAGAAAAATACAAAGAAAGAAAGTAGAAGAGGCTTTGAAGGTTATGAGACTTAGGAAAGGTGTAGGATCGAATGGCATTCCTATAGAAGCAATGATGAAGGAATCGAAGTGAAGATTAATGACGATAACATTCGAAAGAGAGATTCCTTTACATACATGCGATCTATTTTGCAACATGATGGGAAAATTGATGGAGATGTTACTAATAGAATAAATGTAGGTTGGCTAAAGTGGATAGGAGCCTCTGTTGTTCTCTGTGATAAGAAATTTTCTTTAAAAATCAAAGGAAAGCTCTACAAAGCAGCTGTAAGGCCACCTATGCTCTATGGATCTGAATGTTGGCATGTGAACCATAGACATGTGTAGAGAATGACAGTAACAGAAATGAAAATGCTAAGGTGGATTTGTGGACACACACGTAAAGATCGGGTTCAGAATGATACAATCAGAAGGAAAGTTTATGTAACTTCGATCGAGGGTAAGATATGAGAAAATCGCTAAGGTGGTTTGACCATTTACAAACGAGGTCAGTTGATGCACATCTTAGGAGATGCGAGTTTTGGGATTTTAAGCCGATTAAGAGACGGCGAGGACGACCTAAGAAGTGTTGGGATGAGACTATAAGAGGGGATCTTAGTTTTTTAGATATCAGCCCAAGATTGACCCACGATAGATCTGAATTGAGGCAAAGAATCCATGTAGCCAACCCTACTTAATTGTGGGAAAAGACTTTGTTGTTGTTTATAGTAGTAGAAAAGAATTCTAAGATCAACTATAAATTTATATAAGAAACACTATGCAACGCGTAAATAAATTTGGTATCGTATTTGACATGTTTGCACTAACCTTTATGTGTTTACATGGAGATTTATAGAGCTAAAACGAAGAACCTTCATATGATCTTTATTGATTTAGAGAAGGCTTATGATTCTGTCCCACGATAGATATTGTGGAGAGTTTTGGAGAAGAGACAAGTTCAGGTCCAATACATTAACCTCATAAAGGATATGTATAGGATATAGGACTTTATCTAGTGTAAGGATCCCATCTACGAAGACTGACTATTTTGACATCAACATTGGTTTAATCAAGGTTCAACTTTCAGTCCATTTCTTTTTACTTTGATTATGGACGAGTTGACAAGTCACATTCAGGATGAGTTACCTTGGTATATATTATTTGTTGATGATATTGCGTCGATTGACGAGACTAAGAGTAAATGAGAAGCTTGAGGTTTGGAGACATACTTTGGAGAAAGGATTCGTATAAGTAGGGCAAAGAGGGAATATATGGAGTGTCCGTCTGATGGAAGCAATGATGAAGGAATCGAGGTAAAGATTGGTGACGATAACGTTCGGAAGAGAGATTCTTTTACATATCCGGGATCTATTTTGCAACATGACAGGGAAATTGTTGCGAAGATTTTGGCAAACAGATTGAAGGGGTTTTGGATTCGATTGTGATTCAGGGACAATCTGCATTCATCCCAAGAAGGCTGATGGTAGATGGTTTAGTGATGGCGTCGGAGATCTGCCTCGACTGGAAACGGACAAAGGCGAGAGACGCCCTTTGGAAGATAGACTACTCGAAGGCCTATGATTGTGTTGATTGAAGGTTCCTATGGCTCTCCTTGAGGAAGAGAGGTTTCCCTGACATGTAGATGGACTGGGAGAAAAGATACGTCACTATGGCATCCTTCTCTGTCCTGGTGAACGGCAAGCCAGAGGGCGGTTTTTTCCAGCAGCAGCGTGGTGTGAGACAGGGGTGTCCGCCGGCACACATGTTGTTCGTATTGGTAGTGGATGCTTTGGGGGTTTTGTTCAGGAGGGTTGTCGATGTGGGATGGTGTGAGGGCTACCGTAAGGACGACATCTCCATCCCTCTCTTGCAATACGCGGACGATACGATTCTCTTTCTCGTCGGCACATGTGGGATGGTGTGAGGGCTACCATAAGGACGACATCTCCATCCCTCTCTTGCAATGCGCGGACGATACGATTTTCTTTCTCGCCGGCACAGAGGGTCAGAAATCTAATGCGGCGCATCTGGTTGAAATATTTAGAGAACTTTCTGGCTTAGAGATCAACAAGTCAAAATCGATTGTTGTTCCTTTTGGCCTGAGCGAAGAGGAACGTATCTCCATTACAAGGATTACTAAGTGCTCTTTGGGGGAACTCCCCATCCTTTATTTGGGGCTTCCTTTGGTTGACGGGAAGTCGAGGAACATTGATTGAGATGAGGTGATTAGGCGGATGGAGCAGAGGTTGGCGAGGTGGAAAGCGGTCACCTTATCTAGAGGGGGGAAAATTAATCCTTCTGAAGCACGTACTCTCGGCGATACTTATCTTTTTCTTCTCTACCAGACTGATGTCAGTAGGGGTTAGAAGAAAGGTGGAGTCTTTAATGAGGAGATTCTTCTGCTCTGATGGGAAGCAACAAGGACCCGATATGCAACTCGTAAACTGGGAGAAGATCACGAGGGACGGCAATGATGGTGGTCTTGGCGTAAGGGATGCGGAGTGTATGAATAGGGCACTATCGCCAAATGGGTGGTCCGCATCTGGGGTCCCTCTTCGTCATTGGTTGTTGGATTGTTAAGGATGATATATGGAGTCAAAGGAGAAATGCTGGTGAAGAGAATGCGCTATGAGTCCCTGCTTAGGGCTGGGATCCGCGAGGTTTTGCCTTTATTGATGCCATGTCTCAGACCGAAGCAAGGAGATGGTCACCTTTTTAGATTATGGCGCGACGACTGGACCGAAGAGGGCACTTTGGAAGGCAGATATCCATGCCTTTACCCTTTGGCAGTTTTGAAGGAGGCCACTCTCTCACAAATAGTGGAGGCAGCAACATAGGCACCACATTTTATGGCCGACCTCTCCGATCAGCGTTCGGACGATTTCTTTAGCATGTTGGCGGAGCTACCCCACCGGGATATCTCGCGCAAGACCGAGATCACTTTCAATGGGTGGGTAACAAATTCTCTGTAAAGAAGGTTTATGGAGAGCTCAGGTCACGGGTTGAGATTCAAGATGGGGAACTATGTCAGGACATAAAAATTATGTGGGCGGCGAAGATCCCGAATAGAGTGAAGATCTTCCTGTGGTGCATGAGGTGGGGGCGCCTACGTGACAAAGCGCGGAAGGGCGGTTGTTCGGATTAAATGACACACAATGTGATAGATGCGGAGAAGCGGAAGAGGATTCAGATCATCTATTCTTCAAGTTCTAAGAGTCTCAACAGGTTTGGAGAGAAATGGGATTAACTCTGGTGGAAAGAGAGGGGTCATCGATTTTCTGGACATCCATTCGGTCAATCGGCGCAAATTCTACGGACGATTACTCGAAGGCGTTCACGGCCCTCTGGGCCATTTGGTCGGGATGGAATGATTTGATTTTCAATAATCAGAGGTTTTACTTTGAAAACGTTGTGTCTCACTGTAATGCGCTTTATAATTTCTGGCTCTTACGATAATGTTTGGCACTGTACTATAATTCTTTTAATGGAACTCTCTTGGCGGTGACCCCCAAGTCACCCGTTTTTCTCTTTCAAAAAAACATGATGGGGAAATTGATAGAGACGATACTAATTGAATAAATGCAGGCTGGCTAAAGTGAAGAGGAGTCTCTGTTGTTCTCTATAATAAGAAAATTCCTTTAAAAATTAAAGGAAAATTTTACAAAGCAATCATGAGACCTGCTATGCTCTATGGATCTGAGTGTTGGCCTCTGAACCATAGACATGTGAGAATAGTTGTAGCAGAAATGAAAATGCTAAGGTGGATATATGGACACACACGTAAAGATCGGCTTTAGAATGATGCAATCAGAAAGAAAGTTGGTGTAACTCTGATCGAGGATAAGATGCGAGAAAACCGCTTAAGATGGTTTGGCCATTTGCAAAGAAGATCAGATGATGCATCAGTTAGGAGATGCAAGTGCTGGGACGGTGAGCTAGTTAAGAGAGGACGAAGATGGTCCAAGAAGTGTTGGAAAGAGACTATACGAAGGGATCTCAATTTTTTAGATATAAACCCAAGATTGACCCAAGATAGATTTGAATGGAGGCAAACAATTCATGTAGCCGACCCTACTTAATTGTGGGAAAAGGTTTTGTTGTATTTGACATGTTTACACTAAATGTATTATGTATAGTCTCATCTCAACCAATCTCCATTTTGTAGTGATAGAAATATGAAATGCGGAATCATAATCAGAGATAAAGAATAATAACGTGAAAGAACACCATGATTTCTACGTGGAACCCTACTCCTTAAGGAGCGGAATGAAATCACAGGAGAACGTCTCAAAGGGTTGATGTGTTTTCACTTTCTCATCTGATACAAAAGGTCTGGGACTTCTTATATAACCTCCACAGACCCTCCAAGTCCCACCACTGGTAGCTATGAGTCTAAACACTGGATGTGGTATATAGATCCTGGAGGGATCCATTTATCCATCTACACAAGTGACGCATATACTCCAACACTCTCCCTCAAACTGGAGCATGCAATGCTTAGCTTAGACAAACAAGAAAGAAATATCGAACACAATACAAGACACCATAGATAATATCAACTCAATGCAAACACAACTGTTGGTTGTTGTCGAGGACATTGCTTCTCATATCGTGCAAGTGCGGATGAACAAATGGGCTAGAGTGTGAGTCGAACTAGGTCTCCTCGTCGGAGAACATGTGCTTTGTATTGCTCCTGTCAGAGTCACTGAAAATGAATGAGTCTCTTCGTCAGAGTACTCTGGCCCGCTACATGTATAAGACTAAATCATGTGGACAACTGCTCCATCTCTGAAGGGCTGAACTGAAAAAGATGTGGAGACATCCTTATCGGAGTATACGATCGTTGAAGAATGGATTCTGAAAGTCTCCTCTTCGGAGAACGAGGTCTCTCCCATACTGACTCAGAGAATGGGATCTCTACTTTGGAATCCCTGAGAAACCATATGAAAACCCTAGCCTGTATGGCATAGGAAATGGGATCTCTACTCAGGAGTCTCTATGGATCACATGAAAATTTTGAGATCGAACACAAAGATGAGGACCACACAAATGATGGTAAACATGTGCACATCAAACAGAAGACCCTAAATCTGAACGGTGTCTGAAATTTGAACTGTAGAGTCAGACATCTGGCTGGTCTGGAATATGAAGAATCTGATTCTGAATCTGTTGGAGTATTTGGTTGTGTGCCACTTATATTGTAGATGGGTAAATGGATCACTCCAGGATTCATTTATCCCATCCATGAGTTTAGTCCCACATGCCATCTACCGTATGTTGGATGTGGAGACTCGGTGGGGGCTATCTATAGACCCCCACAACCATTCTATTCAGAAGAGAAAAGCAATAGACTATCAATCCTTTGAGGCATTCTCCCGTGGTTTCATCCCGCTCCTTAGGGAGTAGGGTTCCACGTAAAAATCTTGTTGTTCATATTTCTTTGTATTTTTATTGGATACGCTTCAGCATTCCTATAGTCTAACATGGTATCAGAGCGGGTTCGATTCTCGTGGATTTATTCTTGAAGATTTTTTGTTCTGTTTGAGATTCGATTCAACTATTGTTCGTTCTTGAAAATTATTTCTATGAAGATGTGATTTGCTCAAGTTCGTTGATCATTCGAGATTCAATCACTTTGTTGAAGATTATTCTGCATTCAAGTTCTGGAGATATGTTCCTTTTCCAGAAATTATAAATTATAGGGTTTGTTTTGAAATCCTAATATTATCGAAGATTTAAGGCATCTCTTCATGTTCGAGGTAGCATGATTGCATATGCCCCCCCTCTTCCCCGAAGGGCTTCGAGATCCCAGTCGCAGGAGAACCCTCTTTTGACGGTGTCCTCGTGGTGGTGTCGCTCGCGTTGTCATGCCCATGAGGGTCCTGCAGGATCTGATTTTGTACCTCATCTACGGGGACTTGTGCAAGGAAGGCCATGAAGGAGATAAGGGTCTAGATAGCATGTGCTCCTCACACACCAGGTGCGTGGCAGAGCCACCCTCGCTCCAGGCAATCTCCAGGAGCCCCCCTTCGATCTACAGGAAACATGCAGCGGTGTTCCCTTATGCGTTGGTGGCAGCGAAACTTCATCGGCAAACACAGTGGACCCTCCAGCCGCACGTGAGCGACGTCGCACCACACCGCCTATTCCAGCGGCATCCTCCTGGTCACACTGCATTTCCAGCAAAGGCGGCGACAACAACATCCGTAGCGCATCTCCTAGCCTCACGCACACTCCAGGAGCGGCACTCGATGCGTGAAGCAGCAGCCTTCTCCTCCAATTAAGCGGCGGTCGATCCAGAATCCCCCCTCTCCTCCAAGAAAGCAGCATCTCGACAGATTCCTATCGGCGACGCTCCAAGGATCCATCACGCAGGTGGCATGATCTCCTCCGAAGTTCCAGGTACATCTTCTCGATCTCACCTCCAACAGAGCTCCAGGCAGAACTCGTGATCTCCAGGAGCGACAGCTCCTTTGGGCGACAGCGACAGATCCTCAATCGGGGGGTGGGCTTCTTTGTAAGAAGGGTTCTAGTTGGGACCCTAATAAGAGCAAGCCCAAGTGGGCTGCCCATTAAAAAAGGGGGGGCTCAATATTCCCGTGCCAATAGCTCTATGGGCCACGGCTTTATAGAGCCATGGCTTTAAAAAAATGAAGGTAGCTACTTCCAGGCCAAGCTGAAAATAAAAAAGGGAGAAATAGGCTGAAAATGAGAGTGGTCTCATTTACAAAAAAAAATGGGGTAGAATGAGTTGGCTTTAAAAAAATGTAAAAATGCATGAGGAAAAGCCGTAAAAATTGATGATACGGCTTATTTAAAAAAATCACGTATATTTTAAAAATAAAAAGATGAATGAAATAGCCACAAAATGCATGTTTTGTTTTTTCCCCATTTTCTTGTCTTCTCCTAACGTGGTCGACGTCATTGTTTTCCGACCAGTCTGAGAGAAAGGGGGAATATTGTGTAGAGTCACAGGTCCATTCAGATGTCACATTCTCCAGACGAGCCAGATGTTCAGAATCTACAGAGTTTGTCAAATTTAAACTCGACAATCAGATTGGTTCCGAGTCTTCAATTTCAAACAAACACATTGTATGCGGTCTATTTAGATGTGCACATGTATGCCATCATTTGTCGCGGTCCCTATCATTCTTGTTTTCGGCCAGGATTTTCATGTGATCCATAAGGACTCAAGAGTAAAGTATCATTCCCTATGCCATGTTGGATATGGTTTTCATGTGGTTTCATAGGGACTCCGGAGTAGAGTATCATTCTCTGTGCCAAATGGGAGAAACCTAGTTCTCCGACTAGGAGGCTTATTCAGACTCCATTCTCAAGCAATCGTGAACTCTAGTACGAGATCCTTCCGAGGTTCCTATGAGAGAGAACCCACTTCAAGGTTCTGATGAGAAAGACCCATCTTCAGAGATATGTGTATGTGTGTATGGATAATTAGCGATGCTCTTTGTTCGGCCCTTTTCAGAAATGGAGCAATTGTCCACATGTTGTAGCGGGCCAGAATACTCCATGTAGAAACTCATTTCAGCTGCAGTGACTCTAACGGGCATAGTACAGTGCACATGCTCTCCGACAAGGAGATTTAGTTAATTCACATTCCAACCCATTCGTCCTCACATGCACGACATGAGAAGCAACGTCCTCGACAGCAGCCGACAGTTTTGCGTTTTGAGTTGATATTGTCTGTAGTGTCATGTATTGTGAGTTGAGATTTCTTTATGTTTGTCCAAGCTGAGCATTGTATGCTCCAGCTTTAGGGAGAGAGTTGGAGTATTTGGTTGTGTGCCACTTATCTTGTAGATGGGTAAATGGATCACTCCAAGATCCATTTACCCAGTCTATGAGTTTAATCCCACATCTATCGTCTGTCGAATGTGGAGACTCAGTTGGGGCTATATATAGACCCCTACACCCATTGTATCCAGATGAGAAAAGCAATAGACTATCAGCCTTTTGAGCCATTCTCACGTGGTTTCATCGCACTCCTTAGGGAGTAGGGTTCCACGTAAAAATCTTGTAGTTCATATTTCTTTATCTTTTTATCTGATAAGCTTCCGCATTCCTATTTTCTAACAGAATCCGACTTGTAACTCTACACTATACTCCCCCTTTCTCCCATACTTGTCGGAAAACAATGACATCGACAAAGTTGGGAGAAGCAAAAAATGGGAAAACAAAAAACACCGCATAAGCCGATCTCGCATATTTTTTTCTGGATTCTCTTTTTCTCAAATCATTTTTTTATCATACGGATTCTTTTTGTACGACCCCTTTCTTTTTCACCGCTATTTCCCCTTTTTATAGCTCATTTTTTAAAAGAGTTGTTCAATTTTTTTATACGCCTTTTCTTCTCACAAATCATTTTTCCGTGCACACCTTTCTTTTGTAAAAAACTTTTCCAAAACAATTCTCTCTCTTTTTTAAAAACAAATTCTCTAGCTCATTTGGACTCGAAAGAAGCAGCCCCTAGATGGGACCAATTTTGTTCATACAAATATAACCCAGTTCGGTGAAAGAAAATAAAAATAAACTTGTATGACCCCCCCCCCCCTTTAAATAAAAGAAACGGGCCTCTCAGCCCTCCCTTTCTCTATTTTCTTAATTAAAGGGTCGACGGGCCCCTTTCTTCTAATTTCCCGACAGGGTTCCCAATCGAGGAAACCCTCTGTTTCCGCCCTCGCCGCAGAAGCATGGAGGAGAGGCGACAGCTTCGGGATGGGAGTGCGCCGCCTGGAGTGCTCCACGGCATGCGGAGATAGGTGCGACATGGAGGGATTGCCGCCGTCAGAGGGTACACCTCCTTACCGAGAGGATGGTGGCCTGGAGCAATGGAGCGAGCCTCCTTGCTGAGGTCTGAAGTCTCAAAGCGATGGTTTGGAGCACCGTTGGGCTTCCTGGCGAAAGGTTGCAACCGCTTAGAGCATGAAGATGAACTATCTGGAGGAGGAGAACAGTGGAGTTCTTCACGGTGTCGGGGCTGGCAATGGAGAGTGTCTTCCTCGATCTTCCGAAGTGTGGAGCCTCCTATCGGAGGGCCTATACTGGAGGTATCACGTGAGGAGAAGATGGTCATGTTGATGCTCGAACATGTGGACGAAGATGGTTGGCCGCTACGAGGGCCGACAGAACCGTTGCATGGTGACATCAATCTAGATGTGCAGAACTAGGGTTTCATTAGAAACCTAGATTCTTAATGACGATACTCTGAACTAGAATCAATCACTCCAGAAATTAGGATTTCAAAAAACCCATGTAGAAAACAATTAGATGAACTTTTACAATCTTGAACATAATATTCTTCAAGATCAAAACACCAAAAACAAATAACAAATGATGAAAAAATAAATCCTCGAGAATCTAACATGTTCTGATATCATTTTAGAAAATATAAATTGCGGAAGGGTAATCAAAGATAAAGAATAATAACATGAAAGAACACCGGGATTTTTATGTGGAACCCTACTCCCTAAGGAGCGGGATAAAACCATAGGAGAATGTCTCAAAGGGTTGATGTGTTCATTCACTCTCTCATCTGATATAGGAGGTCTGGGCCTCTGTTCCTAAAAGCGGTCTGTGTGGCCGCATATGCGGCCGCATATGCCTAAGAGGCCTCCTCAGCGCACCGATTATCTGAAGCCCCGCTTTATGCGCCCTTTGCGCATATATGGCCCGCATATGTAGGCTATGCGGGCACATATTCGCTCTGTGCGTCCGCTTAAGGTCCAGTTGGGAAATCGAATCCAGATCTTACTTAAAACAAATCTTGTATTATTTTGATTTTATATATTAAATTATATTATGTAATACTATCTTTGATGATTTTGAAATTTAGTTGTACTATTTTGAGCTCTAGATAAAAATCATTTTTCTTAGATCTTATGTTGGACCACATTTATTCAAAAATTCAGTTTAGTTGTAGTTACTTTTGTAGATATTTATTTATTTTTAAATAAAGAATAGAAAACCTCGTAAAACTGCATATACCCCGCATATGCCCCTGCATACTGCTTCATCGCTATTCAGTGACATGTCCGAACGCATACGCATACCACTTTCCTGAACCTTGGTCTAGGCCTTCTTATATAGCCTCCACAGACCCTCCAAGTCCCACCACCGGTAGATGTGGGACTAAACAGACGTGGTAAATGGATCCTGGAGGGATCTATTTACCCATCTACACAAGTGATGTATATACTCCAACATGTAGTTTCAGGCATGATACAACCACCACCACCAAGCCTTCTTCCACTTTTAGTGGGTCGGTTACATAGATTCTTTGATTCCAAACATATCAAACTTGGGCTAAGGTCAATATAGCAATCCTTTTTGATAGTCTCCTTCCTTCTTAGGTTTTCCTTGACCTCGCTTATAAGGCTATTCTTCTAAGTTCTCATACCTTCATATTGGGAGATTTAAAGGACTTCTTTGCACATGGAAGTGCAAAGTCTGGTGAGGCATATCCGTGACGAACAAGGGTCAATCGCGAGTCGAGTGTGGACCGGGCAAAGACGTGCCAAAAGTCCATCAGGAGAAGCCGACAAAGGTGAATAACAACGAAAAATTTGCAATTAAGGCACGGATCCAAAAGACATCAGCTGAGAGCCAACAAAGGACCAACCCGGATGGCCTCAGAAAATGGATATGAGGCTGCAATTATTGAAGCAGTATATACATAGGGAATTATCAAGACAATTTAACGGTGGATCGAGTGACATTGTGCTAAATAACAATCACATGATGCCAATGCTCAACTCCTCCTAGTGGTTACATTGTAAATTGTTTTTTTAAAGTTACATCAATAAAATTGCATTCGGAGAGCTTTGAAAGCCCAATCCTATGCAAAGCAAAGGCAAAGGGTGATTGTTGGCAGTTACCCAGTCGTTCAAGTAATCATTGGTAGTCGACTAGTTATTCCAACAATGGCTATTTGAATTAATCAGCTGCAGCCGAGCTATAGTTACATCCAACCAATTTCTCAATGGCAAAAAGAAAGAACGTTCGTAAATGATGAGAGTCTGTTAATAAACAGCCGATTCATGTATTGACTATCGATTCTATCTTAACATTTGCATCCACAACTCCATTGGTTAGAGTTTTATTTTACTCTACAAAACATCATCATAGCTTTCATATTACAGATTCACAGGAAATGCTTGCAGAGTCGAGGGGGAAATCAGGGGAATCAAATCTATCATCCATCCGAAATTTGTGCATGCCATCAGAAAATCATGCTGGTATAGAACCAGCGAGATACCACATTCTATGAACTTGATATTCATGAAGTAATAATCCCATTAAGTAAAATAAAACACGTACCTTTAATGTGTCAAAAATCCTGGTGAACTCTTCTCTAGATGCAGCTAAATCCCTTTCCAGCCTTTCCTAGAAAGAGGCACTTAAGTAAAGAGTGGTGCAATACTATTAAGTTTTGATGTTAAAAATCTCATTGCCAAAACACCCCCATAACATGCACACACAAAAGAACAAACTGGAAAAAGCTTAACCAAGAGAGCGTCACCGGATGCAATGAGCATTTTATACTAACCCTGGCTTCAGTTTCCGCATAGTATTGTCCCAGGGCAGTCTGAAGATTTAGCAGTTCAACATTCTTTGTTTCAACTATGTTCATATAATTTGCAAGTTGTTGGTTTAGATCATCTACAGTTTCAATTAATCTCTGGATATCATCGCTCTTAGTAGTCTTTGTTTTCTCATGCATTGCTACTTCCTGCCTCAAAGCCTTTTCCAACTTCAATATATGGGATTTTTGGTGTTCAGATATAGCCCTAAGCTCATCAATTACTTTGCTGTCTTCGTCCATCTTCTCAGATTCTTCAAGTTCCTAGTAGTGCCACAGAAAAAAAAACTTCAATCAAATGGGGGGCACGTGATCAGCAAGTTGACACTGAAAAGAAAAATAATCTTTTAAAGGGAAAAAGAAGAATAACTGAGATGAGTCTTGTCCATGGGATCAAATCTCAGAGAAGCACAGTAAATTATCTGCACGGTTAAGTATAACAACTCACATCCTATCACCACCTTACAGCCGTACAAGACCATAACGTGGTTCATACATCAACTCTTACTTTGTCACGACTTGTCCCGCCGATCACAGGATGAGTTTGACATAAAATCTCTATAAAATGTAAAATTCTCTTGCTGAGAAAATTCATAACTAACTCACATTAGAATTTCGGCAACATTTCATCTGAAGTTCAGATTTTGAAAACGAAAAAAAAGACAAGACCAAAAACTCATAAAATTTATCAGATATATTGCATAGATTTTACAGTTCAAAATAAATCAAATAAAAAAATTAAACTGCAATTGCATCACCAGCAAAAAAGTAATACTTGGGGATACTAGACAGATACAATATGCTGCCTCTGTCAAACGTATATTTCCTTCAACTCAGATTTAGATTTTGGGTTCCCAAACTACAGGGGGAAAATGATTAAATTGAATGGTGAGCCTAACTCATCAATATAACCAAACCCCAAAGTGGTGTTTCACCGGTTGAAGGCTCGTAACTTATATTTCCTTGATAGTATTTCACTACTGTCTTAGAAAAGGCATTTTAAATTAAATAATCAAGGTGATACCCTCTTTCCGATTAGGGGGATGGGTAGTGACAACTTATGATATTAGAGCAATCTTGGACTTTTGCATTAAAAAAATATTTGATTCTTTTGCAGTAGCTTTGTTTAGGCCAAATGATGATTTTGACCAGAATGTAGAGCGATAGTCTTGGATTTTTATTTCTTCAATTGACCATAATTATAATTTGCATTGAGTGAGGAGCGTCGGTCCTCATTCTTGACTTCATGTATAGCAAAGTTTCATTCTATATATTACTGTGTTTTTAGCTCTTATTTTGCGAAAGTCCCACGATTCAATATCAACATTAAGTAATAAGTTTTTGGTATCAATATACGTGTGATTTTAAATGCATTTCTATCATTTTCTTATGAGTATAAGTTACAATTTATGACATGCTCATCCCGTATCAGCAGTATAGATCATGACATATTTACTCATTGGATTCATTAAACTTCCTTACGAGTATCCATTCTTGTCCTTCTACCTGACCCTTTTTGGATCGTCGCTTCTCTACGGAGTTGCATCTAGACACATTTACCTTCTCCATTATTCTTCTCCCCGCTGTGCTTAACCATCTCCTCTCTTTTTCAAGGAATAAATGGTGGGCATCTAAAATGATGCACATCTAAACCCTCTCCTTTGATACCCACACCCGTTTCACCATCGCATTCACTCTCCCTCAACCACCAAACCTGGCCCAGACCACCCACTCCTCTAAGCCCAACAAACATGATCCCTTCAAACGTGGCTCGCTAAAGTTTGAGATGTGTGTGTCGATGCACTTAGACACGGCAAGGGCACTTCTGATTAGGTACCTTGGAATACCTTTGGTGGTGGTGAAGGGGGGGAGGGGAGAGGCTAAATTAGTGTGACTAGATGCATGTTGTGGAGCAGATGAAGCGGAGGATGGCAGTGTAGGGCAAGCTCAGAGAAAGCGCAGGGGGTGTCGTTAGTGGGATAGAAGAAGATGATTCTCCCGAAGGAGGATCGTCAACTTAGGTCGATGAGCTCAGAGAAGATGAACAAGGCTTTGCTAGCCAGGTAGGTGACTCGTATCTAAGTAGGCTGGTGTGAGGCATTTATAGTATCCGGACAAATTTTTCAATGGCAGAAGGCGTGATACGTGCAACATCAAATTTTTGAAGGGGTGTATGTATGGTTTTGTGCATGGTCTCTCCTATTCCAAGGTCAGTGTTGGGTGATGGGAGTAAATTACATTTCCGGTTTGATGATTGGGTTGGTTGTGGAGTTTTGTGTGATCGTTTCCCTCGCATGTTTGCACTGGCCATCGATGATGGGAGTTCTACGAAGGAAATTTGGGATAGTGGTATTTGGTTCCCACGATTTGGTATTGAGTTGTCATATCGATATATGGTGGAACTCTTGACACTAGAGGAGGAATGGATGCTTCTCGTTTTAAAAGGCATATAGAGCCTTCTATGCTTATGATTTTTGACAGAGTGGTTGTATCATCTGAGTACATGCATATCTAGAAGTGGAAGGTCCTCATGTAGGTCAGGTTTCTCCTTAAGATGTTGAGGTGGGGTCATGTGATGACTAATGAGCATAGAGCTAGGTTCTTCCATGGGGATGATGATTCTTGTCAGCGATATTATGAGGCATTGAGAATGTCGATCATCTATTCTTTGGTTGTTGTAGCTCCAGATATGTCTCGGCAATGGTTAATTTGAGCACAGTAGTGACGGAGTGGGCATTTTAGGATCATGTTGACATGTGGGTCTCTAGGACATCCTACATAATCTACATTTGCACAAGTTGTCACCTCAAGAGGCTTACCTCTGCTGAATATAAGACCAGTACCATGTGAAGTTTTCAAATATCTCAAAATCATATAGATAGCATACATATGAACCTTCCTGGGCTGCTCCATAAACGGGCTCACTTTGCACACAGTAAAGAATATGTCAGGCCTGGTAATGGTAGCATATAGGAGCTTCCCAACAAGCTCTCTAAATCTCCTCTCATTTACCTCCTCTATGTAATCATCATATAATCTCATACTCGGATCCATAGGAGCAGTAGCAGGCTTGCACCCTGTCATACATGTCTATAGTAAACGATTAGTCACAAACTTCCTCTGGGTCATCACAAGACCACGCTAGTTCCTGGAGAACTTTAATCCAAGGAAGTATAGAAGATTGCCAAGGTCCTTAGTCACAAACTGCTGACCTAGGAACTCCTTGGCAGCATGAATATCTTGCTCGTCATCTCCCGTGACAATAATATCATCAACATAGACAAGAACAACAACAGTATCTCCATCTGTCCTCTGAACAAAAAGTGAGTGATCCGCCGTGGAACACGCCAATCCCTGTTGCTCTATCAACTCTGAGAGCCTTTGGTACCAAGTTCTCGGACTCTGCTCCAGGCCGTAAATCGCGTTGTGGAGCCTACACACCTTCTAAGACTCCCCCTTAGCAGTAAACCCCGGTGGTTGCTGCATATATACCTCCTTCAGTAAATCGCCATACAGAATTGCATTCTTCACATCAAGTTGGTAAAGGGTCATGCCCGTGAAACAGCAATCGATAAAAGAATGTGCAGTGTCGAATGTTTGGCCACCAGAGAGAAGGTATTCGATAGTCCACCCCATAAGTTTGGGTGAACCCACGTGCCACAAGCCTTGCCTTGTAGTGATCCACATTGTCATCTGCCCGTTGCTTCACTGTAAAGATCCATTTGCACCCCACAACAGAGGCACCTAGAGGAACAGAAACAACACTACATGTATTGCGAGACTGGAAAGCAGTCATTTCCTCCTCCATGGCAAGTTGCCAACTACTATCTTGTATGACCTCCTGATATGTTCATGTAATAGTAACAGCAAAGTCCCATAAAAACCTCATGTACTCGTCTGAAAGATGGTCTAATGAGAGATGCGCAGCTAGAGGATAAGTGGCACAGTTATAACACAACTTCCTTAAGACAATAGGTACATCCATGCCATCCGCCTCTATGTTCCCTGGTAGCAACTTCTCTTGTATCGTATCCTGAGAAACACTCAAATCTCCAGTGCCATTAGTGGAATGTGTTCATTACATACCTGAGGCGTGCTTGATGACGGGGAAGGTGCATGAGAAGAGGGGCGAGTAGAGGACCTGCGAACATAAAACCGTGGTAGAAATTGTGTCAATGCGGACGAAGGTGGAGGTGGAGGAGGTGGTGGAGGTGGAGATGACTGAGACTCAACATAGGGTGTAGTGGGTGAAGATAATGGAGGTGGAGGAACAAAGACACCCTCGTCAGGATCACCATTAGACAACCTATCACCTATAGGAGAAAAATACATAATAGACTCAAAATGTGACATCAGCACTGACATAATACTTTCTCCCTACAGGATCAAAATATCTATAACCTTCTTTGGTACGAGAATAGCCAACAAATACACATTTGACAGCTCTAGGGGAGATCTTGTCATGACCAAGAGTAAAATTGTGGACAAACGTCACAGACCCAAAAACCCTGGGAGTAAGGTAGAATAGGTCCTTCTTGGAAACGCAATCAAGAAAGGAATCTTTTCTCCAAGAATAGCAGAAGGCATGCGGTTCACCAAATAGCAAGTTGTGAGGACATCATCACCCTAACAAATGAGGAGCTCGATTCTGAATCAAAAGTGTCCTCGTGACATTCAAAAGATGCCAGTGTTTGCGTTTAGCAACACCATTTTGCTAAAAAGTATAAGCACAAGAAGTCTGACGAACAACATGGCCTCAAATTTCAGCGAAATTCGGTCGAATTTCTGTCGAATATCGATAGCCAATCGAAATCGAAATTCGACCGAAATGACCGAAATGACAGAAATATAGGGATGCTAGTACAAAATGTCCGAAATGACCGAAATTTCGGTCGAAATTCCACCGAAATTCTATCGAAATTCGGTTTTGGTCGATACCGAAATGGTGACCGAAACCAACATTTAAGGCCTTGACGAACAATGCCAAGAGATCTGAGAAACTCATATAGCTGTAAAGTGGAAAACTCCAAGGCATTGTTAGTACGATTAAACTTCACATTAGCAGAAAAATGTTCTTAACTTCAATAAGAAAATATTTAATTATAGGACCCGTAGATTTATTTTTTAACAAGAACACCCAAGATAACCTAGAAAAATCATCCACAACAACCACATAAAACCGATGTCCCTGATGATCGGGAACACGACTAGGACCGCAGATATCAAAAACGAAATAACTCAAGCGACTGACTACTGTGACGACTCTGACGACTCGGAAAAGAAGAACGATGTTGCCACCCAAGCTGACATGCCTCACACTCGGTGGTGCAAGTAGAAATATGGGGCAGAACATGACACAGCTTCTGCAGAGGAAGGTGCCCAAAGCGAAGATGCCACATGAAAGCAGACAGAGATCCAGAAGGAATGGTAGCAGCACTAGTACACAGAGGCAGGACAAGTCTGTAAGGTCCTCTATGTTCATGGCCACATCCAATCACCCTGTCTGTAAGTCTGTCATGAAATACAAGAGAAGATGGATCAAATATGGCACGACAATGTAAATCTTTTGTAATTTAGCTAATGGACAAAAAATCCAAATGTTGGAGCATATACGACATTTTGTAAATTCGTCGAGGGAGGGGAGCTAGAACAATATCCCCCTAACCAACAATGGATAGATGAATCCCATTAGCAATCACCACTGATCAACTAGGAGGCATAGACCTGTAAGAACTGTGAGCTGATCGCCACACATATGATGAGATGCTCCAGAGTCCATGATCCAATCAGTAAAATCTGAATGGGTACAACTAGTAAATGCATAAGCAATACCTGACAAACTCAAAGAGGCTCCAACAATAGTTGCGATATCTGAAGATCCTGCAGCTGGCGTGGTAGGAATAGTCATCATCTCTCTCAGTCTGGAAACAATATCAACAAAATGCGCATCATGAACAGGGGCTGCAGTAGGCTCTGTCTGCTTAGCAACACGAGCAAACGCAGTATACCCATGCTTCAGATAGCATGTCTCCTCTAAATGACCTGGACAGTGGCAATGTGAGCATGGGCCACGTTGACGTCCTCCTCCTCGACTACGTGGTTTGCGCCCACGAGACTGTGAAAGACCTCCTCTGCCACGAGAAGTTGCCATGGCAGAGGGATCTGAGTCACGGTAGTAGACGAAGTAGTAATCCTGCCAGCCTCTTGTGGACTTCCTCCATTGGAGGTATCGTCTCTCCAATAAGAAGTTGAGTACGTGTTGCATTGTAATCAAAGTCAAGGGATGACAGACAAACTCCTGCCTTAGTGGCATTCCGATATGAATATTGTTGCTCAGTGCTGATAGTAATAGGCATAAAGCTATTCAGATGCTCAAGCATGCCTCTAAGATGCGAGAAGTGGGCATGAAAAGGACGACCATTCTGCTTGGTTGAAAAAATATCATACTGCAAGTATAGAATCTTGCTTATCATTGGGCTACCCATATGAGTCGGCAAAGATGTCCCACATAGCTTTTGTTGTGGGTTGATTGACGACGTCCTTGGCAATCTCCGTAGTAAGCAAGGTTTTAAAAACCGGACCGGACATTGAACCGGTTAGTCTTCGGTTTAGCCCAAATGGGTCGGACCGTCGGTCCAAACCGGTCGGACCGGTGATGATGTCAGCATGACGTCATCATTCATATCGACTCGGAAAAAACCGGACCGGGCTTAATTTACTGGTCGAACCGGTCGAACCGGGTTTTGGAACCGATAAAACTGGATAGATATATGTAAATATGTATTTATATATAAATGAAATAATCATTTAAAATGTCAAATCTTTCAATATAAAAAATGATTGTCTATTTTGAATAAAACTATACAAAGGTAGTCACATTTTCTAGCATTATATATGAATATAATATTGTAATGATTTATTTATAGTTGCTTTTAGAAAATTACCTCAAGAAAGTAGTGGCACAAGTTATATTCAAAAAAAGAGAGGGATGCAACTGAAATTGTAGAATTTAAGAAGGGTACAAGTGATAAAAACCCTACTATTTCATTATTTAAACTTTTATTTTTTAAAAATATACTAAACCATCAAATCCGGGTTAACCCGGTCCAACCGCCCGGGTCAACCCGGTCCGACCACCGGTCTGACCCGGTTTTTTATTTTCTTTTTTTTTAAAAAAATAATTACCTAAAACCGGCCGAACCGACCGAGTCGGGATCGGTTCCCGGTCCAACCGGTCCGACCGGCCGGTCCGGTCCGGTTTTTTAAACCCTGGTAGTAAGTGTCCCAGAGAACCAAATCCGAGCATAGGCATCATCTTGCTTCCCATAAGCATTAGCCCCAGTCTTGTCCTCTAGCTCTGAATCTGTTAGAATGTGCTCCTTGTTATGGCACTGCATCAGGGTGCAAAACTACATGGATCACAACTTGTTGGAGTATAAGTTGTATGCACCACTTATGTGAGAGATGGGTAAACGGATCTCTCCAGGATCCATTTATCACATCCAAGTCTTTACTCCCACATCTACCAGTTGGGAGATGTGGAGACTCAGAGAGGGCTATATAAGAAGCCCCTCACCCCATGTATCCAGTGAGAGAAAAGCAATAGAAGCATCAGCCATTTAAGGTGTTCTCCTGTGGTTTCATCCTGCTCCTTGGGAGTAGGGTTCCACGTAAAAATCCCGTGTTCTTCATGTTTTTATTTTTATTTCTCTGATGGCTTCTGCATTCCAATTTTCTAACATGGTATCAGAACGGATCGCTTCTTGAGGATTTCAAGTTCTTTGTTTTTATTTGAGATTCGAGACTCGATTCTAGGTTTTCTATGGAATTTTATCAATGTTCTTGAAGTTTATTTTTCTTCGAATTTCTACATTGAAAATTGTATTTTATTGAGATCGTGCAATACAAAGGAAACTAAGGATCCCAGTTCAGGAACCCTAATCTCATGAGCAGTGCACGATCGGGAGCAGTGTTTATGTTCTCTCCCATCTATTCCAGGCAGAGCCCCATCATTCCATCGCTGAGCAACAGAGCGCGGCATTCTCCAGTATGAGGCGGTATCCTCCAGGCGCTCACAATCTACCTTCATCGCGTGCGACACTCTCCGTACCTCGATCGCTCCAGCAAGCACGTCCATGGCAGCGTGAAATCTCGTTGCGATGCAGATCTTCACCCTTCTAGGGATCCGCACAAGAGACATCTCCAAGCAGCAGATCTCCTCCTAATCGTGAAGCCTCCACTCGGCATCGAGGCCTCGCGCAAGTGCCTCGCCCATGCTCGAAGCCTCCAGGCATGATCTGGATCCATTGCGTCACGCTCAAAGTTGTGCACCCTCCAACAGGTGGTGCGAGTTGTCGTGCTCCTCCAAGATGTCGCATTGGATGCTCCAGCGCAGCCCATCGTTGCCCAACTCGTAGGAGACCTTCTCATCTCCAATGACGAGCCCCATCTCCGATCTCTCCTAGTCCATCAGGGTGATCTTCACGCGCCTCTCTTTCTCAATCTCCATCTCTCCGTTGGAAGCCTCCTCCTCCATATCAAAGAGGAGACGGCAAGAGGGACACCCCCACCCATCGGGGGGCAACGGTGTGCGATGGGGAACCCTAAGTCCATCCTCGTTCCACGCTTATAAAAAATATTGTTATTTAGCACGATGTTGCTCCATGCGAAAAAAAGGAGACTGCTTTTTATTTTGAGCTCAATGTTCGGTCATGTGTCTTAAAAAAATCTTTACAAAAAAGGAGAAAGGGAGTGATGGGTCGGAAAAAAATTCTGATTAAAAAAAAGTTGCATAGAAAGAAAAGTCGTAAGCAAGAAATAAAAAAAGAAAAAAAAGCCAAAAAAATTGCAAAAAAGGGAGAAAATGAAAAGTCGTATAAAAAATGAACAGCTTATTGATGTTTTGTTGTTCTCCCTATTTTATTGTCTTCTCGCAACTTTGTCGATGTCATTGATTTCCCGCAAGTATGAGAGAAAGGGGGAGTATTGTCTATAGTCACAGGTCCATTTAGATTCTCCAGACCAGTCAGGTGCTCAGACTCTATAGTTCAGTTTCAGGCATGCACATGTATGCGGTCTTCTTTTCATATGTGCACATGTTTGCCATCTTTTGTGAGGTCCCCATCTTATATCTTCCTGCCAAGGTTTTCAAGTGTTCCATAGGGCATGTTTGGTTGCAGGGTTGGGAAGGGTTGGGTTGGCCCAACCCTTCCCAACCCTCCAACCAAACAACCCAATCCTCCTCACAATTTACTATTCACAGGGGTACCCCTGCCCAACCCAACCCTACCCAACCCTGCAACCAAACAGGCTCATAGGGACTTATGAGTAGAGATCCCATTCCCTATACCATATGGGCTAGGGTTTTCATGTGGTTTCATAGGGACTCCAGAGTGGAGTACCATTCTCTGAGAAATATGGGAGAGACAAGTTCTCCAACAAGGAGACTTCTTCGGACTCCATTCTCAAGCAATCGTGAACTCCAGTACAACATACTTCCGAGGTTCCTATGAGAGAGAACCCACTTCGAGGTCCCTATGAGAGAGACCCATCTTCAGAGATCTACGCATGGATAATTAGCGATGCTCTTTTCGATCGTTTTCAGAGATGAAGCAGTTGTCCACATGTTGTGGCGAGTCAGAGTTCTCCGTGTAGAAACTCATTTCAGATGCAGTGACTCTGACAGGCACAGTACAAAGCACATACTCTCCGATGAGGAGATTCAGTTGACTTGCACTCCAACTCGTTCGTCCAACTCACTTGCACAGCATGAGAAGCAACGTCTTCAACAACAACTGATAGTTGTGCGTGTTGAGTTGATATTGTGTAGTGTCATTAGCGTGAGTTGAGATTTCTTTCACTTTGTCCAAGCTGAGCATTGCATGCTACAGCTTGAGAGAGAGTGTTGGAGTATAAGTTGTATGCGTCACTTATGTGGGAGATGGGTAATTGGATCTCTCCAGGATCCACTTACCACATCCAAGTCTTTAGTCCAATATCAACCAGTTGGGAGATGTGGAGACTCAGCGAGGGCTATATATAAGAAGTCCCTTACCCCATGTATCTAGTGAGAGAAAAGCAATAGAAGCATCGACCCTTTGAGATTTCTCCTGTGGTTTCATTCCGCTCCTTAGGGAGTAGGATTCCACGTATAAATCACTTGTTTTTCATGTTTTGATCTTTATTTCTTTGATATGTTTCCGCATTACTATTTTCAAACACAACTCGTAGTTGGTCTCATCCATCTTCACGATGGGAGTTGGGCCCTTAAAGACACTGAACGATGAAAAAACGCCACCCTTATTCTCTAACATGGTAAAAAAATATCGACAGTCCGGAACAAAACTGAGTAGACTACTCTGAGTGAGTCTACACAATCATATGAAGGATTGGTTGTACGTGTAGACTCATACAATCATCCTCATCAATCGCCATTATTAAAGTCTAGAGTCGGAAAATGTGATTTATAGAGTGAAAATAACAAAATCCGAACCAAATCAGACCATGTAGGGGCAATCTGGAGGCACGTGGTAGCTGGGTGTGGCTGGGCTGCAGCCTGGCGGCGCAGACAGTGGCAGCGCGCGGAAGTGTGGGAGCATGGAGGCTCAGCTTCCTACGAAGCACGGGCTCGGGGGGAATAGGGTTAGGTTTGGTGGGATATAGAAACCCCGGTCTAACACCTTTGCTCTAACATCATGTTAGGAGAAAAGAATTGCTTATTATTGAAATAACCATATGGCTCTCTTATATAGGAGAAAAGCCCTTAAGTTAATTACATGAGAGGTACATAAAGAAAAAGAAATGAGAAATAAATAATAAGAGATACAACTATCTCAACAGTTCATGATGTGCAATGCCGTGGCCATGTGAAGCCATCGCCTTGCCAAAGAGGATATTAAGCATATAAAGGGGCTGGTGCTTAAGGTCTTCCAGTGCAAGAGATATAGGGTAGATGAGGCAGCTTGGGAGATCCAGGACTGTGATGAGGGTCTCTTGATGTCTACCTAGGTGGTGAAGGTAGCCTCCACCTCATGTAACCATGGGTTGGTCAAACATTTTCAAGAGCATGTGCTACGTGGCTCATTGTATGAAGATTGTCTCCAATGTTGGAGGGTTGGAACAGCTCAATAAGTAGAGTTACAGGTTGGCATCTGGATGCTTAGCATGTGGATGTGGCATGTTTACAATAGGTAAAGCTGGTGGTTCGGGACCCATTCCTATGGAGGTCGGTATTGGGAGATTGTCCGTTTACAGGGCGGTTCCTTCTATGGGAGCTTTTAGTGGTATTCCGGATGTGCAGGATGGTGATGTTTTAGAGCCCATTGATGCTTTCAAGGCTCAAAACATATTTTCTATGGTGTTACTTCTTAAGATGATGGTGAATGTGTATTGTTCTCCTCGGCGTAGCTCAGCAGATGCTTCTGTTGGTAGGGA
Source organism: Ottelia alismoides (assembly GCA_037367405.1). Classification (NCBI taxonomy): domain Eukaryota; kingdom Viridiplantae; phylum Streptophyta; class Magnoliopsida; order Alismatales; family Hydrocharitaceae; genus Ottelia; species Ottelia alismoides. Next base: position 59,279 of record JAZKJV010001692.1, on the reverse strand, counting down.
ATTTAGAGATGAACCGTGCTACCTCTTTGCGGTTCTCCAACGTTCCTTGGCTTGTTGGCCATGATATTAATTTCACCTTTTTGGTTGTGCAATCACCCTGATATGCGGGACTAGATCTCGGTTCACTGCCTCTGACCTTTGCAGGCAACTCGTCCATGGACAATCTAGATGCAACAAACTCTCATTATACATGATAGAACTCTCCATCGTGTTCCCATAACGATTGGTTTATTGGTACTCTGCTAGAGGAACATCCAGACCTCTGGTTTAACTTTAGGGATATGGATACATGCCCCAGGGCTATGCAATAGATGTTGATAGCTTCCATAATGGAGGACTAAGCTCGTCAGGACGAGCGAAGGGTGATGGTCCAAGCTGAGATGGTCAGATTGGACCTCGGGAGTTGTGGAGGATGAAAGAGTTGCGAGGTTGGAGCAGCAAAAGGTGCTTTTGAAGAAGGATAAAAATTCGGAGGTGTGGCAAAGCAGCGCTCTCGACAAGTATGTTTGAAAGAGATGCGAACACTTGTTTCTTCCATGTGATGGACAGTTGCAGGAGATGGCACAACTTCATCCGTTGAGTTGAAGTGGGGTGTGTAGGTGGAGGATGAGAGAACCATTGGAATGCGAAGGTTGCCTACTTTCGTGACAACTAATGGGGTTTTCTTTGGTAATGTAAGGTGGTTGGGCAGAAACTTGGCCCGATTATCGAACCCTGGAGCATCTGGGTTAGTGTGCACCTTTAATAGTATAGAGATCCATATGGATGTCTTCTATCTAAATGCATATGGCTCTCTTGGATCAAATATGTGAAAAATGATTAGCGGAAGCGATAATAAGAACAAGATGATAAACAATGAAGAACACAGAGATTTTACATGAAATCCCACTCCGTGAGGAGCAGGAAAGGATGGATTCTTCTATTCACTTTTCTCAATGAGTACAGGTGTATGGCTCTTTATATAGCCCCACAGACTCTCTAAAGTCCCATCATTACTAGAAGCGGAACTATCTCTTCATGGTGTGGTAATTGGACCCTGGAAAGATCCCCTTCAAGCTGAAACATGCAATGCTTAGCTTGGATAAACAGAGAAGACATTAACTCACTCGATTAATACATAACACTATGGACCATAACGACTCAACGAATACTCTGTCGGTTGCTGTTGAGGATGGTGCTTCGCATGATGTGCTGGTGAGGATGAACTTGAGGTCAAGCCTCAATAATACGTCTCTCTATTGTCGAAAACCTCGTGGAGACCGGCCCATCACCAATGGAGGATCTGTCATTGAATGCATTTTTCTTCATGTCCTGGAATATCCATACAAAGATCTCTAAATGTAGGTCGCTCTGTTGGGAACCTCAAAGGGATCTCATACTGGATGGTCATTTGAGTCTGCTTTTGCCAGCATTAAGTTGGTCTCTGAGTAGAATCTTTAGAAATCAATGGATGAGCATCACTTGTACTTTTTTAATCCCCTTTCTCCCATACTTGTCGGAATTTGGAGGGGTACTTGACAAAGTTGGGAGAACAAATGGTGAGGGATAAACGAAAAACTTCATGATTTTTTTGAGCTCTTTTTTTTGCACAAATTCCTTTTTTGTGGCCATCCATTTCTTTTGTGGCTATTCTCTCTCCTGAGCACTTTTTTGCATGATTTTTCTCTTTCTTTTCTTTTCATAATACTTTCTTTTTCAGCTCATCTCTTTTTTATTTAAAAAAAAACTCACTCTCGATCAACATGTTTTTTTCTTCACAACTTTCACCTCTTTTCAATCGTGGGCTTCACCCTTCTTTTTTCTTGCTGGTGTTTTTTTTGCTCCCCTTTTTGTCTCCAGTCGTGGCCCAACTGAGCCCAATATTTGCATTTTTATTACAGCAACATCCCAATGGGATAATAAGAAAGAAAAAAGTTCAAAAGAGCTGGTTGGGTCTTTTTTTAGCTACAGCACATCGGTCCCCTTCATCTCCAGGTTGTTGCCGCCCTTTTGTTAACTAAACTTCCAGACACTAGAATAAGAAAGCAAGCCCAACCATTAAAATAAAGAAAGAAAATGAACCTTAAACCCCCTGAGAATGGACGGCTCCACCCTTTGTTTTTTTTAATTAGGGTTCTGCAGAGAACCCATCTTTGGCAACTCGATGCACGCTGCCTATTTTCTTTTCCCGCATGCTAGGGTAAAGGATCTTTCTCCTTCCCTCGAGGATTTGGAGGGGAACAAATCAGGAGGCATCCTTGAAAAACTGCAGCGATGACCAACATCACAATGGAGCCGGGGTCTCTCAAACCAAGGGGCTGGAGCGAGGATCGCTTCAGGCTGAGGTATGTTGGCGCCAAGATTGTTGCTCGCACGAGAGGTGACGGTGGGAAATACGATCTAATTGGCACAGCCGCCACCTTTTTATTCTTCTGAAGATCAACATGTTGTTGTAGGTGAATCGCTTTAGGTCACGGCAACTTGGAGATGGTGGGAGGACGCACCTCCTAAAGCAGTGCCAATATGGTGATTGGAACAAGGACGCATCATTGGATGTATTTGAAGGGTTCACAACCTCTCGAGATGGTGCACCACTGAAACCACGATGATTGTTGTAGCAACCACAGACCGATCTGAGGACGGTGTGAGTGGATCTAAGGACTGTTGACATCGCTTAACCAAGAAACCTACGAAAAGAGTTGTTATCTCTTGATCTTATCAACATATTGAGATTAAAAAAATCTTGAACAAATCTCTGGAATCATCATTAGGGTTTGAGAACCCACAGCGTGACATCATGTGATCTTGTATGGTTTTGAAGATCAAAGAACAAGAAATTGAATAAAAACTGAACTTGAAGATCAAATCCAGAGTCGACTTGCTCCGATACCATGTGAAAAATAATAAGCGTAAGCGATAATAATAACAATATGATAAACAATGAAGAACACGGAGATTTTACGTGGAATTCTACTCAATGAGGAGCGGGATGAAACCATGAGAGAATGTCTCAAAGGATGGACTCTTCTATTCACTTTTCTGAATGAGTACAGGGGTGTGAGGCTCTTTATATAGACTCACTGACTCTCCAATGTCTCATCATTACTAGATGTGAGACTATCTCTTCATGGTATGGTAATTGGACCTTAGAGGGATCCAATTACCCATCTAGGTCATCTCCAACAAAATGGTTTACAGGTTTTTTTCTTCCCTGAATTCTAGGAGTTGGTGGAGCTAGATTTTGTGGCAGTCATGAGGAGGTGCATGAGGAAAATTGGGGCTTTCAGAGGATGAATCGTTCTTTGATCTTTCTTCTCCCCAAAAAGTTGGCACGACATGCGGAGGATTTTCATAACATTATCATCTTAAATGTTATATATCTCATTGTGGTGAAGGTTCATGCTAATCGACTATGTGGTGTGTTGGACTCCATCGCTAACAATTTGCAGATAGTATCCATTCCAAACAGGCACATGATAGATGGTGTAGCCATTCCCTCTGAGACCAATGCAGATTGGAAACTGTAACATCCGGGATCCGTTAAACCCGAACTCGACCCGATTAGGGTCCGATTAGCCCAATAAAGTTGATTGTCAATATTAGACAACCTAAAACGATCAAATGATCGTGAATCAAAAGTCGTTCGGGCGAAATCGACCCAAAATCGGTCGCATTGTAATGCATGCCGCGAAAAGCCGCGACGCGAATTTGGAAACCGCAAAACGAACCGAGACCGTCATTAGATCCGATTCGACAATACGAGACCAACGGAATTGACCGTTCGTCAATCGGAGATCGTTTGATAAGTTTAATTCGTAAAATTTAATCTTAAACAAAAACCATATCCGAAAATCTCGGGCATTCGAAACCCGATCGAAAGTATGTCAACATTATACTCAAATTGATTGTCGTCTCGATACGATCAATTCAAGATATTGCGCGTCGAAATCGGAATCTCGATGTGCGCATACGGATATTTTTAAACATCTCAAATGAAAAAAAAAATATAAAATAATAAAAGTTTGCTAACTGTGGTAGCAGGAAACGGCAGATTGCTACTTTAGTATATAAATATATATTAATCTCTAACAGCAGACAACAGACCACGTTAATTTTCTTTTAAAAAGAAAAGAAAAGAAGTTTCTCTCCAAGCCACGTAGGGCCTTCTCCTCTCCACTTGGCCGAAAGTAGACATTTCTTCTCCCTATATATATATCAGTCCTCTCTTCTTTCTGTTTGTTCCAAAAACCCATCGTAATCTCCCCCTTCTTCTACAACGGTGGCTGGAGTTACTCATGTTCGAGCACAAGCAGGAGCCTCCATGGTTGCTGCACCCATCAAGGTTGTTGTTGTAGTCAATTCTCCCTCTAGAGAAGCTGCAACTGCTCCTTGCAGCTGAAGGCTGCTACTACCTGTTCATCTTCTTCAAATTGAGGCAAATTTAAGGTACATCCCAATCCCAACGGCACCTCTCCCCTCTCTTAATCTTTTCCTCTTAATTTTTCCCCAAAGCTGTCCTATTTTAGCATCAGCCGAGTAGGCAAATCCAACCCTCTTTCCTCCATTTCTCCACAGTTTCTCTTCCAATTGGCTGTTGATCAGGCATCTGGAAACTGTTGGGAGCTGATATACCCAACCTATAGCTAGAGATTGATCAAACTTCTGCTGCATGCAGCAACTTGAAGCCTGTTTGAGATGTTGAAGCTCCAAAACAACCCTTCCTGAGGCATGCAAGCTCTTCTCTTCCAATTTTGAAATCAAAAGAGGTACCTCCTCCCCTCCTCCTTGCTGCCATGCATGTGTTCTCACAATGGATTTCCCTTTTTGTTTGGAATTTCTGGATTTTACATCAGGAAATAAGCTTCTAAAAGTTTAAATTTTAGATCTGAATTAGATTCTCTGTTGCTTTCATGTAATCTGCTATAAAAGAATCGAAATTTGGGTCTGAACTTAATTTTCTGTATCTCTTATAAAATGATATGTAAATTTTGGTAATCTGTTCTTTGTTTAAATACCAATACAAGCAAATCTATACTTTTGAAAGATGCAGGAATATCCTTCTAGACGTATTTTGGGTTGGACTTATGTGCAGCCAACCACCTCTCCAAATCATGATTTTAAGTGCCCAAGTGCACCGCAAATTAATTTTTGATTCTTGAGTTAGACCTTTGAATCATGGATAAAGACTCTCTCAAATCTTCGATTGAAATTGATTGGGATCAAACTGCTACTATACCTCCCTTTGATTTGTACTACTCAATCTTTTCTGTTCTATCTGGTTGAATAATCTACTGGATTGTTGGAGTTTATTAATAGGAACATTTAAACATTTTTCTCTGCAGAGCACAGCATCTACACATATTACATTACTTCTTGATAATCTCTCTACTGTAAACATTACGATGAGGAGTATTTTTTTCAGAGATTGAATGCTCTATTGTGTTTATAACAAGGATTTAGTTGAAATGATATTTTTACTGGTCATTACCAGTTATGTGGTTTTCTTTCAAATCAATTGTCTCAGTAGTAAAAATGTTCTTTCATTATGGGAGGTCATCCATAATAATATCCAGATTTAATTCATACCAAAGATCTTATTTATTATTATTAAAAGGTCATCCATATTTTTGAAGATTTTTTTTATAACTAAGTTGTTTTGAAAAGAGAACGTGACCTTAAGATCCTGGGGAAGGGAAATTACTGTCTATGCAAATTACTTTTAAAGATTGAGTCTCATATTCAAATGAAATGTGAAGCACTTACTGTTAGTACTTACAAAACTTTAAATCTTTAACTTATGATTAAATTCCACTTGAGATCAAATGTTCCAAGACGTAAGTTAAAGTCATTGAAATGTTTAATATCAGTCCCTGATATACTCTACTGATAAATATATATAAGATAGTAGTATTCATTCCAGTTACACTTAGAGAAAATACATATAATCCTGTTTAAGAGGTTTAATCCTCAAAGCATATTGTTTAAATCCTTAAAATATAAAGTATCAAAAGAGGGAATAATTATTATCATAATCCTGATATTTCTTCTCCATGGAGTTTTGATATAGTATCAGTAATTCGGTAAGTCATCAAAGTATGCAACAGAAAGTAGTAACCTGTTGTATTATATTACATTCTTTACTTTAGGATTACATGAATCCACAATTAGTAATTATATATAAAAAAAGGGGGGCTATGATGGTACAAGTATTGTGTCTAATTATAGCAAGTTAATTTCAAAAATTTCCTCCACGTATAGATGATTAAGCTGTACCCTTAGCATTAAACGTATTAACAACGTCAAATAGAATTCAGCTTATAGAACAACCAATAACCACGATAGGTGTACATATACCATTTAAGTTGAATCAAATTATGTGTACTTAACAGGAATTCTTTACTTCTCATATTTTGAAAAGAAAACATCCTTAGTATCATCCGATAAAATTTACAGAAAATGATGTTATGGATACGAGATCTAGATCTGTTCGATTAACCACGGAAAAAGAAACTTTGATAAAGAGAGGAGTTGATAAGCACTGAGATGAAGATTGTGAATCAGTAATATCTTATAAATTCTTGTGCCGGTCATGATGCTCCTTTACACTTGACCGTGCGAGGGCGCGGTGACCCTCAACTGGGCGGAGGAAAGGAAGCCCAGTTAGGGCAGCGACCGCCAAGTGCGCGGGTCTAGGATCCCAGTCCCTTTTCGGTTTTTACGTGAGCTCACAGTGTTTTTACGCCTCGCTGGGATCCCGACTTTAGACCAGTTACGCTGACCCTGTTTTAGGATACCCAGGCGGGGGATCCTGGTTTTTCAGTTTTACGTACGAGCTCGGTTGCCCGTTACCGGTCGGGCTGTTTTTCTAGAGTGACTTTTCCAGGAAGTCCCTCTCACCCGTCTCAGTGGCGTAGTTTGGGAGTAGACCTATCCCTCTATTGGACCGTCCTTCCAATTAGAGGGCGAGACGGAAGAGCCCTTTTGTTGGCTTCTTCACCGCTTGAGTTTACTTCGCCAACAGACTTGGCGATTCTACATCCAGATCCTCCATATTTATATCTACATCATCTAGAGTTACATTTGAGGCTGTTGCACTAAGGTTTGAAGGGATTGATTTTACATCCAGATCATCCATCTCTACATCTACATCATCTAGAGTTACATCTGAGACAGTTGCACTTGAGGTTTTAAGGGATTACAATTAAAGTTGAGTAAATGGAAAAGACTATAATCTAATTCGAAATCTCATTAAGCTAGTGGACGTGTTGGGAACTTAGTTAGGATGCATTATACAACACCGCATGCCTACGGAGGCACCCCAACCCTAAGACATTCCCCAAGTCTTAGAGTCATAGTGTGAGGTTTCACAAGAACCAAGACCACAGACTATCCACTAGACTTAAGATTTTAATAAATCTTTATATCTTCTCATCTCACCTTTCCCATCATCAAAAATCCATAAATGTGATCTCTGAGCACTAGGAGAATAAAATATACAATCACTTACGATAGAAATATGCTTTTGTGCGGAATGTTGGGATAATAGCTAATCATAAGAGGTGCTTACTAGAATTTGGAAACCCTTTTCAATTGCAAGTAGGAATAAATTTTAATTTGAGTTGTTCTTGCCTCTCTACTTGCTTGCTTTTGGTCACAATAAATGCTTGTTATTTTATATAAGTTTTTGGGAGGTACCAGCAACCGCTGACTCCTCTTCTTTCCTAACATGTTTGGCAGGAAAACAGCCTGCAGTTCAGTAGCTATACATGGGTCCAGGAGATAAATTTTATACCCAACAGTATGGTTTATTTTGTGCCAGTTTTTGTTCAATTTATAATGTATTATGTTTCTTTCTCTTCAGTCAGATTTTGGGATATATTGTATGTACTGTCAGACTTTGTACATGTAAAATATATGGAAGTTAATGAAATGAAATTTTGGTGACCATTGTTCTATGAGTTTGTGGTTATAAATGTTGATATGAATGTCAGATGAAATTATTTCATTCGCGAAAAATTTTGTCCCGTACTTTCAGTTACTTAATGCGATAATAATAAATGTTGTAACGCGAAATGTGTGATTAACGGGTACCCGGATCCTAGGGGGTTCACAATTTGGTATCTGAGCAGTGGTACCCCGATACGCACATTCGCAGTATTTCAATTCCGATCGCATTGAGTTCTCGGATAGCGGCAGTCTTCCGACTTGTCGTGAGTCCGAGAAGGGAAATATGACATTCAGATTCAATCACCACAGCTGTCACCCATTTCATTAATTTTCATATTATATCCCAAGAAGAGAAAAAGCATATATCATATTATCTGCGAACCATAAATTTTTATGACTAAAAATGGTTCTCATGCAGAGCCATGTCATCAGGACCAGACCAGGAGATGGCTAACCAACTAGCACACATACTGACTACTCTTATCGACCTTTTCATGTTCTAATTGATTCTGATATGACACATTCTTTTCTTGCTTCGAGACTACTTGCTTCTTTAGGTAGAGTCGCAGAGACTCTCTCTTCTTCATATCACATTCAAGGGCCAGGTAGCCAGCTGGTTGTTATTTCTTAGATAGTTAGGCACTTGCTCGTACTGATTGAAGGACACGAGATGCTCGCAGATTGTCTACTTCTACAGCTTGATGAGTTCAACTTGATTTTGGGTATGGATTGGTTATCCGCCCATCATACACTTGTTGATTGCTTTAGAAAGACGGTTGTCTTCAGAATTCCAGGTCTACCCACCCGATCTCAATGGCTCCTTACCGTATGGCACCAGCTGAGTTGTGGGAGCTGAATGCGCAGTTGCAGGAGTTGCTTGATTTGGGATTCATGAGACCAAGCACTTCACCTTGGGGTGCTCCGGTTTTATTTGTCAAGAAGAAGGACAGATCCATGAGGTTATACATCGATTACATGCAGCTGAACAAGAGAACGGCAAAGAACCGTTATCCTTTGCCACGTATCGATGATTTGTTTGATCAGCTCCAGGGATCTTCGGTGTTCTCGAAGATCGATCTTCGCTCAGGCTACCATCAGCTGATGATTCGCGAGTCGGATATTTCAAAGACAGCCTTTAGGACTCGCTATGGATACTACGAGTTTGTAGTGATGCCGTTTGGGATCACCAATGCACCTGCGGCGTTCATGTATATGATGAACCGTATCTTCCGTCCAAACTAGGAAAAGTTTGCAGTGATTTTCATTGATGATGTGCTCATTTACTCACAGAATGAATGTGATCACGCGAATAATCTGCGGATTGTTTTGGATATATTGCGGGAGCACAAGCTATATGCCAAGTTGAGCAAGTGTGAGTTCTGGTTATCTCAGATCTCATTTCTGGGGCACGTCATTTTTAGGGAAGGTATCGCAGTTGATCCTGCGAAGATTGAGTCAGTTATGTCTTGGGAGCAGCCCAAGACAGTTACACAGATTCGGAGCTTCCTCGGATTAGCGGGCTATTACAGACGCTTTGTCAGCAGATTTTCAAGCATTGTTCGCCCTTTGATACGGTTGACGCGGAAGGGAGTTCCATTCATTAGGGACGATTCATGTGAGCAGGCCTTCCAGACACTGAAGAAGAGGTTGACTACAACGCCTATTCTCGCTCTTCCTTCAGGCACTCAGGACTATGCAGTCTATACAGATGCATCTGGAGAAGGTCTAGGAGCAGTGTTGATGCAGAGAGGATAGGTGATTGCTTATGCATCACGACAGTTGAGACCGCATGAGCGGAACTAGCCCACGCATGATTTGGAGTTGGCGGCAGTTGTATTCGCCTTGAAGATACGGCGCCACTATCTTTATGAGGTGAATTTCGAGATTTTCACGGATCACAAGAGCCTAAAGTATATCTTTGATCAGAAAGAGCTAAATATGAGACAACGCAGATGGCTCGAGCTACTGAAGGATTATGATTGCACGATCTCTTACCATCCCGGTAAGGGAAACGTGGTAGCCGATGCACTTAGCAGGAGAACACATGCTGAGGGTACAACGAACTGGCTATATACGTAGGAGATGCTTGCATCTTTGACCGATTGGCATCCTCAGGAGAGCGCATCCATTTCTACCGTCATGCCTCCACGATTCAGCAGTTTGTGGGATCGCATTGTCGAAGGACAAAAGACAGATCCTTAGATTCGAGATAGATACATGCGCGCCGTCAAGGACGAAGTTGATGATTTTGTTGTAACAGAGTCTATTTTATGGAAGACAGGCCGAGTCATTGTGCACAACGACAAGCATTTACGCAGAGATATTCTGGATGAGGCACACAGTTCACGATTATCTATTCATCCAGGCAGCACGAAGATGTACCGTGATTTGCGCCAACATTTCTGGTGGAATGGAATGAAGCGCGATGTGGCGCTACATGTCAGCAGATGCATGACCTGTCTGATGGTTAAGGCCGAGCACAGGAGACCACCAGGATTATTGCAGTCTCTTCCCATTCCCGAGTGGAAGTGGAAGAGCATCTCTATGGATTTTGTCACAGGATTGCCGAAGACGCCAGGAGGCCATGATTCTATTTGGGTCGTTGTTGATAGGTTGACCAAGTCAGCCCATTTCATACCTGTCAACACGACTTACACTCCGTCCAGGTTGGCCAAGCTCTACGTGCAGAACATTATCAGGCTGCATGGTATACCACGAGAGGTGGTGTCTGACAGAGATTCGAGATTTACATCTCATTATTGGCATCAGTTCATGTCAACACTACAGACAGAGCTGAAGATGAGTTCTGCATATCATCCACAGACCGACGGGCAGAGTGAGCGCACCATTCAGACACTAGAGGATTTACTCCGCGCTTGCACTTTGGAGTGGAAAGGGTCCTGGAAGGACCATCTGCCCTTGGCTGAATTCACGTACAATAACAACTATCATTCCAGTATCAGCATGGCACCATTCGAAGCCCTATACGGGCGGAGATGCCTCACACCTCTCAGTTGGCTGGAGGTAGATGATCATGCTCTCTATTCCGAGGATCTCTTGGAGGAGACCGCGAGAGCTGTTGATCTTGTGAGACGGAGGCTTCTGACGGCACAGAGCTGCCAGAAGAGCTATGCAGACCGTCGGAGAAGATATTTGGAGTTCCAGGTAATCCAATCTTTCCTCTTCATCCATTCAATTATAACATATGTATGACATCTAAATAATCACATACTAATGACATCCCTATAAATTACAGGTGGGAGATTGAGTATTTCTTCGTGTATCTCCCATGAAGGGAGTACAGAGATTTGGTGTTCGTGGCAAGCTGGCGCCGCGATATGTGGGTCCATTTGAGATTCTTGCAAGAGTGGGGAAGGTGGCCTACCGAGTAACCCTTCCTCCACATCTATCAGCGATTCACGATGTCTTCCACATATCCAACCTGAGAAAGTATGTGCACGACCCTCGACACGTCATCAGCTACGAGAATCTTGACGTGGAGCCTGATTTGACATACGAGGAGAAGCCGGTACAGATACTTGACAATGATGTGAAGAAGCTTCGCATCAAGGAGATTCCATTGGTCAAGGTGTTGTGGCACCGACATGGCATCGAGGAAGCGACGTGGGAGACCAAAGCCGACATGCAGGCATGATACCCGCAGCTTTTCTAAATGTAACAATCAAAACAAGCTTTTGTAATTAAATATATGATGAAATATATAGCTTGTTTTCTCTTTGAGGTTTTTATGGGTTCAAAACCCTTTGAGGTTTTTATGGACATAGGAAATTCCAACAAGACACCTAATAGCCTTAACTCGAGTCTCGAGGACGAGACTCCCTTTGAGGTTTTTATAATTGTAACATCCGGGATCCGTTAAACCCGAACTCGACCCGATTAGGGTCCGATTAGCCCAATAAAGTTGATTGTCAATATTAGACAACCTAAAACGATCAAATGATCGTGAATCAAAAGTCGTTCGGGCGAAATCGACCCAAAATCGGTCGCATTGTAATGCATGCCGCGAAAAGCCACGACGCGAATTTAGAAACCGCAAAACGAACCGAGACCGTCATTAGATCCGATTCGACAATACGAGACCAAGGAATTGACCGTTCGTCAATCGGAGATCGTTTGATAAGTTTAATTCGTAAAATTTAATCTTAAACAAAAACCATATCCGAAAATCTCGGGCATTCGAAACCCGATCGAAAGTATGTCAACATTATACTCAAATTGATCGTCGTCTCGATACGATCAATTCAAGATATTGCGCATCGAAATCGGAATCTCGATGTGCGCATACGGATATTTTTAAACATCTCAAATGAAAAAAAATATAAAATAATAAAAGTTTGCTAACTGTGGTAGCAGGAAACGGCAGATTGCTACTTTAGTATATAAATATATATTAATCTCTAACAGCAGACAACAGACCACGTTAATTTTCTTTTAAAAAGAAAAGAAAAGAAGTTTCTCTCCAAGCCACGTAGGGCCTTCTCCTCTCCACTTGGCCGAAAGTAGACATTTCTTCTCCCTATATATATATCAGTCCTCTCTTCTTTCTGTTTGCTCCAAAAACCCATCGTAATCTCCCCCTTCTTCTACAACGGTGGCTGGAGTTACTCATGTTCGAGCACAAGCAGGAGCCTCCATGGTTGCTGCACCCATCAAGGTTGTTGTTGTAGTCAATTCTCCCTCTAGAGAAGCTGCAACTGCTCCTTGCAGCTGAAGGCTGCTACTACCTGTTCATCTTCTTCAAATTGAGGCAAATTTAAGGTACATCCCAATCCCAACGGCACCTCTCCCCTCTCTTAATCTTTTCCTCTTAATTTTTCCCCAAAGCTGTCCTATTTTAGCATCAGTCGAGTAGGCAAATCCAACCCTCTTTCCTCCATTTCTCCACAGTTTCTCTTCCAATTGGCTGTTGATCAGGCATCTGGAAACTGTTGGGAGCTGATATACCCAACCTATAGCTAGAGATTGATCAAACTTCTGCTGCATGCAGCAACTTGAAGCCTGTTTGAGATGTTGAAGCTCCAAAACAACCCTTCCTGAGGCATGCAAGCTCTTCTCTTCCAATTTTGAAATCAAAAGAGGTACCTCCTCCCCTCCTCCTTGCTGCCATGCATGTGTTCTCACAATGGATTTCCCTTTTTGTTTGGAATTTCTGGATTTTACATCAGGAAATAAGCTTCTAAAAGTTTAAATTTTAGATCTGAATTAGATTCTCAATTGCTTTTATGTAATCTGCTATAAAAGAATCGAAATTTGGGTCTGAACTTAATTTTCTGTATCTCTTATAAAATGATATGTAAATTTTGGTAATCTGTTCTTTGTTTAAATATCAATACAAGCAAATCTACTCTTTTGAAAGATGCAGGAATATCCTTCTAGACGTATTTTGGGTTGGACTTATGTGCAGCCAACCACCTCTCCAAATCATGATTTTAAGTGCCCAAGTGCACCGTAAATTAATTTTTGATTCTTGAGTTAGACCTTTGAATCATGGATAAAGACTCTCTCAAATCTTCGATTGAAATTGGTTGGGATCAAACTGCTACTATACCTCCCTTTGATTTGTACTACTCAATCTTTTCTGTTCTATCTGGTTGAATAATCTACTGGATTGTTGGAGTTTATTAATCGGAACATTTAAACATTTTTCTCTGCAGAGCACAGCATCTACACATATTACATTACTTCTTGATAATCTCTCTACTGTAAACATTACGATGAGGAGTATTTTTTTCAGAGATTGAATGCTCTATTGTGTTTATAACAAGGATTTAGTTGAAATGATATTTTTACTAGTCATTACCAGTTATGTGGTTTTCTTTCAAATCAATTGTCTCAGTAGTAAAAATGTTCTTTCATTATGGGAGGTCATCCATAATAATATCCAGATTTAATTCATACCAAAGATCTTATTTATTATTATTAAAAGGTCATCCATATTTTTGAAGATTTTTTTTATAACTAAGTTGTTTTGAAAAGAGAACGTGACCTTAAGATCCTGGGGAAGGGAAATTACTGTCTATGCAAATTACTTTTAAAGATTGAGTCTCATATTCAAATGAAATGTGAAGCACTTACTGTTAGTACTTACAAAACTTTAAATCTTTAACTTATGATTAAATTCCACTTGAGATCAAATGTTCCAAGACGTAAGTTAAAGTCATTGAAATGTTTAATATCAGTCCCTGATATACTCTACTGATAAATATATATAAGATAGTAGTATTCATTCCAGTTACACTTAGAGAAAATACATATAATCCTGTTTAAGAGGTTTAATCCTCAAAGCATATTGTTTAAATCCTTAAAATATAAAGTATCAAAAGAGGGAATAATTATTATCATAATCCTGATATTTCTTCTCCATGGAGTTTTGATATAGTATCAGTAATTCGGTAAGTCATCAAAGTATGCAACAGAAAGTAGTAACATGTTGTATTATATTACATTCTTTACTTTAGGATTACATGAATCCACAATTAGTAATTATATATAAAAAAGGGGGGCTATGATGGTACAAGTATTGTGTCTAATTATAGCAAGTTAATTTCAAAAATTTCCTCCACGTATAGATGATTAAGCTGTACCCTTAGCATTAAACGTATTAACAACGTCAAATAGAATTCAGCTTATAGAACAACCAATAACCACGATAGGTGTACATATACCATTTAAGTTGAATCAAATTATGTGTACTTAACAGGAATTCTTTACTTCTCATATTTTGAAAAGAAAACATCCTTAGTATCATCCGATAAAATTTACAGAAAATGATGTTATGGATACGAGATCTAGATCTGTTCGATTAACCACGGAAAAAGAAACTTTGATAAAGAGAGGAGTTGATAAGCACTGAGATGAAGATTGTGAATCAGTAATATCTTATAAATTCTTGTGCCGGTCATGATGCTCCTTTACACTTGACCGTGCGAGGGCGCGGTGACCCTCAACTGGGCGGAGGAAAGGAAGCCCAGTTAGGGCAGCGACCGCCAAGTGCGCGGGTCTAGGATCCCAGTCCCTTTTCGGTTTTTACGTGAGCTCACAGTGTTTTTACGCCTCGCTGGGATCCCGACTTTAGACCAGTTACGCTGACCCTGTTTTAGGATACCCAGGCGGGGGATCCTGGTTTTTCAGTTTTACGTACGAGCTCGGTTGCCCGTTACCGGTCGGGCTGTTTTTCTAGAGTGACTTTTCCGGGAAGTCCCTCTCACCCGTCTCAGTGGCGTAGTTTGGGAGTAGACCTATCCCTTTATTGGACCGTCCTTCCAATTAGAGGGCGAGACGGAAGAGCCCTTTTGTTGGCTTCTTCACCGCTTGAGTTTACTTCGCCAACAAACTTGGCGATTCTACATCCAGATCCTCCATATTTATATCTACATCATCTAGAGTTACATTTGAGGCTGTTGCACTAAGGTTTGAAGGGATTGATTTTACATCCAGATCATCCATCTCTACATCTACATCATCTAGAGTTACATCTGAGACAGTTGCACTTGAGGTTTTAAGGGATTACAATTAAAGTTGAGTAAATGGAAAAGACTATAATCTAATTCGAAATCTCATTAAGCTAGTGGACGTGTTGGGAACTTAGTTAGGATGCATTATACAACACCGCATACCTACGGAGGCACCCCAACCCTAAGACATTCCCCAAGTCTTAGAGTCATAGTGTGAGGTTTCACAAGAACCAAGACCACAGACTATCCACTAGACTTAAGATTTTAATAAATCTTTATATCTTCTCATCTCACCTTTCCCATCATCAAAAATCCATAAATGTGATCTCTGAGCACTAGGAGAATAAAATATACAATCACTTACGATAGAAATATGCTTTTGTGCGGAATGTTGGGATAATAGCTAATCATAAGAGGTGCTTACTAGAATTTGGAAACCATTTTCAATTGCAAGTAGGAATAAATTTTAATTTGAGTTGTTCTTGCCTCTCTACTTGCTTGCTTTTGGTCACAATAAATGCTTGTTATTTTATATAAGTTTTTGGGAGGTACCAGCAACCGCTGACTCCTCTTCTTTCCTAACATGTTTGGCAGGCAAACAGCCTGCAGTTCAGTAGCTATACATGGGTCCAGGAGATAAATTTTATACCCAACAGTATGGTTTATTTTGTGCCAGTTTTTGTTCAATTTATAATGTATTATGTTTCTTTCTCTTCAGTCAGATTTTGGGATATATTGTATGTACTGTCAGACTTTGTACATGTAAAATATATGGAAGTTAATGAAATGAAATTTTGGTGACCATTGTTCTATGAGTTTGTGGTTATAAATGTTGATATGAATGTCAGATGAAATTATTTCATTCGCGAAAAATTTTGTCCCGTACTTTCAGTTACTTAATGCGATAGTAATAAATGTTGTAACGCGAAATGTGTGATTAACGGGTACCCGGATCCTAGGGGGTTCACAGAAACTGAGGAGGATCACGGGCTTGCTTTGCTTCTCCAAAGCTTATGCTTGTGTGGATTTGATGTTCATTTAGGAATCTCTTTCTTGACATGGTTTCCATGATGAGTTGATGAAGAGGTACGTGATGACAACCTCTTCATCAATTATAGTTAACGCATAGCAAGAGGGGCTTTTCTCTACCACGTAGGTGGTGCCAATGCACTCTTATGGATGAATTCTAGTGCGGTAGATGGGGACTTCTATGCAGGGTTTCAATGGGACCACATGTCGACACATCTTTTGCAATATGTTGATGATACATTTTTCTTTCTAGAGGGGTGCTCGTGAGGTGGCGGGGATCAATAGGGTGCTAGAGTTTTTTGGTGTTGTCTCGGGCTTCTAACTCAATGGCAAATTTCAATTTTTGTCTCCTTTGGGATGGCGGAGGAGGTCGCCAACGTAAAGGTTCTTATGATCGAATTTGGGAGATTCCCCGGGTAATTCGTTGGTGAACTGGATGGCGGTGATGTTGTTCAAGAACAATGGGGGCATGGGCATTCTTGGCCTAGAGGCAATGAATAGGGCACTTCGTGCTATATGGATTTCTCGCATTAAGGGCATTGGTTTGGATATGCTTCTTTCTTCGGTGATGAAGATATATGGTGTTTATGTTGGCCTGTCCTTGTAACCTAATCTAGTGCACTCCCCTTCGAACTTATGGAAGGAAGTGCGCTATGTTCTTCCTTATATCTTCCTTTTGCTGAGGTTTGCACTGGGGGAATAGTGGTGTTTTTCTCTTTCAGCCAGATGATTGGACTGATTGAGGAACTTTGAGAAACCAATTCCTTCATCTATATGTGTTGGTCATGGACTGGGGGATTGTGGTTGGTAAGGTTGGGATAATGGGGTCTGGTCCTACACTTCTGCTCCAAGATTTTGTACCAACGTCAAAGAGTTCATGGTGCTAACTAAGTCCCTCTCTCTCATGCAGGGCCCCTCTATTGGACGGGATCACTAGACATGCGTGGATGGCACCCTTTCCTAATGAAGAAAGCCTACAAAATGCTCTATGCATAAATTGTTTGACTTTGTGATTCCTGTAGTGGAGTTTAAACAGATATGGAGCAAGAAGTCCCTTCGGAGGTCAAGGTTTTTATGTAACTAATAGGAAGAGACTAGGTGATGACAAGTGCTAGGAGGACCAGGTTATTCCAAGGATCGAACGGCTCCCACCAATATTATGCTGAGGGAGTGGAGGACATTGACCATATTTTCTTTACTTGATTTGCATCGAGAGACATCTTGACGGAAGCCGATATCGATGGGGTCGTTGTTGTGTGTTCTTTAGGTTTCGAGAGTTTATGGGCCACCTCGAGTTGTCTTGATGTAGACCGAATTTGGATGGCATCCATTCTATGGGTTATCTAGCTTGCAAGGAAAGGTGTGATTTTGGGGTGAGGTTCTATATGGAGAAGGTATTGGAACATTGCCAGGATCCTTCTTGGTTTTTGCAATTTGGTACTTGAACTTTTGAATATATATATATATATATATATATATTGGGAGCAGATCTTTATGATGCAGAACCTTTCTCCTTTAAAAAAAGTATCTACATTTGAAGGTTTTAGACATAGTTGATCGACTTCACAAGACTGGTTATGGAAATGAGGGGAACAAGCACTCTCTATGCGAGTCTTGATACTTGTTTCAATGTATCTTGTTCTCTATCTAAATTATTGTTTTAGGGTATGCTATCCAAGTTGGCTAATTTGACATCATTCATTTTTGAGTACATAGAGAGAATGTCCATCCTTGTAAATGTGAAACAGTACCCGATGGTCTTCAATCCATCTTGCATTGTACAAGTCTACAAGAACAGTTACCTTATCCAGCAAGTGTTGCTTTAGCCGAGCTAGCTCTCTTTGGGCCTTATCCCGTTCAGCGTGGGTATCCTTTAAAGCTCTCTCCAACTGTTGAAAGGACACGAGCATCTCTTCTTTTTCCTTCAAAAGTAGTAAAAGAAATTACTAGTGCAAGATAAACTCGGCATGAATATAAATAAATTATAGAGCAATTCTATGCAGAGAAACCGGAGAATTGATTTGCCAAAATAAATTGCATCGAAGAGTAAACAAAAGTGCATCTTTTTTCCTTTCTTGAAGCATCTAAACCTCCATCTTACAAAAATCTACTGTTATAGATGAGTTGACCAAAATGATGAAGGCAAATTTTCTCAGTGAAGTGGACTGTCGAACAGATTGATGCTTTCAGTTTTAATAAAATGGGAAATTGTTTGTGTGTGTTTATCATAGAGCTCCTTCATTGACAAGCTCTTTTAACTGCAACATGCGTACAGTAGCACGAAATGGAGAAATGATCACTCATGTTTAGAATTTTATATAAAAATTAAACAAAAAGGTCAATACTCAAAATTATAGCTTCACAATTAATGTGGCTGGTATGATAGAGGAGATGTGTAGGTGAGGATACCCTACCTCTCATAGGTTTAAATTAAAGCATGACTTGCCAATTAGTTGTTCCGATTCTTTTCTTCTTAGCCATGTTACTTGTTCAGAATTCTTAACAAATGGAGGATGTGAGCCAAAAAAATTACTCGACTTGACCCAAATATTACTCCAACAAACATGCATGTATATTTTTAAAAGAACTGCCCATTTTCCTACGAATCCTGTGTCCAAAATTATGAACTAGAAAACTACATAGACATCAAGATTCACTGTTTTTTTAGCTCAAGATTTATTTTAGTGTTAAAATCTCAAGATTTACCGGTTCATTCAAGAGAACATGGAAAAATATCTTCAAACATACAAATTGTAATTTTCTTAGGAAACTGGCAAAAATCTGAATAACACCGTCATTTGATAGATTACTTGTAGCAGTCGAGAAACATAAAATGTCTGAAAAAGTTACCTTATTGAAATTCTGTTCCATATTATGCAACAACTCGGAATTATCAGCATTCTTTTCTGAGTCATTCTTCATGGCAAGATGCAGAGCAGCTGCAAGTCTTTCCTTCTCTAACTATGAGAAAATCATGTC
The DNA here is from genome assembly GCA_037367405.1 of Ottelia alismoides. Taxonomy (NCBI): domain Eukaryota; kingdom Viridiplantae; phylum Streptophyta; class Magnoliopsida; order Alismatales; family Hydrocharitaceae; genus Ottelia; species Ottelia alismoides. Next base: position 39,870 of record JAZKJV010001692.1, on the reverse strand, counting down.
AATAATAGAGGCAAGAACAAAAGGAAATTAAAGCACTCACAATCCATCCAACCTTTAACTTGCTGTTTTCTTCTTGCAACATTGCAATTGAAGTTTGCAAACTCTGGAGAGTATTATCGGAGTCCTCTGAGTTTCTTCGGCTCATCTCTGCTTGCAGATGACCAATTTCGGATATCTTTGAATCTAATCTCTTTTGCAAGTCTTTTAGCTCAATGAAAGTCTTGACAAAAAAAGTTTTGTAAGACAAATGAAAATGTAGTAGTCCAAGATGATTAGTAAACAGTTCCTCGAGAAAAAAGGTTATCGTAGAAACCTAGAAGATGAAATCCGCGCAAGGAGATCCATGATTTACATGGAAATCCTTCTTTTCAAATGGGGAAAAATCATGAGAACATGATCTCAAAAAATCACAAGAAAAATGCAAGAAAGGAGATCCACGATTTACATGGGAATCTTTCTTTACAAGAAGGGAAAAATCATGAGAACAATAACCAACTCTCTCGGACAACTAGAATTTTCTTTCTATTATGAGAGAGAGGGGTGTGTCCAATACATATATATATATATATATATATATATATATATGAGGATGGGGAGTATGCACCCTGGTGCATGTAATTTTATATGCACCAGGGTCTATACCTTCCACATTTTTTTACTTTTTGGAAAATATCACCATGTATATTCATCTATATATCTCTCCAATACGCCATTTGAATTTCGTCAGAAACAGAGCCTATGCCCTCCATCTAGAACATGTCGATTACAACAATTCTAAGACCATTAAAATTACCTGTTCAAGATGGAGGGTATATGAGTCTCTGTTTCTGACGAAATTCGAATGACATATTGGAGGGATATATAGATGAATATACATTGTGGTGTTTTCCAAAAAAAGTAAAAAAAATGCGGAAGATATAGGCCCCAATGCATGTAAAATTACATGCACATACTCCCCATCCCCTCTCTCTATCTATCTATCTATATATGGCGAAAAAGAATCTACATCCAAAATGTGCCTAGCCAAGTACAATATCTCATTACTACCCCTCAAATTGATAGATGTCAATCATGCGCAACTTGTCCACAATCGTCTCGTGTTGTGCAGTGAGATGGCCCTTGGTGAAGTGTAATTCAACTTGTAATCTCTTAATTTTTTGAATAATTTTTCTGATGACCATTAACCTATGACGAGCATCCAAGGCCTTCCAAAAAAATGGGGTGTGCTAGCATAATCATTGCTAAGAGGACTGCTGCAGAGCTTGCAGCCGGACAGAAACCAACAAGTTTGGGGGCATACAGTGCATCAGGGATAAAGATAAATCGATTGTGGTTACTGAAGATATAAATTAAAATGCGGGAATGACTTTTTGCAAAAAAAAATCACTAGATATATTCGAAGCCAAAGGAAAGGATGACTACTCAACGATGGACGTCATCAAATTTTCATCAAAATGGTAGAATCAATCAAAATTATGAGATGTTTTTGCACATCCATGATGCATACAGTGTATTTGCATTATGCACCACATTCTCCACATAATATATCATGCACCTGAAGACCGTCATGTTCCTTTCACTCTACAGATGCCACAAAATCGCTCGTGGCTTACTCCTCCCAAAGTCCTCTATGTCTAGCATCCAACAGAATGTTTGCACAGAGCAGTCCTGACTCTTTCGTGGTTATCTCCCTCCCGTGATTTATCTGAAACCAACCCGACACGCAGGGCAAGGGCACTCTTCCCTAGGCAAGGCTCCTGTGTGACATCTCCAACGAACTCATTACCAGCACGAGCCGCCTCCAACTACCATCTAGGCTACCAGATGCCTGCAAAAATCAATCAACTAGACCAACTAGTTGGTCCGACTAGACGAATAAATGGGATGCCATCTAAATAAAACATAGCCAGTGAATAGTCTGGTGAAAGACTAATCAGTTAAAATCGTTGATCCAGACGGCCGACTTAAATCCTACGATGGTCTGCTTAGTCCATTCATCTGATTGTTTTACAATAATAAAAAGTCCCCTTACGATATGAGTTCTAATATATTAATATCTCACCCAGGCCATCTTAGATTGCAATTATACTTTTAAGGTTTTAATTTTCCATTGTTATTTTCAAACATAAACCAATATAAGCTAGGAATGTTTCAAAATTATTACCAAGCACTTACACTACAAGAGAAACAAGTGCATCCATGATCCATGACCAATTATCCAGACATCGTTAAAGTTTTCGTATAGAATTTTAAATATTGTGACATGTTTGTTTGAATATTGAAAGGACAGCTTGAAATTTCTGAGAAATTCGTCAAAATTTTCATTTCCCCGAGTTGGCGACATAGAAACTTAACAATGAAAGTCGACATGATTTTTTGCATTTTCACTATTTAAACTTAAATTGGCAAATATCAACCATATAACAGATATATAAAAACAACAATAAAGTCTTCTCTCACATTAAGGTAGGCATGAATTCTTTACATCCATTCCGATCTATTTTTGGATTTTTCTCGGCTATTTAATTGTGGGAAAAGGCTTTGTTGTTAATATAAGATCCAGATAATTACGATCCCTTTGGATAGACCCCTCCGAACACTTCTTGAGCCTTCTTCGTCCTCTCTTATCCGGCTAAACAACAAATGCATGGAAGGCTGTATCGGCAATATATCGCGGATATATCGGTTTCAACAGACCTCCCATATCAATATCCTATTGTATATCTATTTCCCTTGTGTCGGCGATATATCGCCGACACAGTGAAGATTCCTTGCTTAATATCTAAGGTTTCGGTCACCATTTCGTCTATAAAACAAGCATATCACCCTCATATCGATCATCTCGACTGTGCAGCCTGCAGGAGCTCCCAATTTCCTTCTTCGTTTGCATTTCGAGGTGAGATCTTCTCTGATTTGATGTATAAAAATAGGAAATTAGTTAGGATTTTTGTTCATGGTGGTTATTTGATGCATAATATCCTTTTTATGTAAAATTTGGAATAAATCACTTGATTTTCCATTGCTTTTGTTCATGTAGTTTGCGGCTTTTGATTTTTGTGTAGTTATTAAGTGATGTTATGGATTAATGGAGTTGGATCTCATGTTTTAGACTTAGGAAACATGATTTCATGGTGATTTTTGTTAACTAAAGGTGTGTAATTAATTAAATCCGAAATAAAAAAATATCTACAATTTAATGTGATTTTCCTTCATATAATTTGGGGTTTTTGATTTTTGTGTAGTTATTAAGTGATATTATGGATGAATAGAGTTGGACTCATGTTTTAGACTTAGGAAACATGATTTTATGGTGATTTTTGTTAACTAAAGGTGTGTAATTAATTAAATCTGAAAATAAGAAATATATATCTGCAATTTAATTAGATTTTTGTTCATGTAATTTGGAGCTTTTGATTTTTGTGTAGTTATTAAGTGATATTATGGATGAATAGAGTTGGACTCATGTTTTAGACTTAGGAAACATGATTTTATGGTGATTTTTGTTAACTAAAGGTGAGTGATTAATTAAATCCGAAAAAATCTACAATTTAATGAGATTTTTGTTCATGTAATTTGAGGCTTTTGATTTTTGTGGAGTTATTAAGTGATGTTATGGATGAATGAAGTTGGACTCATGTTTTAGACTTAGGAAACACGATTTCTTGGTGATTTTTGTTAACTAAAGGTGTATAATTAACTAAATCCGAAAATAAAAAATAGATCTACAAGTTAATGAGATTTTTGTTCATGTAAGTTGGGGCTTTTGATTTTTGTATATTTTTTTCAGATTTCATCTGTATACGACAAATCAAGATCATGGCACACTCCGGTTCAGACGTCGATGGTTCTCGTGGATAGTTGGACCTTGACGGTGGAGTGATTGGTTGGAGGTATGCCACTGCTCCAGATGGCAACAAAGTGAAACCATAGTGCAACAACTGTGGGAGGAGGTTGGGAGGAGGGGGCATTACTAGACTGAAGCACCATCTTGTTGGCAACAATAAAAATATTGCCAAGTGCACTCATTGTCCAAAAGACGTGAGGGAGTTGGTTAAGGCCGGCATGGAGGGGGAAAATGAGAAGGATGTGGAGAGGTCCGGGAAGGACGAACAATTCAAAGAATCGTGTTTGAGAAGGAGTTCAATGTCCTCTCAAATTCAGATGACCTTTTCTACCCCGATGACATTCAAACCGCAATGGAGAGGGTATACATGAGGGCGACAAAAGAGTCCATGAGGAGCGAGTTTGAGAGAAGAGAACTCGGTGGTGCACGTGGCAGCTTTCCTGTTGTCGATGGCAGTGGGAGTGGTTTTAGAGGTGCACCAGTACCACTAATTATGCAAGAGGAACCTCATGCACTCGATCATATCAGTTAAAAGAAATAAAGAACAATGAAGAACATGAGATTTTAACGTGGAACCCTACTCCCTAAGGAGCGGGATGAAACCACGGGAGAACGCCTCAAAAGGTTGGTGTGTCTATTAGCTTTCTCATCTGATACAAGATGGCCTGGGGTAACTTATATAGCCTCCACAGACCCTCCAAGTCCCACCACTGGTAGATGTGGGACTAAACTCATGGACGTGGTAAATGGATCTTGTAAGGATCCATTTACCCATCTTACATGATTAATGACGCATACTATAACACTCCTCCACAAGCTGGAGCATGCACTGCTCAGCTTGAACAAACAGAAAGAAATGTCTCAAACTCACAATACAAGATAGTACATACAATATCAACTCAAAGCACACAACTGTTGGCTGTTGTCGAGGACGTTGCTTCTCAGGCCGTGCAGGTGAGGAGGACGAACGGGCTGGAATGTGAGTTGAACTGAATCTCCTCATCGGAGAGCATGTGTTCTGTACTACGCTTGTCAGAGTCACTGCAACTGAAAATGAGTCTCCTCATTAGAGTACTCTGGCCCGCCACAATATGTGGACAATTGCTCCATCTTTGAATGGGCCAAATTGAAAAACTGTGGAGACATGCTCGTCGGAGTCCATGATCGGTGAAGAATAGAGTCTGAAAAGTCTCGTTTTCAAAGAACTGGGTCTCTCCCATACTGGCTCAGAGAATGGGATCTCTAATTTGGAGTCCCTATGAAACCATATGAAAACCATAGCCCACATGGCATAGGGAATGGGATTTCTACTCTGGAGTCCCTATGGAACACATGAAAACTCTAATCAAAATAAAAGATGGGAACCACAAACAAAGATGACAAATATGTGCACATCTGAAAAGGAGTCTCTCTGGAGAACTCAAACTCTGAAGTCTGAACCAATCTGCAGAGTCTGAAATTGAACTGTAGAGTCTGGAAAATCTGACTAACATGGAATCTGACATCTGAATATGGAACCGACCTACGACTCTACACAATACTCCTCCTCTCATATTTATCGGAAAACAATGGCATCGACAAAGTTGGAAGAAGACAAATGAAGATGGAGAGAAACAAAACAACACATAGGTCGTTTCATTTTTTACGACTTCTACTTTTTTGCAGAAAAAATTTTCCGCCATTTCATTTTTTAAAGTCGTCACCTCTCTTTTGTAAAAAAAATAAGTTGTTTCAATATGTTATTTTTTTAACGACGTCGCTCTCTCTTTCATCTTTTTTACCTCTTTTTTTCCTTCCGGTCCCTGGGCCCTTACAATAACCAAAGCCCACTTAGGCTTTCTCTCTCCTCTTCTCTTTTTTATTTTTTACAAACTACAGCCCAATCGGGCCACCCTTGTTTTGGGTTCCTTCATAGAACCTACTCTCACAGACATGTCGCCCCCTTGGGGTTTCTTCTCAAGCTGTTACCGAGGATTCAAGGGGAAGGGAGACTGCCCTAGAGGATTTCACGCGGGTGGCACGCTGGAGATGGAGTTGCAGCCACCGCCTATGTGAGGGCCTCGCTTGGAGGGTCGTGGCTCCTCCTGGAGCCATCTTGAGAAGAATGAGGCGATCGCTTGTTACGTCTGGCATCGTGCATGGAAGCTCGAGGAGCCACCGCCATCGCTCTTCCTCTAGTTTGACGTTGTGTTTGCTGTTGGAGGACTTGGAGGGTTCCTTGCGATGTACTCGACGGGGGCTAAGGCGAAGGAGGTTTCTACTCCTCTTGCACGCCACTCTTCGAGCTTCGCCTGCGGGAGGGTACGTGGAAGGAGCTCCGCTCACCGTCGCCGCCTCCTGATGAGTCTCTGCAGGAGCCCCAGGATTTTTTTTACTTCGATCGTATCGCCTGGATGACCACCTAGTTGTAGTTACGCTGCAATGGGACAGCATGATCATTGTCGAGACTGTGAGCACAAAGGAGGGTTGGCGGTGAGATCTGCGGCATGGAGGTAGGTGTTTCCTCTTACGCACTTGATGCACATCGCCTGTAGATGCGACTGCATCAAGAAGTTAGGGTCTGTGGGAAACCTCCTAGAGCTGCCTCTCCTGCCTGGGATCTTCATGCGGTTGACCTGAGGAGATAGTACACGACTGCTTCACATCCCAGCTTTAAAGAATTGATCGAATAGATATGCTTTAATAAATAATCTTCAAGAATAACCAAGAACCAAACTCGCTTTGATAATCGAATCTGCTCATATTGATGACGTCGAAGAATTAGGGTTTCAAAAGAAACCCTAAAACCAAATCTCGAATCTCGAATCAAAAAGTAAAAGAATATAAACTCCTCGATAATCAAACCCATGCTGATACCATGTTAGAAAATAAAGAATGCGGAAGCGTGTCAGATAAAAAGAAATAAAAAACAATGAAAAACACGGGATTTTAACGTGGAACCCTACTCCCTAAGGTGCGGGACGAAACCACGAGAGAACACCTCAATTTTTTTTTAGAAAATAAAAAACAATGAAGATAAGGTCGATATATTGGAATCCTACTCCCTAAGAAGGCATATTCTAGCAATTCTGGATGGGATCATAAAGTCGATATATTGTGGGTGGGGAATGCAACAATGGGGAGAAAACTATGGGCTCGACGGTTGTGAATCAATTCAAAGTCATGAGTAAATGTGTGTGCACTCAGAGATGCTCGCTTTGGCATGGTGCCTCCATAGTCACCCAAGAACACTTTGAGGGCTTGGTTCGTGAGTTTTCACATATCACCCTACAATTGGCATAATCAATGGAGGGGTGATGGCAAGTGGGAATGAATAGAGGAGAGAGAAGCATGCGACAAGCCCCATGGGTTGAAGGATGAGCGGGAATAACATGGCCAAACTCAAAAAAAAGGAGGATATGAGCGTAAAAATCCAGTTTAACATTTTGTATGACTTTTTCCTCACAAAAGTAGACTAGTCACTTTGTAAAAGAGGATATGTACTAAATATATATAAAATCAAATCCCAATAAATCCTTGTTGATTGGCTCCTGAGTCCTAATAGACCCCTAATTAAATAAACTAACTAGAACCCTTACCAAAATTGTAGCTCCTTGACCTTAATTTATCTAAAACAAAACAAAAAAATAAAAGATAAAACTGATACATCTGTGATTTGATCAACTCCTGGTTTCGAACTGTGTCAAGTTCCATCATTTTCATCGCATTCATTTTTTTCTCTACCTTCATATGAGAGGATTATGGAACTCGGTCCTCAAATGTCCTCAGTATTAGATATACACAAGTGCTGCAATGATATAGATTGCAAATAATGCAGGAGTTTGCTACAACGTAAAGGGCCTTCAATGGCGACTAATCTTAGTTTCAAGTAGCACATCATTCTGAATTCATTACAGCACAAGTGATGGAACTTTTGCAAGTCTTAAAGAAGCCTACAACTAAATATTATGATTGACAGCTCAAAGGCCGGCATTTTCTGTTAATTTTCATTAAGTGCAATAGAAAAATCCGAGTAAAAGTTACAAACTCTAGTCTGCTTTAAAGAAAGGTTTCAATAAGATCTACATAGAAGCCACACATTAATAGAAATGTCTATTAGAAGTCAATCATCAAGTCTACTTAAAAAAGTAAGGGCATTTACCCTCTCATTCTCCAACTTAAAAAAGTAAGGGCATTTACCCTCTCATTCTCCAACTTCAGATCATGGAGATCCTTTTGAGAAGAACTGCTCCTTCTTTGCTCATCTGCGACAAACAACAAAAGTTAGTTTTAAAAAAAGAGAAACAGAATTTTTACTTGGAATTCAAATAAAGATGATACAATGTGATGATTTTAAGCTAGTTCAGAAGTTACCAGAAAATTTAGACTTGAAATCGGCTGAAATTTGACGTTCATTTTTCAGTTCCAACATCAATTGCTTAATTTCGGACTCATGGTGATCTTGGATCTCAACCAAAGCTTTGCTTTTCTCCTCAAGCAGGGCTTCAAGTTCCTAAATTAATTCAAACTTATTAAAAACATAGGTAACATTTTTTGAAAGGGAAAAGGCGACACGCCGAGAAAGCACCCACCCAAAAGCTTTATATTCACAGTTAAAAGTATACCAATAACAAAGATCAGGATCCTACGTAACATGGCATGTTCAATTTCTCAGCATATATCTCGCCACGAAAGATCATCTCATTTCAGGACAACCACAAGGCAAAGAGAACAGCCACAATCCAACCAGAAAACGATCTCAAACCAGCATTCTGATGGTCAACGGAGGTCCAAAATGTAGTAGCACAACCAGTGGACACCATGGCCAGATCTGCAGCAGCCCACACCTCTGTGGATGTGTCGCACAAAAAGAACAAGTGGTTCGTGCTCTCAACCTGTCCAAGCGACGCTGGCTGGACAATTCCGCGCCCTGAAAGAGCGTGACCCTACGAGCCCTCTACACCAGCCGCTCATGCCACAAATCACAATAACACCTTGACTTGCAGCGGGATCTTCACATCCAAATAATCCGATAGTGGAGGCGATGACCTGGTCTAATACCGTCATGCTACATAAGGTCTTGTAAACCTTCCAGACCGAGAAATCACCACGAGCCCACTTCCAGTGATCACAACCCGGAAAAGAATCCCTGTAGAATAACGCTATGATACCATGTAGGAAACGATAATGTGAAAGCGTAATCAAAGATAATAATGATAAAAACAATGGAAGCACACAGGGATTTTACGTGGGACCCTACTCCATAGGGAGTGGGATGAAACCACGAGAGAACCACCTTACAAGAATGATCTGTTTTTACTCCCTCAATGAATATTGGTAGTGTAAGGCTTCTTATATAGCCCACCAATATGACCAAGTCGCACTAATAGATTATGCGGGACTAAATTTGAGTGCATGTTATAATTGAACACCGTAGGAATCCAATTACTCATATATGGATGCATGCTCTAACACCCCCCAAACTAGAGCATACAATGATCAGCTTGGACAAATAGAAAGAAAGCACTCCTAAATACAAGACACTACTGATAATATCAACCCAACACATACTATGATGGTTGCAAGCTAAGGACCTTGCTTCGCACGCCAAGTTGGTGAGGAGAATCTGAAGAGCTGGAGTGTAAACATGCATGTGTGCTCTTTATCGCGTTTGTCAGAGTCATTTGAATTGGAAGGAATCTCCTTATCGGAGAACGTGATCTCCATACTATGTCTGTCATAGTCAATGGAACTAGAATGGGTCCCTCATCGGAGAATTCTAGCCCGCAAAATGTTGGAATTTAGTGTAACGTGGAAAACTTCTTGTATCTCTCTGAAGGGTCAAGCGTCATGGAAATATACATATGTAGATCTGAGAAGTGGACACCTCTCATAGGGGCCACAGATTAATCTCATATGGAAGTTCACGAACACTGAAAAAACATGGGAATATTTGACATTGGAGTTTGTAGTCGCTGAAGAAAGCCGTGAGAATATCCGCACCAGAGTTCACATCGTTGGAGATGGAGGTTGAACTGAATCTTTCTCTGGAGAAATGAAGAAAATGGGTCACTCGAACATAGACTGCCTCGATTGTAGAGTTAAAATATGAAATCTCTATATAATAATCCCTCTTTCTCGCATACTTGGGATCCTTGTCGCTGCTTGGGATCTCATGGAGGAGCAAGATTACGTGTGTCTATGACTAAAGTGCTTGCTAGCTAGGATGTGCGGCGCCTGGGATCATCGACGGGAGGGAGACCTAGAGGGAGAAGGTGTTGCGTGCATCGTAACTTGAGAGACCAAGAGATGGGGTTTTGATTCCTCTTTGTGTTGTGCGTAGAACCCATCTCCAGATTGTTGGAGGTGTTCTTCCCATCATGGAGGAGATCACGCGCGGAGGCGATTGCGCATGTGAGGACATCTTCTGGAGATTGGTGATGATGGATTGTTTAGGTTTGATACCGTGCAGATAATGATGAGAGAGATAATATATGCCATTACATTGAGGAGGTGACGGGATGGAGGTGTGTAGTGTCATCATGTGCGGACCTTTTTTCCTGGACATTAAGGGTCTATTTGGTTCCGGGTTACCCCGAGGTTACCCGGTTTACCCCCCCTGCATTCCTGGGTTGGAATTCCATCACAAATCAATGTAACATCACACTCCTTATTCCAACCCTCTCCAACCCTCATAACCATCCAAACAGATATTATTCACAGGAGGTTACCCCGACCCACCCCATCCCAGTAACCAAACAGACCTGAAGTGTTGTTATAGTGCCTTGCTATAGAGGCTTCTTCTTCGAGATTTAGGGCATCCCGTGGAAATGCACTGGTTGCGTTCGGAGGAGATGTGTGCTTGTTGCATTCGGAGGAGATGCGCGCAAAGAGACGAACATGTTGGGAGCGTTGAGTTGTGCAAGCCTAGACAATTAACGTCCCATCAGGAACTCCAGCTTTGCCCGAACTTCGACAAATATGTGATCGTCGGAATGTTGAACGGATCAGAACTCACGCGATAACCCAAAATTGATGATAGAACTCGACGATGACGGAATCAAGAAATCCTAGAACACATCTGTGGAGCAATTTTTCTCTTCTCGAATTTGAACATATCAACACACATGAACATAATAAAAGATTTTCAAGAATAAAACCCTAAAATCGAACATGTCCTGGTATCAGGTAGAAAAATGCTTGGATAACAGGTAGAAAACGACAACGTGAAGGCGTAATCAAAGATAATAATGATAAAACAATGGAAGACCATGTTTTTATGTGGAACCCTACTCCATAAGGAGCAGGATGAAACCACGGGAGAATCACCTCACAGGTCTAATATTCTATTATTACTCTCTCTTAATGAATATAGGTGGTGTGGGGCTTCTTATATAACTCTACCAATATGACCAAGTCCCACTAATAGAAGATGTGAGACTAAACCAAAGTAGATGTGGTAAGTAGACCATGTAGGGATCCAATTAACCATGAGTGGATGCATATGCTAACAACCCACAATCTTAGAACAACATCCAAAAGCATTGGGAAACCCAGCCAAGCGTTGATCCGACAACTCACTACGGAAACGAGGGCACCAATCATCCATATCCCAAGCCTGCAAAAAGGCCACATTGTCTATCGTCAATGCGAAGAGTCTAGGAAATCAATCACTCAATACACCACTACCGGTCCAATCACCGAACCCCAAAAAAGAGAAATTTTCTCCCCTCTCCTAAGAATGGGTTGAAGAGCTATGCAACAATCAGAAGAATCACGTAAATCCCCTTCCAAAAGTTTAAGGGCACAGACTGACCCGTCAAGCCATGACATATCAGCCGACACACCATAGATGTTGTGAAGCAACTGAACTAATTAAAGAGAACCACCTCCCCAAATTCAAGCCACACACTTTACCAGCAGAACCTTATTCATCTCCTCCAAGCTCCTCACTCACCCCAAGGCCACCATCTTCCTTCTTTAGCACAAGTCACCGCCCACCAACAATGGAACATCCAAAAAACGAGCATGAGTTAGGTGTAATTTATTCCATAGATCACCTACAAACGGGGCTCCAGGTAGGTCACATACCGAGAACATGAGTTGCCCGCTATTCAACTGCCTCTAAAGTTCCATAGTAAGAGTGTGCCTAGTCACCTCCGAATCAATCGACTCCAAAGACCCGTTATTTCAATCCACCATAATTCCTCCCAATGCCAAAACCTAAGGGACCGTCCGGATCTCAAAAAAGACGATCACCAGCCACTGAGCGCCAAAAAAAAGTGTCCCAACTCTCTACCTCTGCTTCCTACAGGCAACCACATCCACGCGCTACTCATCAAACAAAATACTCACTATACCCCTCTAGTTTGGTCGCCCAAACCAACATAGGTTTCAAGAGATCACCCTCATTTTTTAACCATGGGGATCGCCCTCGCCAACATAACCTCCTATATTTGTCACCATGTCTCGCAAGGTCTCCTCCATCTCCCCTCCAACATAGAAATCCCTAGTATCATGCCCTAGTTCCCAAGCCTCCCTGATCGCCTCCTTACTATGCATCTTCTGCGACAAAACCTGTATCGACCTCTTAACTCAACATCCATGTCTTTTTCTTCCACTCCTTTGGACCAATCCATGCCGCAACACCACCTTACCCCTCTCGAATACCTTCTAAAATCATTTAGCTTCCAACAGGTACCGTAGTCACTAGCGCATAATCGCATATTGCACCGGTGGAGCCAAGGCCTTGGCTACCTCCACTGGACACCCACACAAAGAAATAGGTGGACAAATCTGCTTCCCCCTTTTCCTCAAATTTTGTCAACTCAACCCTCGAAGGCTGTGAGAAAAAATGAGGCAAGCGGCTCACATCCGAACAATTTGTTGAGGACCCAACATCAAAGACAAATTTGAACTGTAGCAAACTACCAACGGGTTGTTTGCTAGGCGTTTGTTCAGTAACCACATGCTCAACATCAGAGGGAACCATCCAGTCCACTTCCCAAGGACTTCTCTTGTCCGCATTCTGCACAGGTACCACCGCCATTGCCACACCCCACTAAGGTGCCAAAATAGCAGCCACCTCCAAAGAAAAGATCGAACTGCATGCCCAAACGAAGTCTATCACCAAACATCGCGACCACATCCCTCAACTGGGAGAATGCCTTCCAAATGGTTGCAAAGCCCCAACACCGGATCGGAAGGCCCTTCAACAAAAATAGAACATGAACCATCAGTATTGCACCATCCCAAAATAAAGGTTTCCTCCAAGAAAGATCCTCTGGGGAACCTGCCAAGGAACTGCAAAGAAGAGTCTACACCTCTTCGACGGAGAGGTCATTCAAACAAAGAAGACTCGGGCCAAAGCGCACTTCATCCCCAAAAAGTACGGGACATTACCGAGAAAACGCCATCTCTACTGTATTGTTGTTGTTTTGACCAATCAGAATAGAGTACAATGCCGCAACCACATGAACACTCTTCTTCCACACTCCACTGGTCACGCAATCTACTCGCATATGACTTACCTTCCCACACCCAAAGCAAAGCACCTCCCCTTACAAACCTTCACAAAATTGCCACCTTTGATGCCCCGGACACCAACTCTATTGTTCCCCTATCGCTGCACCTTCTATGAGATCTAGGAGACTGCCATCCAGCCTTTAGATCGCTAGCACCTCCGCTAAACTGCACAAGGGAGACATGCTTAGCATGTATGCCCCAACATCAGACCTCCGAGAGTTGTCAATAAACTCACCACCACCAATGTAGAGATCTTCTCATCCCCGTTGCCATCAGCAACACACCCCCAGTCAACACAAGTCGAGGTTTCGACCCTACCACATCTGACGCCCCCAACCTCAAGGCTTTGTTATGCCTTAACCTTCCTCTGCACGAGGTAGGGATAAGTATGGGTATCATAATAACAAAAGGGATAAACTATGAATCTCCGTGCATCACAATGTGTCCAGAAAAGGTAACCAAGTTATAGTAAAAATAGGTCCAAGTTACAGGTTTTTGGTCAAAATATTTTAAAAATTCAAATATCAAAGGACAACTAAGGAAAGCTTCTTAATTCGTAAATAGAAAAATGAACATCAAAGAAAGTATCACCTTCTGAGATTGAGTTGTAGGACTGCCAAACGCACTTCGAACACCGCCATTAGACAAAGTATCCTGTCTAGATAAAGTATTCTTTTGTGAACTGTTCCCAGAAGATCGAGGACTGACTTGACTTGTATTCTTTTGTTGTTTGGTAGGTGACTGTTTAGAAGTCGCCTTCAGTAGAAAGTAGTAACCAAGAAAATATTCAGCTTCAGAAGGTACATATGATCTTCAATCTTGATAGACTGAGCATAGATTCTTCCGGAAAAAAGCATAACTTTGGTTACAGTGAGATTAACTAAAAACAACATTTTCCTCTACTGGATATAGGATTGCAGGATGATGTATGATTTGACATACTAAGAAATTGAAACTTACTTCTTTGGCTGAAACTTAGTGTCAAAAATATCTTCCTCCATTACAAAAAGCTATTTAAAAATTAGCACTGCAAACAGTTGAATGGATTTAAAAAAAAGAAGTCGAATGGTTATCTAAGGCCTGTTAACCTTCTGCTGAGTTAAAAAAAGGTTCATTCCTCTAAATATAACAAAAACAGGCATGATGGCACTAGATGCCAACAGTCCAAGGAGATTTATATATAAACCAAAAAGATGGCCTGACAGAAGATAATAAACTAGTTCCATAATTAAGCAAAATTTGGATTGAGGCATGTTCGGTTGCTTCTGTCAAATAATGTTGGTATTTTCATAATGGTCACCTTGAAGCCAACAGAAGTGCTTTTGGATGATTTTAAATTTTCATCTCTGGCTTGGGGGGATGTTCCATTTTTTACCTCCAAACTCTTCCTGAGTGAGCTATTTTCTTCATGCAATCTGGAAAGTTGGCTCTGCTCCACAAAAATTACGCTAATATTATCATGGCAAGAATCATAAATTTTAACATAAAAATTGTATTTGTCGAATTGAAACATTGATTTAACAAAAGCATTTTGAAAGTGGATCTACACATGGAGCAGTCAATTTTGACTAGTTTATGCAAGTAAGAGGAAGAAAATAGAAGAAAGATTCTGTTCTTTTCGATGGCGCAAGCGGGATTCGCACCAACGGCGGGCGGAAGGCGCAAGGGCACCCTGAAGCGCGTATGGATTCCAAGACGCTCCGACTATCGACACATCGATCAGGTTCGTGCCACTCGTCAACCGGTATTGCATTCACATATCGCTGTCGAAGACGAAGATATCAAGAATGGATGGGTGAGGATATCTCGCTCCAAACCAGGCAGGCGTTGCTTTCGTTGTGCGGAACGTGGTCACTTGGCGTCTGCGTGCATGGCGCCTCCGCGATGCTTCCGGTGCGGTCGTGCCGGGCACCGATCATTCTCATGCAGGGAAGCATCCGTGGATTTAAGGCGGCCGAAGATTCCATCTCGAGTGGAAGACCCTCCCTATGTGAAACCTTCTTCGGCTCTTCGGGACGCTCGCTCATTTGCTCAGGTGGTTTCGGCGAGTTGCGGTGATGCGGCGGCAAATCGGAAGAACGCTCCTCTCACGTCTCAATATGGATATGAGATGCCTCCACATCCCTCCCGTCCAGCGATGTCAGCTCATGACTTAGGTCGCCGGGGCTCCCATCGGCCGCGCAACCATACATCTTCTGAGCTCTGTGCTAGTGCGGCGACGGTCAAGCCCATTCCGAAGGTGTCGGATGCAAATCGCGGGGTGGCGATTGGCATGGTACATCGGCGGGCCTTCGACAGAGAGGCGATTCGAGCGGAAACTCTTCTTCTCCTTGGCGATGGATTCTCGGGTGACTTCTTCTTTTTCGACGACACCCGATGCTGTGTTCGAGGACTTTCCCCGGAGCAACGGGAAATCCTCATCTCTCGATCGGATTCATCGGCGGTCAAATGGCGTCGTCCCCGGGTGGCCGATGGTGCTTTTTTAACGTCCGAGATATGCGTTGTGGAGGTCCGCGGAGTTCCATTTCTGTCTCGCTCGGCACACTGCCTCTCCAAGGTAATCCGAAATTGGGGTCAAGTTCTGGCTATCTTGGACGATGGTCTCTCCCCTGGTTCGGACTGGTCATGCACAAGGATTTTGGTTGAATGCTCTTCCAACCTCTCGCGCTCCATGACTGGTAAGACATTCTCGGAGATTCTGGATTTGGGAAGATGGTCCTTCAAGCTGGAATTTTTCTTTCCGCCGCCGGTGGCCTCGTCAGCCCATTTCGCGGCCGGGAGCGTTGCCTCCTGTTCCAACGACGCTTCGGCTTCGGTGGGCCACGTGGCACCTCCCTCGGCTGTTCCCGATGCCATACGGAATCATGACGACCCTTCGCCTTCGTCGGCTGGGCCTCGCTTTGCGTGCGCATTTGGACGAACGCCTCTTCACGTGCCGAGGGGCCTATTCGAGGAGGATCCGTTGTCAGTGGATTTTGATGACATTACCATTCCAAAGTATGGCGCCTTGCCCACTACTCTCGATGTGGCGCTTCAGATTCCCACTATCGGTTCGGACCATATTCGGGCACTAACGTGGGTCGGGCATGAACCGACAGTAAGCGGGGACTCTATTATCTATGTTGAAGACATTCCATGCCCTACTCCTATCTCTGCGATGCCTTTCTATCCATCGCAGTACTACGAAGAATGGAGTCCCTCTTCCTCAGCTTCACCGTCTATGATGCTTGCAAACGAGTCGGGTCCCCCGGTGGCCGTACCAGAAATCGGTAATCAAGATTACATTTATCCCTGTGACAAACCGTCTTCTTCCTTTGGGATTTTTAGGTCTTATGATGATCAAGGGGAATCTGCTCCAAGCGCCACACCGCTATCTCCAACCCAAAGTTCAGCTGCGTGGACCTCTGAGAATGCAGCGGATGCTTCTCCGAATCGATTTGGCATTATCTATGCTCGGCGCATGGAGCTCTCCTTCGAAGGAACTTCTTCGCAGACGTTTATGATATCTAGGGAGGCGGTGGCGGAAGCGGCTGGACTTCGCCGTCTGGACCAACGCCGCGCTTAATTTGGGCTTCCCTACGACCACTTTTTGGGATATTTTGGGGATAATTTTTTGTAATATTTAATGAAGCTACTCTCTTGGAACGTTCGTGGAATGGGTGACCCTATACGTCGCAGGGCATTGGGATCACGTTTGGTGGATTGGGATTGTGATATTGCACTCATACAGGAATCAAAGCTACATGGCGTGGACGACGCCCTATGGAGATCGATGGGAGCAGGATCGATGGATGCATTTTGTGCGTTGGACGCGACTGGA
This sequence comes from Ottelia alismoides, assembly GCA_037367405.1. Taxonomy (NCBI): domain Eukaryota; kingdom Viridiplantae; phylum Streptophyta; class Magnoliopsida; order Alismatales; family Hydrocharitaceae; genus Ottelia; species Ottelia alismoides. The sequence continues at coordinate 22,702 of JAZKJV010001692.1, read as the reverse complement.
TCCTCTGGCGGGGCTATTGTGGCATGGAGATCGTCAAGCTTTTCATTATCCTGTTCTCGCATGGGACGCCATTCCATCTCGGTAATCCTTTTGCACGTGGCCACTAACGTCTCTATGGCATTTTCATGTATTTATGCGCCTATAAGTCACCTTGCGCGTCGAGAATTATGGGAAGACTTGCGGGACGATGCGGCGGCCTTCGGGGATATTCCGTGGATTTTGGGAGGGGATTTTAACGTCACTATGCTCTCAATCGACCGCCCCCGAGGCCGGGGAGGAAGGGACCCCGGCTCTACCGATTTCCTGGACTTCTTCAACGAATTGGCACTGGAGGACTTGGTGGCAACGGACATCATTTACACTTGGCGCAATAGCTCCTCCCGATCGCGGATTGACCGGTTTCTTGCTAATACCCGTTGGATGGAGGCATTCCCGCTGTGTTCGGTTTCGTCTCGTCCCCGGTCTTTTTCGGACCATAGCCCCATCATTTGGGATTCGGGCGAACCATCTCGTCCGCGCGGAATATTTCGGTACGAGAAGAGCTGGCTTATGGAGCCTAACTTCAAGGAATTAGTGCGAAATCACTGGTCACAAACGTCATTTTCGGGTAACGCGGCTCATCGTTTTGCCCTCAAACTCTCCTCTCTGCGGCGGGTCCTTGCGAACTTTAAAATCTCTACGCGTCTGGCGAGGCGTTCGGTCCGCAATGATGCTGAGGAGATAATTATTAAACTGGATCGCGTGGAAAGCAACAGGGAGCTCTCTCAGGAAGAACTATATGAGAGGTCCGTTGCGGCTAAGATCGTTTCGGAGGATGACAGGAAAAAAGCAATTGAATGGAGACAACGCTCGCGACTTCGATGGATCAAGGAGGGGGATGCTAATACTGCCTACTTCCATCGGGTCGCTAGCGCCCGAAAACGCTATAATCGTATTTCTTCCATGGAGATCGGGGACGATATATTTCAGAATGAGCAAGACATGGGTGCGGCATTGGTTAATTACTTCAAGAGCTTTTTCAATCGCCTCCCCTCTTCTTCATGGCAATGGATGGCACCCGGGGCCCCCTCCATCTCTGATGCAGATGCCTCCAATTTATCGCGCCCGATATCAATGGAGGAATTAAAATGCGCGGTTTGGGACCTTAACGCTGATGCTTCACCAGGCCCAGACGGATTCCCTATTTCCTTCTATAGGGACTTTTGGGACGTTATAGCGGGCGACGTATTGGCTGTGGCGATCGAGTTCTGTGAAGGCAATCGGGGATTCAACAGGGTTAATCGGGCCTCCCTGGTTCTCATCCCGAAATCTCAGGGCGCCCGTCGTATAGAGGAGTTCCGCCCCATTGCCATCTCCAACGGTATTTACCTGATCATTGCGAAGGTGTTGGCTCGTCGATTAGCGCCACTGCTTACGTCTATCATCTCCCCATGCCAAGCGGCCTTTGTTCATGGGAGACAAATATCTGAATGTTATGCCCTTGCCTCCGCCATCATTGATGGTTGGCACAGAAATGGAACGAAGGGAGTCCTATGGAAAATTGACTTTGCGAAGGCTTACGACTCTTTGGATTGGCGCTTCCTATGGTCGGTTCTCAAATCTCGGGGCTTTCCCCCTTTATGGATTTCTTGGATCCGTCGATGTGTGACCACGGTCTCCTTCTCACTATTCCTTAATGGTCGACCATCTGGGAACTTATTTCAACCGCGCAGGGGTGTTCGCCAGGGATGCCCCCTTGCCCCGCTCCTCTTTGTTTTGGCGGCGGATGTGCTGCCTCGTATGATTCAAGGCGTATGCGACGCTGGGTATACTCGGTCCTGCTCGCTGGGTGATCTTCAAATCCCGCTGATCCAATATGCAGACGACACTCTATGCTTTATTGAAGGAGACCAGCAGCAATGCTCCGGAATGGCCACCACGGTACATTTATTCTGCGAAGTATCGGGGCTCCGCATCAACGAAGACAAATCCAAATTAGTGCCCTTTTCTCTCTCACAACTGGAGATCGGAGACTGCTCCTCCATAGTGGGGGCCTCGCTTGGGAACCTTCCTCTTGAATATCTGGGACTATATCTCTCTGTGGGAAGGCCGAGGCTACGTGATTACCAGCAGGTGGTGGAGAAGATCGAGACAAGACTGGCCGGTTGGCGCTCTTCATTGCTATCTCGGGGTGGTAGATTGGTGCTCATCAAATCCGTCCTCTCCGCGATTCCTATTTACTCCCTATCGTCGCGCGGTTTGCCCAAGGGAATTAGACGGCGCTTGGACAAATGTATGAGGGGATTCCTCTGGGCCAGGAATGGGGCCGCAAATCGAGGGATTCACCTGGTCGCTTGGGAGGACATCTCGCGTCCTAAACGGGACGGGGGCTTGGGTGTTCGGCGGCTGGAGATCTTGCGCGACGCCTTCCTTCTCAAATGGGCGTCGCGGCTCTTAGGCCGGGAGGAGGGCTTTCTTATTCGATGCCTTCGCAGTGCGGCGGGTAACGCATTTCTCTCCGTCTTTGATGGTAGATCTCACTCTCAATCTCCCATCTTTTGGCGCGAAGCTTTCTCAGTGTTCAACCGCAACCGATCTTTATTTCGACCTTCTATCGGAGATGGCTCCTCCTTCCGTTTTTGGTCCATGGACTGGTCTGGCAAAGGCATACTCAAGACCATTTTTCCAAGACTATACGCTTTAGCCAGGGACAAAGATGCATCGGTGGCCTCTTATTGGTCCAACGGCTCCTGGTGCCCGATTCTGGTGGACTCTCTCTCCTCTCTTCGCCTGGCTGACTTCTCTGCTTTGATGTCACTTCTCGGGGAAGCCCCTACCCCATCGGGGGGGCGAGATCACTTCTATTGGATCGGCGGGTCCTTTTCGTCGTCAAAGGCGTATTCCGCACTCCTCCCCATCGTTGGCCATTCGGACGTGTCCTTTCTTAACCACTGCAAGATCATATGGGGTCTCAAGCTTCCGGAAAGGATCGGCATTTTCTTATGGATCCTTAGGCGTGGACGCCTTCCCACTCGCGACCGCCTGGTAGTAATTTCTCCATCGGTTCCTATCTCGTGTGGCTTATGCGACGCGGCTATTGAGACAGCTGAGCACCTCTTCCTTCATTGTGAACGTGTGCGGCCTATATGGGAGGACATTACGTGGCTGGATCTTTCGTCGATGATATCTTTCTGGGAATGCATGGCACGCGCTGCAAGTCTTCCGAGGGCGCTGAGACTGGTTCCCTTCGCTCGCATCTGGAGTATATGGCTGGCGAGGAACAAATTCCTCTTTGCAGGGCAGAGATTCTACGTAGAAAACATTTGTATCGACGCTAACCGTCTTTGTTCGGATTGGTCTCTTGAGTAGCGCGTATATGGGTTTGGGGCGTATGATATCAGGATTGATATCATCTTCCCCTGTTTTCTCTTTTCTCCTTCATCTGTAAGTTTTTCTTTCTTCTTTTCTCAATAAAATCTTGGGGCGAACACCTACGGGTGTCTCCCCCTCTTTGGAGTGTCAAAAAAAAAAGATTCTGTTCTTTTCTTGATAGTTTAAATGTTCTCGGTTCTTGTGACACTGTGCAATTACAAGACTACATGAACCAGATAGTTAGGAAAACCACATGTATGTTAACCATTTACATGCAAATAGAAACATGCATTCAACCTCTTTCTCCTTCAATAACGCTGCATAATTAATTGCCAGAGCCTTGATTTCAGCCTCGGATGCCTGCAACCTTTCAACTTCTGCTTTATGTTGTTCTATCTATAAAAAAAATATTGTTAATAAATTACATTTTTTAAAAATGACCAATTACATTTAAGAGAAACATAACAGCATATATATAGGCTTTTAGAGCTTATTGATTGACATGCCAGTCAAGCCATATATCTGAAGTAGGTTGATGGGCATTTTATCTGTTATTCATTTTGGACGTTACAACAAATTATGTATTCATTTTTCTTGGAAGCTTATTTAATCATGCATTTATGTGCAGATGATTTAAAATCCTTCCTTTGGGTGGGGGAGGTACTTTGGAATCTAGAATGCTACAGATTTGTAGAATGAAAGATGCCTCGGTGAATCTTTACGGGAATACACACAATTGAGATGAGTATAGACAGTTAAGTAGCATTTCCCTTTCTCTACGATGTTATTTGCAATTCATTGCAATTGCTTTTTAGATGCATTCCATTGCAATCACAGAAGCAATCGCGTGTATTAAATTGTAAAAGTTGTGCCGACCTAGCAATGATGTTTTGCAGATTAAGGGAGTTCGGTGATATTTATTGTAAATATCATTTTGTAATGTAGAATAGATAAAGTCAGAATTCAATGATTGGCCTTGGAGTCTTGCCGATTATCTTTACAAATAATATGCATGGATTGGTGCTACTCTGCCATATTGAAGGAGATTACACCTTGTAATTTTAAGAAAGTAAGGACTCCAAAAGTAGCTCTGGTACTGTAAGTCAGATGTTAATGCAAAAGCGATCAAAAGCTATGAAGCAGGAAGTGTGCAATTTCCACGGAAAGTGATGTGATAATTTGCAGGCGGTCACATATTATTATTATGATGATGGATTCCGGAGACGATTCAGTTGAAGATAAATGTCACCATTCAGCTTTTGATGCTGCAGCTGCAGACAGATGGATTCTGCTGAAGCAAATGAAGATAGGCGGTCACATATTATTATTATTATGGATTCCGGAGACGATTCAGTTGAAGATAAATGTCACCATTCAGCTTTTGATGCTGCAGCTGCAGAAAGATGGATTCTGCTGAAGCAAATGAAGATCACATCCTTTCTTTTAAGCCCGACATACTTTTTTTAGGAAATCATTAGGTGCAAGTCAAAAGATGACCGGGAAACCATCCAGGTCCAAGGAGGCATCTGCATTCAAGTAAAAAAATCACCCTCTTGATTTTCGAAAGCAAAAAAAGTCTCATCAACTCCTTAGATTGAAGGTCACTCAATCGTGACATCTTTTCCCACCCATATGCACCGTTACTAGGCACATGCATGCTGAGCTCAAGGTAATGATGCCTCACCACGTCATAATGGCACAGTCACCCACCAGCTCCTCCCCATCCACCTCAATCAAGTGAATAAGATTGCGCTTTCTACATCTATTGACCATCGTATGGAAGAATCTTGTGTTCTCATCTCTCTTTCAACCACTTCTGCCTCGAGCGTTGCTTCCATTCAATCTCCATCTTCCTATCTCCCCCTAGAAGAATATGACTTTGCTTGCATTTTGGGGCCTTATCTTCCTCCAGCAACTCCCTGGAATCCTCTAAGTGGTCAAGACATACAACCTCCGCATACGCTAAATCACTCCGCTAGCATTTGAGCTCATGATGTCGAAAACATAGGTTTTGTCGCACTGAGAGTCATGACCCTCATGATGACTCCCAGTTTTCGACATCATGAAGGTCACGATGATGCAAGGTACCTATATAAAACTCAAGGGCACATAAAATTATGTGCTAGGGTCTCGGGCGTTCAAGATGTTCATCGGTTGTCAGAGGAAGATATCGCAACTGAGAAAGGAACCTTTAGAAGAGGCTAACAAGGACTATAAGTCTTGGTTGGGAGATAATTATCAAGTCAGGAACGGGATACCAATAGTGTGGAGTCCCACATCACGATGAATCTCTTATTCAAGAAAAATGCCAAGGAAATGTAGGAGGAACAAGAATAGACATACTCACAGCGGACTACTAAATCTCCTCCAGCAAACATCTACATGTGAATTTGATCCGCATCTCAGGGAAAATCTACATTGGCGTAGTATTATCGCCACCATACTGGACATTACGAGGAGCTTGCCATATTTCAATCAGCATGTTGTACGAAACAAGTTTCTAGTCGGCTTATATCCTCGTTACCAAAATACAACGAAACAGTTCCTTACATATGATACTCTTCCTTCCACCAAGGTCATTAACGCATGCAGCATATTGAGAGTTCTACCATCCAAGGAGGATGTAGCCACAACTCTTGTCGTGGACGTAGCCGCATGCTATATGTTCACTGCCAAAAGACAAATCACCCATCTGAGAGGTGTTGGGCAAAGTTTTGGATGTTGTCATAGGCCACCATTGCATCTGATTATGATAACACGGAGACAAAGGCGTTGATCGGGATTCCAGTAGATATATGGTCCAACTTTATACCTCACACTATTCACGCTTGATGCAGATGCTACAGAGATCTAATTCTGGTGAGGTTGCTCCTTCTGTACACATGGCTACTCCCTTTAGGTACCATATCCAGCTCAGGTACAACTACTGCTCCATCCTTGATTATTGACTCCTACTCATCTGATGAGAGAAGATAGTTTGTCGACCTCCCAACATTCTTCCACTGTGAAGTCAATTAAGGTGGCCAACAAGGCTCGTTCCTCTGTTACTATCGTTGGGACAACGGAGGTTTCATCCAAACTCCATCTTACAGTAGTTCATTGTGCCCCTTGATTTTTCCTTGAGCTTACTATATGTTCTTAAGTTTTGTATTGTTGAATTGTCGTGTGATTTTTGATGAGTTGTTTTGTTATTTTCAGGACATCCAGACGATGTAGATTTTTGGTAAGGGACATGAGAAGAATGGACTATACAATCTTGATATTCCTACGGACTCCACTTTTGTGGTGTTCTGTCTATCTCCTCTGATCCATTTCTATGACATCTACGTCATGGCCATCCATTTATCGAATCTCTCTCCATGATGTTCCCTGAACTTTCTTCACTAAAACATTTTTATTGTGAGGCGAGTCGGATCAAAAAACATTATTGAACCTTATTTTCTCCTAGGATTGAGCCTCGTCGTCATATTCCCTTTGCTTTGGTTCACTGAGATATTTGGAGTCGGATCCGAACTATAGGAAGTCATAGATATTTTGTGGCTTTCGTTGATGATCATAGCAGATGTTCTTAGGGTTTACTTGATAAAAAAAATATCAAAGATTTATAAGATTGTCAAATTCTTTTACCAACTCATCAAGACTTATTTTTCATCTTGTATTCAAATTATGTAAAGTGACAATGCGATGGAATTTACTCAGCATGATTTGGTGTTGTTCGTTGACTCTCAAGGCATTATTCACTGGACCTTCTGCCCCTATAACTCTCAACAGAATGGGGCAGCTGAGAGGAAACCTCGTCACCTTCTTGACATTGATCGATCGTTACCACTCACATGAAGGTTCCAAAGAACTGTTGGGGGTGACATTCTTATTGTTGTCCACCTTATAAATAGGGTATCGCCGTATGTTCTTAAAGAGATCACTCCATTCTCCCTGCTTTATCCTAATGAGACACCTTTTCCTCTGCCTCTGCGGGGTTTTTGGTTGCACTGCATTTTGTTCATAATTTTCATATTGTTGATGAACTATTTGCATGTGTAATTAAATGTTTTGTTGAGGTATTCTCAAACCCAAAAAGGGGTACAAGTGCTATGATCTCGTGGGTCACCAGTACTGTGTTTCTACTAATGTCACTTTTTTTAAGCGGACTAGCCACTTCACACAATATATTAGTGACATACCATTGTAGCTACCACCACTGATTGTTTATAAAAGGAAACATACCAGTCACGTTGATTCTTTTCCACTACAGGTTCCATGTTTGCAAGAGGAAGTGCCTTTTTCAAGTGTCCCCACCACTGCCCGTCCAGATAGTCTACTTGAACTCCCTATAACACTGTCGTGATCTCCTCTTGTACTTTCACTAACTTTTTATTAGCGACAGACGTTTTACAGATGCCATGATGATGATCACCAACCACATGATCACCATGTCACGTTGCAGGACCATGGTTGGAAAAAGGACCATGAATAAGAGGATGGATGCTCTTACATCCAAGGGGACATGGGATCTCATGCATTTCCCACCTAACGTGAAGCCAGTTGCCTGCAATAGGGTCTTCACAACCAAGCAGTCTCCAAATAGTGCGATTGTCGGATTAAAAATCTGACCAGTAGCCAAAGGCTTCACTCGGATATATGGTATGGATCAAGCTTTGAAAAAACAAAAGGCGGAATGAGGCATCTTCACTGGAGGCTAGGCAAGGCGTAGCCTTGAGACAGTCGAGGCGTAAGCCTTAGTTTGTATAGGAAAACAATTACAAAAACTATAATAAATATATGTGTCGATGAAATAATCTAATATGACAGACATATTATATATAACATTGTAATATATGGTGAAATTATGAAGATAAGGACATGAAAAAAAGGATATGTCAATTCATAAACCTTTCTACTAAATTTCTACCCAATCAAAAAGAAAACCATTTGCCTCAATCCCCTATGTTTGATACGACAAGGTTTGATCGGCACATGATGCTTATAACATGCAGCCAACAATTTACCAAAGAAGGAAATACAAGAAAACAAAAAACCTGATTTCTGAACATCTCAATAAAACCACAAGGACATACGAAAAAGACATATGGAGAGATATATACAACTGAAATTATAATCATCTATTTCCATAAACTTTCCCAACTAGTTTACCCTTTCAAGGTTGTATAAAAAAGGAATGTTTGCATGTTAATCATCACATCCACGTCTAGACTAATGAGGTTAGGAATAAAAAAGTGTTCAGAATAATAAGGGGTTACAAAAAGTTACATCTCCATTAGTGAAAATCCAAAACAAACAAAAAAGTCCTTCACAAAGTAAGAGCCCATTTCCATGATTCCATCATTCTTTGTCATGGGGTGGCTGATGCCGGTAACGATAACGGATCATGGCTTCCAATCTCGAAGTGAGATTAGTCATCATTGTTATGATTTCCAAAAGCATAACAAGGATTTATCTTCTTCCCCTTGGATGTGGTACGGGGAGGTGATGCTCAACTTGTTATCCTCTCGAGGGGCCACGAATATGACGGTGAGTGGGAGAGTTGGGTGCGTCGGTGTTGAACATGGATGGAGCTGACGTCGAGGCAATCGGATGGACTTCCAAGCAGTGATGCGAGTCTTGGCCATCACCTGAGTTGGGTTGTCAACTAAAATGTGGGCAAAGACTCGGCGAGGACATATAAAGGACAACTTAGAAAGAAAGATAGCAGTTTTATATTCTACGGGTGGTGGTGGAAGTTTTTTTTTCCCATTCTTCTCTTTTTCCTTCTTTGGTATTTAATCACTCACCATCTACTTCTCTTTCATTACCAATCTTCATAATATTTGTTGTGATTGTTGTTATTGTATCAATTGTGTAACTCATATGGGGAATTCACTAATGGTTAAAATTACATGTAGCTATTAGGTACCCTAACCTACTAGCGGTCCCTTCATTCGTTAACCACGAGTGTACAACAGATGCCCATTACTTGGACGGAATGAGAAGTCGTCACTTCTCGAGTGACTATCCCTAAAATCACTCCTTCTCATTTGCTTTCAATGCATGTAATTACTTGTGACTTATCACGAATTAATATACGGTCGGTCACTTCATCTTTTACTATATGAGTTTTGATCCGATGGATCTATTCACTCTTCTTTTCTTTCACCGTGTGTTTTTCGTATTTTAGCATCCCAAAGCTCTATCCTTAAAATTAAATACATCTCCCGATATAAATGAATGATTCCCGTGAATTTTCCCAATGTGTCCTCATATTAACTCAACACATAGGTGCCTACATGACATTAAAATACAAATATTCAATAAACAACCAAATCAGCAAGAGGAATGGTAAAACATTATTTATAATGAAATCCTTACCTCTGATATGAGCAGTTCCGTCATCCGAATTCCTGGATATTTTGTCCGAGTTTGACTCTGATGCAAGTATAAATATGATCACATTATGATAGACCAAAGCAGTGGAGGATAGGTGATTAAGGATCAATAACTCTGCGTGGGATCTTAATCCCTTGCCCTCGCCGATCATCTCCCATCTTTTTCACTCACCTCACCAACAATAATCCAATATAGTTTATTCAGTACCCTTAATAATCCTCTCATTTTCCAAGGTCTAATACCATAATATTGAGAGTCCCCTAATCCACTACTTTTCTTAAGATTTGTATTCTTCCATACACTCAAAGTAAATATGTCCTACGGTGGAAAAATCTCCAATTTTAAGATAAATCTCTTAAAATCCACAACTAAGAAAATATAGCTTGTCATCATTATCCCCCACATTATTAGTTACCAATGTAACTGCATATGTGTATTTATCTCTTCCCTTCACATTCTCTACTTTGTGAGATAAACATTCATATGATGCTATCCCATAATCCTCTCCATTTTATTGCATCAAAGAATCCATATATCCATTGTTATCTCTATTCTAATCACTAAAATTAACATATTCTAATGATAATCCCATAATCAACAAGGAGGGATATTATTCTACCATCAAATATTCACAAAAGTTAACAAAACCCTACATGCAAACACAAAATCAGCATGCAGTCCACAAAATTTGAACATAATAAACCATCCTCACAAATTTTCACATGAAAACCCAAATCTCATCAACACCAACATTTTTGTTCCAACAATACAACTCTTCCAACTGATTTTTGTTCGAAGTTCCATTCCTTCTCCACATATTTTTACATGTAAACAAGATCGCATCCCCGTCTCATAAACACCAAACAAAAATCCCTAATTTTATGATTTTATCCCCTATTTCATCACAACACTAAAACAATATCAAAATCTAATACCCCCAAATCAACTCAAGACAAAAGGAGAAAAAATAGAATGGGAGGAAGGTGAGGAATAGGATCTTACCTTCTTGTCTCCTCTATTCTTCTCCCTTTCTCTTCTCTTCTTCTCCTCTTCTTCTCCTCCTCTTCTATTCTCTTCTTCTTTCCTCATCTTATCTTTCTTTCCCTCCCTCATTGTTTTGGGCGGAATGGACAAGGGTGCAGAATGGGGAAGAGCCAAATGGGCATCCGACTCTCTCACCCTCCCTCAATAAGTTGTGGGGTCATTTGCATGTACACCTCCATGATTTATCATCACAATTATTAATCATTATCCTTCTACTTAAACTGTTCAATAAAATCTAACATTAATTAACATTTAACCATTTATAATAATTACCCAAATTAATGTATATAGATAATTAATTAAAGGGATATTTACATCCATAACCCTGAGTAATATGGTAATTACCCCAGGAACCCTCGATAAACACGAATTACACCTAAAACCTCGAATAATGGTTAACCTTTACATGGCATAACCATGTGTCAACTTCCGTCTTATTTCTCCGTTAACTCTAACGGAAAATGCCAATATTGTCCTTCCAAACCCATTATATTTACAACAAGATGCCATCCATCAAAACTGTAATGGAAAAAGTCTATTTTACCCTTCCAACTCCATCATATTTACAACATGATGCCATTCATGAAACAAAATAACCCCTCCCCGTTCGTTCGTCTTCAGAGCCTCCGATCCGAGCTCCCCCACCTCCGCCCGAGAGTTCCCCTCTCCTCCCGCCAGTCGCCCGCAAGCTCGAGCACTCCTTTCCAGTGCGCCTGCGCCCAGCTCGAGATCTGACCGCCCGAGCCGCAAGCTCCGGACTCCCCTCGTCTGGGGGGACCCATCCCCCTCGCTCGCGCCCAAGCCCCAGGTCGCCCCCTTCCCCTCCGGCACCGCCCAGGTCGCCTCCTCGCCTGGGAACCCATCCCCCTTGCCCGCGCCCAAGCCCCAAGTCGCCCCCCCATCCCTCCGGCGCCGCCCAGGTCGCCCACACCCCCCCCCCTCCCCCTCCGGCACCACCCATGTCGCCCGCGCCCCGCCTGGGAACCCATCCCCTTCGCCCAAGCCCCAGGTCGCCCCCTTCCCCTCTGGCGCCGCCCAGGTCGCCCCCTTCCCCTCCGGCACCGCCCAGATCGCCTGCGCTCTTGGCCTCGCCTGGGAACCCATCCCCCTCGCCCGCGCCCAAGCCCCAAGTCGCCCCCTCCTCCTTCCCCCAAGCCCCAGGTCGCTCGCGCCCCTCCTTCCCCTCCGGCACCGCCCAGGTCGCCCGCGCCCCCCCCCCCCTTCCCCTCAGGCGCCGCCCAGATCGCCCGCGCACCCCCCTTCCCCTCCGGCGCCGCTCAGGTCGCCCGCACCTCGCCTGGGAACCCACCCGCTCACCCGCGCCCAAGCCCCAGGTCGCCCCCCTTCCCCTCCGACGCCGCCCAGGTCGCCTGCGCTCTGCCTCTCCTAGGAACCCATCCCCTCGCCCGCGCCGCCCCCAGGTCGCTCGCCTGGAACCCCTCCCACCTGCAATTTCCTATTCCAGATCAAGTCCACCTCCTCTTTTTTTTATTTTTTTATTTTCGATTAATCTCAACCGTTAAATCAACAGATAGGTTAGATTAACTCAGCCATATGGTTGAGTTAATGAAGTTAACTAACGGAGGGGTTATGGGAGTAAAACGGAGCAATTATTCAGGGTTTTAGGTGTAATATCGTGTTTATCGAGGGTTCTTGGGGTAATTACCATATTACTCAGGGTTATGGGTGTAAATATCCCTTAATTAAAGTGTCTCTATTTTTGGTGTTTTATTAATTATTAAAAATCTCAAAAAATATATTATTGTAAAAATTATTTTGAAATTAACTATAAATTAAAAATACAAATACCAAAAGAAATTAAAAATAAGTATTTTTAATCTTTAAAAATACTTACAAAAATATAAGTATGTATATATGACATATTTTGACTTTTCGTTCAATATGAAACTTGTAGATCTCAAAACTTTCATTTACACTTTTTCATTTGAATCCTGTAAATATTTATTTTTTATTCTTATTTGTTTTTCTTCTTTTCCTTTTTTCCCATTGGACCGCGTGGCTCCCTCTAGTTGAGCCACATGGCCTGGCCCTTTAATGCCACTTGCCAACATTCTCTCACCGTCCATCCGCACATGATTGATCCAATTTGGACCATCCATCAGCGTTGTGCCTTCCACCATCTGATGAGACCACTTGATCTCATCAGAACCACAGAACAGCGCTCCATCCTGGATCGCTTGATCGCCTCGATGAGGCACACATCTGGGCCTTCCGCTTGCGTCTCAACCTCCACCGGTGGATCACTACATCCAACGGACATCCACTTCGTCTACCTTCACACCTCCTCTCTATCCCACAATGCACATGCCGATTGCCCCTCTTCTTTAATTATTCCCAATTGTTCTCCACGTTCTCTTCCCTCGCCTCTACCTCCACAACGTTGAACTGATTACCCTCTCTCAAACGGTGCCCTTTATCCTCCAAGAACCACTCCCTAGGGCAACCGAGTAGCGGTTGAACACATGATGACCACAACATGGCAACCGCCACCTCCATCTTCATACCCACATATTCCAGCCAGCTCCATTCATGCATGTCCACCTTTATGCGGAGTACCCCCTAGCCCTAACCGCCTCTCCATGACAAGGAGGTGGAGGATAGTTGGAGCAACAATGGGGAATAGCTCCTGGTGGGACCCATGGTTGAAGGACATGCTACAGCGCTTTCTGAGCGGATGTTCAAGCTTCCTGGTAGGTTGACCAGGTGAAGCAAAGACCCGAGGTCATTCCGACCTCAACCCAAGCCTTGTTCCATCTCCTACATGAGTCGCCAATCTCATGTAAGCTTCTACATCCTTTCTCTTTGTTTTCTTTGATTTTCTCCGCCTCGCACACACCCACACCTTAATTTGAATGGCTCCAACCTTCACCAAAGCTCCCTGACCCTCATGGGAGTATCCAAACACCCCTTCCCCTTCTCCACAGCATGTTCACTACCGCCCCCTTCTTCTCCTTCCAACCAGAGAAGAACCCATAAGTCCTCTCCTCCGCCCTAACATGATCCCATTCCACCTCACTTCCCCGTCTATTGCTTCAGCCTTCAGCTATGCTCCTAACATCTGCATGTATCACAATTCTTCAATGGTCGGAGGTCGCGGGAGAGCTCCGTTCTAGAGCTCATCCTCCGACGAAGCTCCATCGTCCTATTATGCCAGCCACCGCGAGCACTTCCTTGAACCTCCAGCTACTTCGCATAGCTTCCAGCAAGGTATGATGACCTTCAAAGCACCTTCCAGAGCTAGGAGGAGAGATGTGGGAGCTCGCAGAAGATCCAAGAGCACTGCCAGGAGAGGAGGAGGAGAAAGCTTTGACCAGCAGCTACCGTTCGATCATTTGATCGGATGTCTATAGCCATCCAATAGTTTGCACCCAAGGCACCATGCCCGGTGGGACCGAGCTACTCCCGAGTCTACGAGTCGCCAACATGGCCCGAGCCGCTTGTAGCCGACCAATCCTAGCTTTGAACATGTGCATGAGTGCTTAACGCGTGCGGGCAGGGCCATTTGCAGTTGAAGCCTCGTACTTATCCATATTAACATATGGGTCCTGGACGGGCGTGCCTCACGGTGTCTAGGTATTTTGCACGAGGGACCTACTGATTTTTGCTAATTACAAATTGATCCCTGTACACATGGAAATTTACAAGGAAGCCCCTCCGACTTTACATATTTGCAAAAATACCCCTCAGGGGCATGTTTATGATGTTTTGTAAATATTTTATGCATGTTTTCTTATAGTTATGCCCCTAAACTATTTTGCTTATATCTTGAGCAGATGGACTTCAATTTCAGTGATTTAAATTGCATTTTGATGCTTGTTTAATTATCTAACTAATGGAATAATTTATTTCATGATTTGACACATGAATTAGAATGATTTAATTGGAGACATAATGTGGTATTTCACTTGTTTTTTAAATGACATGAAGTTAAACTAAAATTATTTTGATGCATTAAATGAACCAAGAAAGTAAATCTATATTCATTGCTCAGTTAATTAATCATGTCAATGGCATATTCGTATGTTTGCATTTGTTTGCATGTCATTTCATTTTGTATCATTTTGTTCTTAACTACTTGCATGAAAGCAAAACAAAAATGCATCTTCTCGCATATCTAATGTTATGCATCGTATAACTTGTGCGGTGTTGACCTAGGTAGATAAATAATCAATTAACTTAGGTATTATTCTATGATTAATCATTAAGGTAGCTCGTGTCCTTGAGTTCGACCTTGGACTTCCTAGGTTAAAATATATTTTATCAAACCGAGCCCCTCCTCGCGGAGATACTTCGGGTTCGATTTCTAATGCCATGTGAAGTCGGTTGTGCTACAACTCGATCGAATTAACGTAGTTGTTCTTGCGTCATCGGATGACGTCAATGACAGGGACACGGCATATCTTAGTGATTATCTAGGTTTTAATGTCTAATTAAGTGATTGATTTTGATATCTAGATCACCTTGTTTGTGTGATGTCTTTGCATTGCATTGCTTAGTGGTTATGTTAATTATATTTCTTGATCTATATTTAATGTTTAGCTTTTGTGGCAGGACCTGTAAAGATCAAGGATGCTCTGGAGATATGGAGGCGAGGAGTCGAGAGCTCTCATTGGAAGAAGTCGCAGAAGCACACCATCTGAAGCATCAAGGGACATAATTAACATTTTTGTTCATTTATGTGTTGTAATTTGTGAAATAATTGCATTTCCAGTAGTCCTCATTGGAGGGCTCGTTGTTGTATATTTGGAATTGGACTTTGCATTATGTGGTTGTGTGGAGCATGTTTCACCCCTAACCTGGGTGGAGCTCCACTTAAGTGTTCGACCTAGGATAGGCACGCGGTTCTTCGAGCTTGATTCATTAAATATCATGATGTGTTTGACCGTAAGTTAGAACACACAAATAAGCATCTACAAGATTCACCTCATCTCATAAGATTCATTGAGACGCACCATAACATCACTATACTTGGTCAATATCAAATCAAATTCTTCACGTTAATAGTAGCGTGTCTAGGATGATGGCCTGTGGCTTTTATCAACTTGCATGCATGTAATGATAGATTCAAATTCAGTCTTGCATAAATCATGGAGAGAGTTGGGAAGCACTGTAAGTATCATTTTTTCGGACATCATGAATCTCGGTTGCATCGACTTTTCTTGATTCTCGATCTTGATTTACAACTTAGGACTTGTATGAAATCGGGGTAGACGTTGATTTCATGATTACTTGCTCAACTTTAATTTCAGTGACAACCTAAGCTAAAAATTGGGATTGATTGATGCAAGAGGATTAAATAAAAATTGAGTAAAATTGCTATATGAGAGAGTTGTTGGGAAAAACATCGAGTTGTTTATTCCATGAACCCTAGGCTCTCTTATATAGGAGAGTAGCTTGTGGGAAGATGGAGCATAGATATCGATCATGCTCAACTTGGACGAGCACTTGTGGAACGGTCCTCTGAGTAAGGCCTTGGTAAAGATATATGTGGTCTGGTCTCCTGAGTTGACATGAGATGTGGAAATAAAACCCTTCTGAATCATATCCCGTATATAGTGGCAATCAACCTCGATGTGCTTGGTGCGTTCATGAAATGTTGGATTATTTGCTATAAATATAGCAGCTTGATTGTCAACATTCCAGTACCATAGGAAGGGGAACCTCTATATATAGATCTGTAAGAACATATTTAACCCACATCATTTCTGCACTGACCTGGGCCATGGCCCTATATTCAGACTCAGCACTAGATCTGGCTACAACGGTTTGCTTCTGCTCCTCCATGAGACAAGAGAATCTCCAACATATACAGCAAATCCAGTGACGGGCTTCCTGTCCTTTGGACACCCTGCATAATCAGCATCTACACATGCTGAGATAATGACATGCTTGCCTTTTCTAAACAATAAACCTGCATCTGGAGATGATTTAAGATACCTAAGTATCATCTGTATAGCATCCATATGGACCTGACGTGGTTGCTCCATAAACTGGCTCACCTGACTCACAGCAAAAGAAGTATTGGGTCTAGTAATGGTAACATAAAGGAGCTTTCCTATCAGTTCTGTATGCCCTCTGATCAACCTCATCAGTATCATCATCATATAGTTTCATGTTTGGATCCATAGGTGTGGTACCAGGTCGACATCCAAGCATTCATGTGTCACTTAGCAGATCAGTGACATATTTCCTCTGGGTCATCACAAGCCCTTGTTGATTTCTGGCAAACTCCAGTCCCATAAAGTATCTAAGGGCTCCAAGATCCTTGGTGATAAATTCACGTCCCAGAAGTTCTTTCGCCCTCTTGATTCCTTGTATCATATCCCCTGTAATAAGGATATCATCAACATATACCATAATTGCAATCATACCTCTGGTGTTTTATGTATAAATAGAGAATGATCTACATTTGAACGTTTGTACCACTGTTTCTCAAACAAGTTTGAAAGCTTCTGGAACCAAGCTTTGGGGCCCTGCTTAAGACCATAGATCGCCTTATGAAGCCTACACACCTGTGAATACTCTCCCTCAACAGCAAACGAGGTGTTGTTGCATGTAAACTCCCTCCTGAAGATCACCATACAGAAAAGCATTCTTGACATCTAACTGAAACAACGGCCAATCTCGAATCATTGCAACAGAGAGAAGGATCCGTAAGGTGGATGACGAGAAACGGGTGAGAATGTGTTAAGATACTCTACCCCATATGTTTGGATAAACACGCATGCAACCAAGTGTGCTTTATATCTGTCGATGCTACCATATGCATTTTGTTTGACTGTAAACACCCACTTGCAGCTAACTGTAGACACTCCAGTAGAGCTTGAACGAGGCTCCATGTGCCTCTGGACTGAAGAGCAGCCACCTCTTCTTCCATGGCCAAACGCCATCGACTGTCCTTCAAAGCCTCTTGATAATTCTGTGGAATAGCCACGACAGATAGTGCAACCGCGAAATTCTTGAATTCACCAGTCAATCGATCAAAGGAAACCACAAATGCTATAGGATATGATGCACATCTACGCTTTTGCTTCCAAAGTGCAATAGGGAGGTCCAAATCAGCAGCATCTACATATGTCCCCTGTAAAGAATCCTGCTCAAGTAAGCCATTAGACCCATCATTAGAATCTGTATTCTCAGGACATACCTCATTCCTGCTAGATGATGAGCAGTGGCCATGAGAAAAAGCAGGAGGACGGGTATAGTAGAGTGGCAATGGTGGAACAGGGACTGTAATAGAAAGGTGGGGTTGGTGTAGGTGGTGGTGGTGGTGGTAAAGGAGATGGTTGCGATGAAGGTGATGGAAGTGATGGTGGTGGTGCCATGTATATGGCTTCATCAATGTCTGAAGTCATCAACCTATCACCTGTAGGAGAGAAATACATGACGGACTCGAAAAAGGTGACATCGGCACTAACGTAATACGTCATGCACATCAGATCATAACACTTGTACCCTTTGTGTCCTGGAGTACCCAACAAAGACACATTTGACAGCGCTAGGAGAGAGCTTGTCAATACCTAGAGACAACTGGTGGACAAAGACAAGACAAAGACAACTGAGCCAAATACACGAGCAAGTGAGAACAATTTCTTTTCAGAGAATGCTAGAGAGAAAGGAGTCTTCTCACCTAAGACTGACGATGGCATGCGATTAATGAGGTAACATACAGTTAGAACAACATCGCCTCAAAAAGAATAAGAAGAACGACCCTGAATGAGAAGCGTCCAAGTGACATCAAGCAAATGACGATGTTTTCTTTCGGTAACTTTAATTTGTTGGAGTATAGGCACACGAAGTTTGATAAATAATTCCATGGGTGGACAAATAATTGGAGAGAGCATTAATACAAAATTCTAAGTCATTATCAGTTCTCACCATTTTCACAGAAGCAGAAAAACATTACGTACTTCTGTTAAGAAATTCTTGATAACATCCCCAGCTTCAGATTTATTCTTTAATAAGGAGACCCAAGATAGACGAGAGAAATTATCAACAACGACTGGATAAAAACATGTGCCCTTGGTGATCAAGGACACGACTGGGACCCCAAATATCGACATGAAACAACTCAAAAATGGAGCTCCTGCTCCGACTCTGATGACTGGGAAAGGTAGGTCGATGATGCTTTCCCAACTGACATTCCCTCACATTGAAATGACGTATGATGCAAGATCTGGGGCAGAACACGACACAGTTTTCTGGAGCGGTAGATGACCAAAGCGCATGTGCCACATAAATGGTGAGACTAGTCGAGCAGATAAAGAGGAGACTTTGGTATAGGGAGTTCTGACTAGGCGATAGAGACCGCTCTGCTCACAGCCACACCCAATCACTTTGCCCATAAGTACGTCTTGAAAAACAAGGGAATACGGGTCAAAAATGACTCGACAATAATCTGACTTATTGACAACAAATTCATAGAGAAATCAGGTGCATGCAACACATTCTGTAGATGCATAGAAGGCGTCAAGCTAATCTCCCCAAGACCAGTGATCGGGGAGTGAGTCCCATCTGCAATAACCACAGTACATCTTGGAGGAATCTGTCTCCACACAGATGATGTATGGCACTAGAGTACATAATCCATTCTACAATATCAGATCTACTACTACTAGTGAGTGCATAAGTACTACCTGATGTATTGGAGGAGGCTAAAGCAGCTACATCTGAATGACTCCCGGGGACCGTCGAAGGAGGCACAGGACCAGAGGGAGGTATAATACCCCACAATCGTGCTACAAGATCATTGAAACGTTGATCCAAAGAGGAAGCAGCTGGGGGCTCAATCTATTCAACCACTCGAGCAGAGGCAGGGAATCCATGCTTATAATAGCATGTATCCTCTGTATGTCCAGGACGATGGGAGAAAGTACATGGTTGACGAACACGACCTCCCCTACTATGAGGTCCACGACCACGGAACTGAGAAGGTCCTCCACGACCTCGAGATACCGTCATTGCTGAGGATGTCTGGTTGGCAGTATAAGAAGGAACAAGAATATGACTAGGCCTGTGAAAAGCTTCCTCCATAGGAAGAATAGTAGAATCCGCCAAAATCTGCGAGCGGGTTGCCTCGTACTCGAGATCAAGGGCCGCCAGGAACAGGCCGTCGCCTCCCGCTCGGAGATTATGATTCACGATTGTGCGTTCCTTTGGGCTCTCAAGCTACCTGAGCGAATTGGTTTCTTCTTATGGTTGTTTCGGAGACAAAGGTTGATGACGAGGGACCGGTGTGCCAGGCTTCTGGGATCCACCTCTGACAGGTGCCTTCTGTGCGAGGAGGGCGGATGAATCTGTCGAACATCTGTTCTTCAAAAGCCTCAAGATTATTCAGGTATGGTAGGGGACCGGTCTGGCCTGGTGTTGTGTTGATGATCTCGAGACGTTTTGTGGCTCGTTGGTGGCGAATAGGAATAGATCTAGGAGGGAGATGATTTATCCTCTCGCCGTCCTGTGGGTTGTTTGGCTGGGAAGGAATACATTGCTTTTCTCGGGCCAGCGCTTTTATAAGGAAAACGTGGGGATTCATGCCAAGAGATTGGTAGAGGAGTGGGTATTGTAATTTGTCTCTCCTTCTATCGTAGCTTTTGTTTTTCCTTCTTGTTTTTGTTTTCGCTTTTTGAATAAAAGATGGGGCGAACACCGGCGAGTGTCTCCCCTATTTCAGGATTTCAAAAAAAGGGCCGCCAGGAACACACCAACCATGGTAGCGTTCCTATAAGTCTTCTGTTGCTCAGGGGTAGATGTGAGAGGCATGAAGCTATATAGCTCTCAAACATCCCACGCAAGGATGTGTATAGTGAGTGGAGATGCCAACCATTCTGTTTGATAGTAAAGATATCATGTCGGAGTTACAGAATCTTCGTCTCGTTCTTAGTCTGCGAATAAGTAGCAGCAAAAATATCCCACATTGCCTTGGCTATGGGCCGATGGAGTATATCATTGGTAATCTCTATTGCCAATGTTCCTGAGAGCCAAACTTTGGCATATGCATCATCCGCCTCCCAAGAGGCGTTAACCCCAATCTTCTCAACAGGTTCTTCCTCGGTAAGAATGTGTTTCTTACTAGTAGACTTCAACATGCTCATGAACTGCATCGCTCACAGTTCATAGTTTGACTCATCCATCTTGACTATATGTGCAAGACCTGTGAAGGCACCTGAGGAGGGAATATCGACCTTGTTCTCTGACATGGCGGCTTGAAAAGGCTAGGGCTGAAGACTAGACAACATCATGTCTACAGTGACATAAAGAGATTTGATTGCATGTGTAGACTCATGCAACCAATCTCAACATGGAAGAGGGTTGGACGATGATGCTCCTGGAGAAGGATGAATGCACCTCACGGAAGAGGAGAGGAGCGTGCAAGGTGCGATGGCGCACGCACGCACATGGGCGAAGGCGTGCGCTCAAGGGCGAAGACGCACGCTCAGGGGCAAAGGCGCATGTACAGGGCTAGCGTGCAGGGCTAACATGTGCACAGAGGAGGAGCACACAAGGGCGATGGCGCGCGTACAGGGCTAGCAGCCTAGCACGCAGGGACTAGCGCACAGGGGCGATGGCGATGATGCGTGCGCGCAAGGGCGATGGGCTGCAGGTTTGATCGGCGTGAGGGGAGGGGAGAGGGCCGACGGTGGGAGAGAGGAGGAGAGAGGGTTGGGTAGGGCTAGGATTTCGAAGCTCCGGTGTAATACCGTCGCTCTGATATCATGTTGGGAAAAAACATCGAGTTGTTTATTACATGAACCCTAGGCTCTCTTATATAGGAGAGTAGCCTATGCGTAAATTACATACGACAATCATAAGAAAAGAAAATTAGTAAACAATACAGATAACGTAACATAAATATATCTCTACAAGAGCAATACCCACATTTTATGCAGGACATTTATGTTTGTTGAGAGGTGAGAACGTATCCTTAGGATAGTGCTCAAAGCCTATCATTAAAACCTTGTGTAAATAAACTTATACCTTAGATGATCACCAATAAAACTAAAAAGATAAATGACTAACATTTATTGATCTTCATGTATGAGTTGGTGAGCCTATGGGTGATTGCTTGATTGGTTGGAGCCTTGATTGCGAATTCTCCCTAACCCTTCCATAAAACCCTAAACTCCATTCTCCTTCATCTCCATAGATTTATTCCATCTGAGAAGATTCATCTAACCCTAACTGGCGTCCCGGTTCCCCATCCTTAGATTCAAATCCACATACTTAGGCTACCCTTCAGCCTAAGTATAGGGTATAGGGGAACCAAGTTTCTCTAATTGTTCACCTCGGATCCCTCCATCTTCATTTCATATATCTCTACTTAAACTTTTCTCGACCTAAATAGAGGGGGAACTAAGTCCCCATCCATTTCTACTCATTTGACCCCTCTTCTTGGTCATCTTCTTATACTTTGTATTTTTAACTCAAGTATAAGGGGAGACCCGAGTCAGTTCATGTATGTCCCTTTATATTAACATGGGATACGGTTTCATATCACTTTCTGCTATGAGGACATAGCAAAAGGTAAGTATAGGGGGTATACCGTATATATTCATATATACTTTAGCCATAGCTCATATTTTCAAAATTTTCAAACTTTTTGGGACAATGAACTGATTGGTGTAAAATTTGTGTAAAATGATTTAAAAAATTTCTAACTATATGACAATATTTTGAAAATATTTTACAATAATTTGAACGACTTTACTTGTATTAAAAAAAGCATTTGAGAAATATTTTAAAAATATATATTATGTGACATGGTTTGTAAAATCTTTTCAAAAATCTTTTTGAAAATGAGGTGAGAATGAGACCAAGATGTATTTGTAAATAAATCTAACTTTATTAAAACGTAAAAAATTGGAAAATCTAAAAAATCACAAAAATACTAGCCAAGTGAGTGGGTTTA
>JAZKJV010001690.1:0-278882 GCA_037367405.1 Ottelia alismoides | reverse complement strand
TCCGTTACACCCTCGCAGGTTTTCATATTTGCGATTTAGTCCTTCCAGAGGTGCAGCTGCTGCGAAGCGCATGATGATCTGAACTTTTTGCACACAGGCCCTCAACGTTTCATATATTTCAAAAGTGCCCCTGCCTGTTACAGTTTCATTACATTTATACCCCTATCTCTATAGAATACCCTATATACACATATAAAACCCCATAAAAATTATAAAATACTTTTAAAAATCATATAAAATTGTAGTTAGTCTATATTACCATATATTACATATTAGACCCAAAAATAAAATAAAAATAAATAATATAATCAATAAAAAAAAAATACAAAATACACAAAAAAATACATAAAAACTTGTAAAAATCATAACTAACTCAATAAAAATCCCCTAAAAACGTGCAACCTATCGTTTTAAAGGGAATTTCATCTAGTTTCTACAGAAAATAAAATAAAAAATAATTTCGCATTAATTTCAGCTTTAAAAATCACAAAAACTACACTGTTTGCAATAAAAATTCCCTTTTTCCCTTTAAAAACAAACCAAAAATTAAAAAATCTTAATAACCCTTTAAAATTCCTTAAAAATAATAAAAACCTTTAAAAGCCTAAAAATTACAAAACTAAAATCAAATAAAAATTTAAATAATTTCTCATAATAATAAAAATCATAAAATAGATAAAAATTACAAAAAACAATATAAAATTCATAAAATTCAAATAAAAATTCAGAAAAATTCCTAAAAATACAATAAAAATTAGGGAACACTTATCCTTAGGTTTTCCATTGATTTTCCTAGTTTAAAACAGTTTGCCTCCCTGAGTTCGACACTCCCGTACAAAACCGCTATACACTTTGTTTAGGAGTATAAATAAAATAAAGAAGATTAATTAAGATTAATCTTTTCTGGTAAGCTCACCTGGTCGATACAACGACCAATACTTTTTCTCTGATTTCTTTTGCAGGAATTAAAGAAGTGATCAGGTGGTGTTCATCACCTCGCTGACCACTCCGCACCTTCCGACGACGCACTACACCAACCATCGACTTCCAGCTCCGCCATTTGGCCGGAGCTCCATTTCCAGACTTCCTCCGTAGTCCTTAGGCCTCTCCGACTACCTCCACTTCTCCACAAACGCACGCACGAGCTCCGGCTCGATCTTTAACACTTGCAGGTTCCCCGCTTCGCACTGAACGGAAGCTCGCCGGAGTCGTCTTTGAGCTTCGTCGCCAGCAACCTCCGACGGCCCTCTCCCGCTCCTGAGACCATCAACGCCTTCGCCGCAGTGCCACGCTCCTACTGGGATATCTCTGACACCTCGGAGAGCTTCATCGGCACGAGGAAGGGCGGGCGGAGCATAGGCTCCTTCGTCGGAGCCCCGCCATCTCCTCCGCAGGAGGCGGAGAATCATCGGAGGAGACGTACAGCTACCGTTCGATCACATCGATCGAACGGACCCCAGCGAGCCACGTAGCTTCTCGGACGGGCTTTACAGGAGTCGTTGGATCCTTAACCTAACGGAGCCTAGTGCGCCACGCGTCCCCTCTCCGCAGCAGCTCTCAGCCGTTGATCTTTCATCTGATCCAGCGGCGGATCTTCAGCCACGTCGCCATCTCCATCGAGCCAGGAGCCGTTGGATCCACCTAAATCTAACGGCCTGAAGTCACGCCACGCGTCAGCACCGACACCCCTTGGATTAATCTTGATCCAAGGGCCCTCAGTCAGCCACGTCGCCATCTTCATCGACGCCCAGATCACCGTTGGATCAATCTCAATCCAAGGGGTCTCAACCTGCCACGCAGCCTCGGTCCGAGTCTCTTCCCCGAGCCTAGGTTCGGATCGCCCGAACCTCACTCCAGACCTTCAGAAGTGCCCGAGCCTAGCCCCGAGCCTCTGCAGCTATCCGACCCTGGGCCGCCCACGTGAGGAGCACGTGCGACCTGGGTAATTTGCACCGAAGCCCCTGGAGTTTTCTACAATTGCGAAGAGGTCCCTGTGAAGCAGACCCCACGTGAGGAGCACGTGCCCTGTGGAGAATTTGCACAAGAGTCCCCCGCATTATAGGTAATTGCATTTGAGTCCCTGTCAGCATATTTGATTATTTAATTTTAATTTCCTGTATTGCATTTACACCCCTGTGTTTGCATGCATCCCTAGATTGCATTTTACATCATTTTGAAATTCTAAGAATTGCATTTTGTTGGAAATTTTGTCCTCTGTCTATTGGTACACGTGTCATATTTTTGTAAGTTCATTTGAATTATTAATGAATTAATTGGTGAATTGTTGACATATTTTGCCCAGTGAGACCTTTTGATTTATAGTTAATTCTTTGTGCTTCCAAAATTCATCAAAAATTCACAGTAGCTTAAGGACATCATTTTTAACATACCATAAAAATTTCATAGCATTTTCACACATATCGAGGCCTAAATAAATTGTTAAGTGATTTTCTTAGATCAATTTTAATTAATTCATTCCACAGTGAAATTAAGTTCTGTTAATTTTCCTAGGTTCCTCCTCATTAGAGCCACCTAGGATAATTTTAGTTCTTGAAAAAATTGGGGTTTGATATTTATTAAAATTCAAATACTGAAAATCACCCTGTCTGTTTATTTAATTCCCAGTAAATTTATTTAGTGTCTAAAAATTACAAAAAAATTAGAGTAGCCTAATTCATCTCATTTCATAATCTGGCCAAGTTTCATAATTTTTGGAATTAATTTGACCATCTTTCTGAATTAACATTTAATTTGGCCTGATTTTGCATGTGTATTGCATAGAAAAGCTGAAAAAAACCAAAAATACATTCCCCGAAAATCTCACACTTGGAATTTGATAAGATTTGACCTAAGGAGACAGTTGCCTCCCTGAGTTCGACCTTGGACTTCACCAAGTAAAAAAATTTTTGCCGCTTGAAATTAACTCGAATCTAATTAAAGTGGTTTTTGATTAACCTCTCGTATCCGACTGCAACGAATCAACTTAATTAATTTGGACATTAATTTGACCAAATTAACAAAGGGTGCGTGAGCGTTTGTCACACCTCAACCGCGCGGCCCGGTCGCTCGCGCCCCACGCCGCGTCGTCGCGAGCAGCTACCCCAACCATGCTCGACGCGACGTTCCAGAGCATGCACGCATCTGCTCCACCGCCCTCCGCCCGCTACGGCACCCTCCTCACCGACCTTCCCCAGCTTACCAGGAAACCAGCTCCGTCCTCGCACCGCGCTTTGTTCAGTCCAAGCCCGATTTGACGAGCCGCGGACCTACCCTTGTTAATGTTGTCTAATTAACGGTTTCGTTGCAGTCGGATAGATTCGTGTTCGATCAAATATTAACCACACAAATCGATGAATCGTCGAATGAATTAACGCGTGGTTTTATGTTTGTTGAGCATGGGCAAGCCCCATGGTCGACTCAAGGAGGCAAAGGAACAACTCGAGATCAAGTTAGAGGGATTAAATTGTGGTTTTCCAAGTGAGAATTTTTTATATTTTTTTGCAATACAATGCCAAATGCAATGATGCGAATGAACTAGGTTATTAGGAAAATCAACAATATAGCCAAATTTAATTTTAATGTGAAATAAATCCAAATTGACCAAATTGTATTTTCATATAAACATAATACAACAACGAATGTAAAATATTTTTTTTGAAATCTTTGGATTTAAAATGCACACATGAAGAATGCAAACTTTTTTGGGATTTTTATGCAATTTTTCGTGCAAATGAAAAGCCAAAATTATGAAAAATTTACTTGAAGATAAAAATATTGAATGTAAGCTAGGCTAATTTTTTTTAGAATTTTATGACACTTTATGATTTTTTATGAATTTGTTTATTGAAAAATAGAGCGACTGCGAGTGTTTAATTCCTAATAAATCCAGAAATCAAATTATGTAGAGAATGAATTATCTCAATAGATATTCTAACAAGGAATTCAGAAGACTTGAAAATTTGTAAAATTCTTATACGTGGATTTAATTAAAAATCAATTACAAAATTCACTCTACAATTTATTGTATGCACAGACAACTCCAAATTAGACGAAATTTGGTTAGTAATTAAAGCACAATAAAAGGCATCATTCACAATTTTTTCACAATTTTCGGAGTAATAACTATGTTTGTGCGAATTTCATAGCTTAAATGGGTAAAATATCACTGATTTTCAATCTTTAAATTTTAATAATATAATATAATGTCACAAAAATGTAAATAAATAGCCACAAGGTAAAGAATTAGTTGCTCATCAATGTGCTATTTTTTTTAAAATAAATGATGCTATTTTGAGGTTCAAATTACCATGTGAAGTCAGGGGTATAAGTGCAATACTGAAAATGAAATAAACAACTTAAAATGCAAACAGAGACTCGTTTTCAATAACAAAAACTTAGAACGAGGATTATACAATTTTTACAGTATAATAAAGTAAATGAAAAATGACATTCTTCGGTAAAAGCCACGGACGCAATGGGAGGCCTAGGGCTTCGTAAGGCGGCGCCCACGTGATGGGTGGTCAGGGGGTCGCGCTCCATGAGCGGAGGCGGCGTTAGGCGATGCTGTGCTGAGAGCTGCGCGCAGGGCGGAGGTCGCGCGGTGGGTGGAGCTAGGTGGAGGTGCGCGGGGGCGTCGTAGCGGGCGGAGGGCGGTGGAGCAGAGGGCGCGCGTGTTCTAGCGCGTCGCGTCGAGCGCGGTTGGGGTAGCTGCTCGCGGCGGCGCGACGTGGGGCACCGTACGAGCGACCTGGCCGGACGGTTGAGGTGCGACGCTGGGCGCTCGCGCCACGCGGAGGAGTTGGCGTGGCAGAGCAGGGGCGGAGGCTGGAGGGTGGAGCGCCTGGCCGCGGGCTGCGGAGGCTGAGGTGCTGATGTGGCAGCCACGCGCGGGCGGGGCTCGATGGCGGCTACGCGCAGGTGGAGGTCAAGGCTGCGCGACGCGAGGGCTGGTGGAAGCTCCCTGCCGCGCGCGGCTGGGGCGGCGTTGCTTGGCGTGCGGACACGTCACCGGCAGGGGGCGGTATGCGGCAGGGGCTGCGGCAAGGGCGGAGGCCGCGACGGAGATGCTGCGAGGCGGGGCTCCGAGGGCGGCGGAGGAGGGAGCCGCACGGCCACGGCTTCTTCCCTGTACCTGGATTTTTTTCTTTTTGTTTTTTTATGTAATATTTTTTTATTTTTGTTTTTGCAGTAAATGAAAAATGTAAAAAAATGGTATGATAAGATGGGGTGGTGGTGTATGATATGTAGAAGAAATATGATATAGAAGATGGTGTGCTTTGTATGATGAAATCGATGGTGATGATGTTGATTGGTGAAAAATGTGGTGGTAGAAATGATAAATGTTTTTTTTGGTGTGATGAACAAGATAAACAAATGAAGTTAGATAAAAAAAATTGGAAAGATAAGATAGAAGGTACTTACCTGCGATTCGTCGAAAGTGGAGCCACGATGTGCGGCTTTCGTCGTCGTCACCGATTCATTCGACGAAAAATCGAAGAAGCTTAGTTGTGACCTGAAGTGATGCACAACGACACGAGGAGGAGTACTCGTGGATCTCGCCTTGAAAACCTTCGTTGCTCGACCGAAAAATATTGATGTTGTCATCGATAACACTCGGGGGCTGGTGGTCTCTCCCTCTCAATTGAAGAAATGGCGGATTATGGAAAATAGAGGGGATGAGAATATAAAGAGGAGGGGAAGTTAGAAAAGAGGTGGAGAAGATGGAGGGATGGTGGAGGGAGTGGGAGTAAGAAAAGAGGTGGTAAAAAGGGATAAAATAAATAAATTAATAAAATAATATAGAGGCTATTAAAAATATTTAAAATAGCAATAGTAAAATAATAATAATAATAATAAATCGGAAATAAAGAAAATGGGGTGACATGTGGCGGCTCCAGGAGCAGCTACATGTCGCTCCTAGAAAATTCAAAAAATTAAATTGTAAAAAAATCAAAAAGAAATAACAAAAGATATTAAATCAACAAGTAATCAACACAAAAGTTGTTCGTCTCGATAAGATATACAACTTTCGTGAAGGGCCGAAAATCAAAGGAAATCATCTGTATAAAAATGTATTTTTGGGTGGTACCTTATAGATAAAATACCGCATTTTTCCTTTTACAAATTTTTTTGTCATTTTTAAATAAGAGAAAAATTAAAATAAAAGTAGAGAAAATATGAGAAGAATATTTACAACTTAATCTATTTTTTTATTTTTAATAATTAAGAAAATAAATGAAGGGCAAAACGGTCAATATGTACTATACAATAGGGGCCCAAAATCCAAGTTTTGCATACGAGCTCCGATTTTAATGAAAGTGGTCTTGTTTCGAAGGTCTTTGAATGTATATTACTTTAAAAGTCAGTAGAACTGATTCGGACACTATATGAGAGAGATATGTGAATTTTAAGGCTCCTAGTTTCAAACTTGGATTGGGGTTTATTGGTCAATTTTACAATGTAGTATTTTTTTGATATTTTTTTAAATTAGTGTTAATAATATATACACTATGGAGTTGATTTTATTGGATTCGGAGTTAGTTTAAAATATTAGTTTAAAATATATACAAATAGGTGAAATATGGTGAATATACAAGTGAATATTTACAAATGAAATGGGCTTCTTATTTATGCAATATGAATGCTAAAATGCAGATGTTATCAATGCATGCATTAATGCTAATTATACAATATAAGTGAAAATATGCAGCTAATTACTCGAGAACATAGCTCTATTTTCAACTTTTAGAGTGATGAATCACGGATTCATCAACCCCCTATACTTAAACCTTGCTCGTTCCCCGAGTAACTAAAATGAAATGCAAGAGTGAAATGAGATTGGGTTCCATACCAAGGTCATGAACAAAAGTTGAAAATGGAGCTTGACTCGATCTTTGGATTAATTGTGTGGAGGAACCTTATTGAGATCTGAACGTAAGACCTAACAGACTTCAAGTTCCACAAGTCTTCTATTCAAGACGCCTCAACTTCAGGTCAGAACAAATCGTCAAATGTAAATTTCTGATGACTATGATTCTTACTTGTACTGTGTAAGTGTAAAATAGCTCTCCACATCAGAAATGGCTCAGAAACAACCTCCTCTAACAAGGTAAACTCTAATTACTCGGTCCAATAACTCTTTCCTCGAGGAGCGGGGTATTCCCTTCTAAGTTCAAGTGCAACCAACTCAAGAGGAGGGGGTGGAGAAAAGAATGGACGGTAGCCAGTGTAGCTACCTATCCCGAGATGCCTGACTAGTGTAGCCGAGTCTTCCAGCTGCAGTCTTCTTGCTAGGTAAACATACTCCGACAGACATTTTTTTTTATCTAGCCTGTCTATTTTTTTGGAGTTCTTGCATTTTTTATTTTTTGGAAATATATAAGAGGTGCAGCATGTACATCAGGAGTATTTCCTCTTGAGCCAGTAGACTATCCCTCTTTTGAAGCATTATTGCAACCCACAGCATCCCGTCCTCAGACTTCAACATCACCAGACTAGATTGAGATGAACTACCCTCCCAAGAGGAGGATGGATGTTCCACCCGTATGCTACTCCAAGCTAAAGGATTCTACTTCCTCACCACCCCATCAATGAAGAGCTACGTACATTGTGCTTGTCCAAGTTAGGTCACTGTCTAAAAGAATCATGCGTGTGCTGGAGATATTCTACATAGACTAATCAAGATGACATGTGAACATAGACTTGCGGACTCAAAGAATTAAGTCACTTGACCTGAAAAATCTTAACTCCAGTTCCTATAAGGTTCCTTTGAAATTAGGTGGATTAAGGTCAAATCAAGTCCATCCTCAATATCTACTCATAACTTGTTTCAGAACCCACTAGCTTTTCACCTTGCATATGCAAGATATGCAGATGAGGTGTAGATGACATGCTATGAATGAAATGCAAGATTTTTTTTAAATGCAAGGATGCAAAGTAAATAAGAAGCTTTTATTTTCAACATTTTCATTTTCTTTTCTATTATGCAACAATTTTTAGTTTGTAATAATATACATAGTATACAAGTTTTTTTGGTATACATCCTATTTTACAACAAATTTTACAAAAAGTACGTTTTACAAGAATTTTACAACTTTTTATACAAGTATTATACATATAGTACAAAATTATACAAGAAATTTTTTTTTCAATTTTTACCCACCCCGTAATTATTGCATAATATATACAAAAATACATGAAAATACGTGAAAGTACGGGCTATGGGTAAAGTATATATGTAATATATATACACCCCCCTATACTTAGCGTGTGCTATGTCCTCAGAGAACGAAAAGTGATGAAAAAGACATAGCTCGTGCTAAGCGTAGGAGAGCTAAAATTACAAAATTATAGAAGTCGCTCCGCCCCCCTATACTTAGGTTTTGGCAGCCTAAGTGTAGAAGAAGATCAAAAAATGGGCGGACGAGAGCAAGATGGGAAATGATGAGTATATACATGGTGGGCATCGGTCCCCCCCTATACTTAGGCTCTGGTCAGTCTAATTATAGGATAGGAGTGAGTATGAGAACCGATTTGATCTGGAGGATATACAGTGAATAGACACGGGTCACTCTCCCCCCTATATGTAAGATCTGGTTATCCTAAGTACAGTCACAAAATAATGAAATGATATGTAGCCGGGGCGAGTGATGCGAAGCACTAGGGAGGGAGGGAGAGAAAGTATATACAAGAAAAGAGTGAGATTATACAAGGATTAAGAAGGTTTGTGATGAACCTTCTTGCAGACGCGAGGAGGTGGATAATATACATATGTGTCGCTGTCGGAATCGTCCTCAGATGAATAATAGTGAGGTGTAGGGACAACGAGGGTCGACACATGGCTGCTTGCTCAGATAAGGCTTGAGAACAGTCAAACTGAGCTCACTCATATAAATCACCTTATCCGCACCAGATGAGGACTCCTCAGAAAATTCCTTCTCCAGTGTGTTGAAGGATACTTTCTTAATCGGTTTTCTAGAACCTGAATCATTGAGAGGGAGATGAGAGAGACACGCCTTGAGAGGTTCGGGGGAACTCCTCGAGGAATCAATTCTCGACTTCCTCTCACTAGATAGTCGACTAGAAGAGGGAGCAACCGTATTTTTATGTGGAGTCAATTTAGTCTTGGTTGTTTCCTTTGAAGGTCCGGGACATGGTGTGGTGCTGACCATGGATTCCTCATCAGATGAGTCACCATATAGGTTATAATATTCCTGAAGGGTCAGCACATGTCTCGGGAAGGTGCTAGTGGTCTCAGTTGGCTTGGCATTATTGGTCTCTTGTGTCGGATCATCAAAATGGTCAAGGCAATCAACAAAGGTCGTGTCCGACTTAATGATAGCTTCTGATCGTGAGTCCTCCTTAGAAGCTGTCACGGTAGTGGTGCAAGCAGTTGATGAAGTGGAGGTGTGGGGAGTCTCAGAACCAACGGTCGTCCGGGCAGTCGGTTTCTTAGGTGTAGAAGAGAGATGGGACTCATCTACCTCTCGATGGTCACGACTGTCAGCGGATGTGCGGGTCACCTTAGAGTAGAGTGTATCAAAGAATGGGTGAGGTCAGAGTGCTCCCAATACTGAAAAATCGATCTCCTGAGTCTCGTAATCTTTAGTCGCTTTTGCTGAGGCTAAGAACAGCTTCCCAAGAATAATCGGAGACTGGGTGAACTCTCCTTGGTGCTCAATGTCAATGACTGTGAAGTCTACCTGGAGTAGAGCACATTGAAAAGTCACGATGACTGAAACATTTCCTCTAGACCATTTGATGGATCGATCAGCCAGCTGAACGATCTCTCTCGACTTTCTGATTGGCCTGAGTTTGAGCTTGTCAAACACAGAGGTCAGGAGGATATTTATTGGAGAGTCATCATCGATTCTTGCATGGGTAAAGATGACGTCTTTGATTTCACATTCCACCCTAGGCAACCGCTTCACTCTGCGGCTCTTGGTCTTTCTTCCCATCACCAAGGAGGTGGCCATAGACACTATGTGTCTTTCAGTCCTAGTTCTCTTAGTACCCGACCTCTGGGGCATCAATTTACTCTTTACAAATCTCTTGAGGTCGGGGAAATGATCTATGGCCTTTATTAAGGGAAGTTTAAAGATCAAATCGTCATCAAGTGCTTCCCTTAGGGTGGAATCTATTTTTTTAAAATCAATTTCATTTTCAATTTTTATGTGATTTTTTGATTTTTCAATTTTTTTGGTATTTTTGGTGGATGAATGATTAAAATCTGGATTGGAGGGTAAGTGGTTAGTAGAAGAGGGAGATAGAATGGACTCCAACTGTACAAACGGTGTGGGTTCCCTGATGCTTACTCGGTTTTCAACATCAAATCTACTTACTTCTTTTTCCACTTTCATACCCTGGCTGGCAGAAATTGAGTGCAATATATTCATGACATCTCTCAAATCGTTACCACATGATTCATTTTTCCTAATAAGTCTAGAGATGTCATCCTGCACAAAATTCTCATGACAAATCATGGGAGAGTTCTGCTCAAGTGGAGGATATTGTTGAGATATTGAGGTCTCATATTCAACATACCTAGACTCTGGCATGTAATGTTGGGTCGAGTATGGACCATCTAGATGGCAAATATTGGTCGGAGCCTCATATGATGAAACGAGAACTGATAAGTCTAGCTCATGAGTCCAATCTTGTGAATGTATAGGTTCTCCGAATGAAGGCTGGTTATTAGAAGCTTGATCACTGAAGTCAATCAAGTCTGGAAAATCATTATGTAAAGGCCTCTCCATTCGGGTTGTTTGATCGACCAAGTTATGCCCTAAGGTCAAGTCAGGATGTGTATATGTAAGTTCTTGTATGGTCCCTACTTGAGGTGAGAATGAATTATGTGGGGGCATATAATTTTGCCAATCATCTGTCTCAGCAGTGGCTTGCTCTTCATTTGATTCTTTGATTCCCGCAAGCTCTCGAGAGTAAGTACAGTCAGCCCAAGGTGGAAGTGGATTCGGAGTGTTAGAATATGGAGTAGGTGAGAAATTGTTGAACACGAATTTGCAGAGGTCATGTTGACTCACAAAGGCGAATCAACAGTCGCTGATTTGACCTCCAACGAAATCCGAAATTCAAACAACAATTAACCCACAACAGAAATCAAGCAATGAAAAGTGATGCGGAGTTAAAACTTATTATAACTCTACAACAAAGATGTGTATAGGTGCAAGTATGTGTAGAGATCGAACACAGGGAGTAGACAGGTAGAACGGGGCAAAATGCACAAAATGTGTGAATGTGAGAAGTTGTCTATCTATGCTATATTTTTGTGGATTTTTGGATTTTATATTTTTTTATTTAATTTTTAATTTTATATTTTTGTATTTTGATTTTTAATTTTCTGATTTTATATTTTCTTTTTATATTTTATATTTTTATAGTTTCTTTTTTTCAATAATAGAATATATATACAAAGTAAGGAAAGAGAGATGGAGTATTTATAAAAATAAGTAAAAACACTCAAAATCAGAGAATGAAATATTTTTGGTCTTTTATGATTTTCTCATGTTTTTGGGATTTTTCTAGATTTTTCCTAATTTTTGGTGTTTTTAAAGGTAAAAATACTAGAAAATAGTGAACTAGGTTGTTGGCTGAACTAAAATGAGGATGAAAAATATTAAATGATGTCTAAAATTCCTCAATGTAATTTTAATTGAAAGATAATGAATCAAAGAAGATACAGAAACTGAGAATGCATTTTAGGTTTTTTGTAGAATTTTTTATATTTTTATGAAGGTTTTTGGGGTTTTGCAATTTTTAGGAGTTTGGTTTTGTATTTTTTAGTGATTTTTGGACTGGAGTTAGAAACACAATAATATAGCAAAATATATTTTTTTGCGATTTTTCTGTGTTTTTATATTTTTATGGATTTTATAATGCAAACAATGCTGAAAATGGATTTTTTTTATTTTTAGTAAATATTAAAATGCAATAAAAATGCAATGCAAAATATGGTGTGAAAGTGCAAGTCAACAGGAGTCTAAAATGATTTTTGTGGATTTTAATGATGCATGAAATAAATACAATTAACAACAAGAAACTTCACATAGGCCACGGGTATATTTGTAAATATCAAGAAGCTGAGGGGCTTGCGTGTAAATTTCCACAAAACTTAATATTTGAATGGAAACTTTACAGGATAAAAAGAAATATTAAGAGTGTCAAGCCTTCCCCGCAAAATCGCCAAGACCATGTGCGTGAGACACGTGACTGGCAAGGGCACAACTACAATTATCAAAATATCGAGGCTTAAATGCAAACATGCCAGAAATTTAACACGTTACTAAAATATTTTAGTACTAACAAGAAATACTCTAAACAACAGACACTTAGATGCAAAATAGCCAAGCGCACGTGCTCACGCACGTGCGCCTAGCTGGCAAGGGCGCGAATGAGATTTTAAAAAGTTTGAGGGGGTTGTGCTAAATGTTGCTAAAATGATACATAGCAGATGAAAGATTTTAGATCTAATATAAAATACAAAAAGCACTGGGTTGATCTTGCAAAATACCCAGTAGAGGGGCGGATCGGACGGCTGTTGGATTCACTTAACGCCACGTGTCGAAGATCTGGCAGCCCGTACCCCTTCAGCTGTGCGGCCCAGATTAGAATGCAAATGACGATCTGACGGTGCTGTGCACTTGATCAGACGTCACCTGTGATCCACGATGAACACGGCCAGGATCGACGGCTCACGAGATGCTTGGAAGAACAGGAAGGAACTCGCCCTTGGGCGAGTTTGATTCTGATGCAACTCTCCCCTCCGAGACCTGGAAGCTTGCTGACGGCTGATCCACGCTCCAGATGTGTTCCCGCAAATAGGAAGCCCCACAAAAAAGGGCCAAATACCGTCGGGGGACGTCCGGCGACGCGCGGTGCCTGGGCTACCTTCACGAACTTCAGAAACACCTGCAACGACGCATCTTCCATGTGTTTCCTGCAGGGGAGCGATTAGGCAAAAAGCAAGGAGCTCCAGAGAGCTCCTGGGGGGTGAACGTGGGACAAGGATCGAGGTTGAGACTCGCCAGAGCGAACGCCGGCGAGCGGCAGTTGCGGTGGATAGATGGCTAAAGAAATGGTCAAACACGTGATTGAAATGCCAAGCTAAAGCTTAATCCTACCAATAACTCAACAGTGAAGACAAATAAAAAAAACAAAAGAGTACTTTAATTGGTTGGAAAACCAAGAAGTGAGAGACCTCAACGGCGGGTGTGCCGAAGGTGGGTGGAGACCATCCAAGACCTCGCCTAGCGCCTCGCCACTCGGCTGGAGGCGAGACTATCACTCTCGTCGGTCCAGGGCACAAGTCGGAGGAGAAGGGGTTGGTCGAAAGAGGGTTCAAAGATCCAAGGGAGTTGACGGGTGCTTTTTGAAAATGTGACCGAGTGGGCTTCTAGAACGAGGAATATCGGGCGGATCTTGAATCCATTCCCCAAGGTGAGCTATAGGCGTGTAAGATCATTGAACGAGGCACAAAAGTGACGAAGGGTGCATCACGAGATAGTGTAAGGAGTGCCCTCGAAAAAAGGTCAAACATGGCCAGAAACGCAATTCTGACATAGCCCAGAGGGGGAGTCAGACAGTTCTCCTGCGGTCAACTGTCAGACTCACCTGGTTGGTCCACGTGGACCAACCAGGAAAAACCTCTGAAAAAATATTTAAAAAATCATTTTAAATTAGTAAATGATTTTATTAATTTTCGATTATTAAATAAAAAATATTTATTATTTTCTAAATTATTTTATTATGAATTTTATTTATTTTTTTCGAGATTAATAATTACAAATTGCCTTTTATGCCCTTTATAGGTATAATCCTATATAATTTATTAATTAATTTTTATTTTGTGTGTTTTAATTTCTTTTATTATGTTTATTATTTTATAAAATTATAAAAATATTTTATACACGTAATTATATTTTTATTTATTTTTCTGAATTGTTTTGTATCTTTAATAAAATATAAGTGTTAAAAGTACAAGTATAAGTATAGGTATTATACCTAGGTTTTGTATATACAAGTATTTTTTTATTTTGAGTTTTCTTTGCATTTTTATTCTGATTTTAATGCACATAATTATTATAAATATTAATTACAAAATTATAAAAATATATATTTACAAAAATAATGAATAAATAATAAACTGAATATTTTAATCTGTACAGATATACAATAAGGGTCCAAACTCAACTTTCAAACTATAACTCTGAAAAATACGAAACCACCTCCATTAAATAGACTATTTTATGCTATATACAATTAAAGATGAGTTTGGTATATTTCGAGTTTTTATTTGCAAGATACAAGTCTGGAAAGTTGGAGTTTTGAAATCTTATTCAGACCATAACTTTTTATCTGTGTATATTATTTTTTAGTGAAATCATTTTTGTATTTTTATTTATTTAATTATCTACAAATTTTATGTACAAAGTTTCGTTATTTGATGTATAAAAAGTGGAATCAAAAATAGGTCCCAAAATGAATAAAGAATGCATTGAATAAAAGGTATTTTTATTGTATTTTGGCCCTTATCTCCCCCTACTTTATTCCTTGTCGACATATTCATCAAGATGCCTAGGTCTCGGGGTATCGGGTCATAAATATTTACAATATTTTATTCTTTTTCTTTTCTTTTCTTTATTCTATAATTTAGCTTTAAAAACCGTATTTTATACAATATTTACACAATGATGCATGAATGCTAAAGTGCCTAAATTAATCCTACGCATTTACTAGGGTTTTTAAGGCCAATATGATAGAATAAAGATGATGAAACGTAGCTTCATCAGAAATGCGAAGAAGTGGAGAAGTCAGTCGAAGTTCTGACTTCATAATCGGGTTGAGGTGGAACCGACCACGGGGTAAGGGTCTCCCGTGGATGGCAGAGGATACATGGAAGAAGGAGAAGGTGAAGATAAACGGTATATGGTCGAGGAGGAATGACCAGAGGTGTATGAGGACCAATATCCTGACATCTGAGGAGGAAAGGATGTAAGCAGAACGAGGTAGAAAATACGCAATTACGCAGGATAACACACACAGACAGACATGCACACAAATGCAAGAGCAAATCCTGAGTTCACACTCAACACGGTGAAGGACCCAAAACTGAGTCCGATTAGTCAGGTTGATTTAATTGTGAATTTTCAGACAAGTAACAAAGGTTACGCGGCCTATAGGGGAGTCGGCTAAAATGCCGGATGCGTCTCCCCTGTTTAACCTGTCGCCTAAGATACCTATGTCCTTCCTTTCTTCGCTCCTATCCCAAGTTGATGGACTCAAAGACCATACCCCTATCTACCTGCAAGCAGGAGGAGGCTGACAAGGCTGGAACTTCGCCCCTAAGGGTTACTAGCAACTTGTCGTGAAGTACCGCTGGTTCACCCCTGACTACCTGTGAACAGGCGGAGGCTACTTAGTACTAGTCAATGAATCTAAAAATATTCAACTCATGATATTTGCTAGGATTAATTGGTACGTGATATGGAAGGCGGGGATTTGGGCTCTGCCTTAAGGTGTTCACACACACTCAAGTAACCTCACTCAGCCTGAAAACAAGGTCGGGGTTACTCTCCCGCAAACAAGGGTTAATTTTAGTTAATTGTTTTGGTCCAATTCAGTTAGCAGTCCTGATTTTAAATATTAGTTGTCACTGATATTAATCCACACAAGCAATCACGTTAGAAAACCATGAGAGAGAGAGAGAATCGGAAAAAGCCGATGCAATCGAGAAAACGATGATGAATGCTTGAGTAAGGAGACTTACAGTGCTTCCAGCTCTTTACAATGCGGGATGCAAAACTGAATTGAAATTTTACACTAAATGGAATGCAAATGATAAAAGGCGCTCCGAGACAGGAAGTTCTATTAGCGATTGAAAAATGGGTTGATTTGACTAGATTTGCGGTCTAAGTGCGTCTTTTAAGTGATGTGTGGCCCTAAAAACTTACGAGCACAAGCAAATCCTAGAGTGGCTCGAGGAGCCGCTAGTGCAAGCCTAGTCTAGAAATTCAATCCACACAGCATACGGGGACACGGTTCCACTATGTTTACACGCGCGAGAACCCAAACAAAAATCGTTGTAAATGCAGACACTTTTTTTAAGTTACAAAAATCTTTTTGACGTCCAACAGTCGACTTGATCCAAGAATCGTCGGCCTCCGATGCACTTCGAGATGTGTCGACTTCAAGAAAGTCGCTCCAAGTCCACCTGGCCCTCGCACAAAAAGATAAAAATTATGTCAGAGAAATATATACAGAATTGGTCAGAAATATAATTAAAGAAAAAATGGATAATTACAAGATGGCTCGGTGGTCAGACTACCCGAGTGACTGGAAAAACACAAATCTAACTTTCTAAAGTGATCCTAAGCCGTGCCTCCCCGACAACGGCGCCATTTGACGAGCTGCGGACCGACCCTTATTAATGTTGTCTAGTTAACGGTTTTGTTGCAGTCGGATAGATCCACGTTCGATTAAATATTAACGCACAAATCGATGAATCGTCGAATGAATTAACGCACGGTTTTATGTTTGTTTAGCTTGGGCAAGCCCCAGGGTCGACTCAAGAGGCAAAGGAACAACTCGAGATCAAGTTAGAAGGATTAAATTGTGGTTTTCCAAGTGGGAATTTTTTATATTTTTTTGCAATAAAATTCCAAATGCAATGATGCGAATGAACTAGATTATTAGGAAAATCAACAATATAGCCAAATTTAATTTTAACGTGAAATTAATCCAAATTGACCAAATTGTATTTTTTCCTATAAACCTAATACAACAACGAATGCAAAATGGATTTTTTTTGGATTTTTTTGATTTAAAATGCACACATGAAAAATGCAAACTTTTTTGGATTTTTATGTAATTTTTCGTGCAAATGAAATGCAAAAATTATGAAAAATTTAGTGGAAGAAAAAAAGGTGGAAGTAAGCTAGGCTAATTTTTTTTTATAATTTTCTGACATTTTATGATTTTTTATGAATTTTTTACTGAAAATAGAGAGACTACGAGTGTTTAATTCCTAATAAATCCACGAAATCAAATTATCCAGAGAATAAATTATCTCAAATAGATATTTTAACAAGGAATTCAGGAGACTTGAAATTTTGTAAAAATCTTATACATAGATTTAATTAAAAATCAATTATAGAATTCACTCTACAATTTATTGTATGCACAAGACATCTCCAAATTGGATAGTACTTAAATCACAATACAAGGCATCATTCACAATTTGTTCACAATTTTTGGAGCAATAACTATGTTTGTGTGAATTTCAGATCTTAAATGAGTAAAATATCACTAATTTTCAATCTCTGAATTTTAATAAATAATCTAATGCTCACAAAAATGTAAATAAATAGCCACAAGGTAAAGAATAGTTGCTCATCAACTTGCTATTTTTCTTTAAAATAAATGATGCTATTTTGAGGTCCAAATTACCATGTGATGTCAGGGGTATAAGTGCAATGCTTAAAATGAAATAAACAACTTAAAATGCAAAGAGGGACTCTTTTGCAATAACAAAAACTTGGAATGAGGACTGCAATTTTTACAGTATATTAAAGTAAATGAAAAATGACCTTCTAGGGCAAAAGACACGGACACAATGGGAGGCCTAGGGCTTCGTGAGGCGGCGCCCACGCGATGGGTGGCCGCGGGGGTCGCGCTCCCGGAGCGGAGGTGGCGTTAGGCGGCGCTGTGCTGAGAGCTCTGTGCGGAGCGGAGGCCGCGCGGTGGGTTGGAGCTGGGCGGAGGTGCGCGGGGGCACCGTAGCGGGCGGAGAGCGATGGAGCAGATGGCGCGCGTGCTCTAGCACGTCGCGTCGAGCACGGTTGGGGTAGCTGCTCGCGGCGACGCGGCATGGGGTGCCGCACGCGCGACATGGTCGGCCGGTTGAGGTGCGGCGCTAGAGCACGCGCGACATCTGCTCCACCGCCATCCGCCCGCTATGGCACCCCCGCGTACCTCCGCACAGCTCCAACCCACCGCGCGGCCTCCGCCCCGTGCGTAACTCTCAGCACAGCGCCGCCTGACACCCCCTCCGTCTCCATTCATTGCGGGAGGAGGAAGCACCAAGCTCCTCTGTTTCAAGCCAAGAAACAGAGGAGTTTTATCGGATAATAAAGACAAAAGGGCATTTGCAAAGGGAACACTTGCACCCCTTGGCAAGTTTTAAAAAAAATATCAAGTTTCCGGTAATTGCATGTAAGTCCTTGTTCCTCATTTCAGCTCATATTTCTTTTTCTATATTGCATTTATACCCCTGTCCTTACACGCATATTTAGGCATGCATATTAATTCATTTTTTAATTTGGAAAATTGCATTATGTAGCTTATGTTGTCCTCTTTATTATGTGACATGTGGCATATTTTTGTAATATCATTAGAATTTTCTATTAATTAAGTGGTTCAATTTTGTTATATTTTGCCCAATTTCACTCCTTAATTAATAGTAATTTTTCTGTGCCTCCGAAAGTTCCCCAAAAATTCACATTAGGTTGAGGATACTTAGCTTTACATTGTGCCCAAAAATCACCTCCTTTGCTTCTCGAGGCCTAAATAAATCATTTCATGATTTCCTTAATTAAATTTTAATAGGTCCATTTTACATAAAAATTTAGGTTGATTATCTTTCCTGGATTCTTCACACTTAGATCTATCTAGGATAATTTTGATATCTGAAAATATTGTGATTTGGTATTTATTAAAATTAAGTTAGTCAAAATCATCTTGCATTCATTTTTAATTCACAGTAAATTCATTTAGTATCAGAAAATTCTAAAAAATTAGGGTAGCTTAATTTCATCCCATTTCATCATCTGGCCAAGTTTCATAATTTTTGGAATTAATTTGACCACTTATCTAATTGAACTTGTAAATTGGCCTGATTTTGCATGTCTCTTGCATAAACTATATTTAAAAAGACCAAAAATAATATCCCCCTGAAAATCAACCCTTGGACTTTGCTAAAAATGTACCTAAGGAGACAGCTGCCTCCCTGAGTTCGACCTTGACTTCCAACCAAGTAAAAAAATTGCCGCTCGAAATTAATTTGACTATAATTGAAAGTGATTTTTGATCTGCTCTTATTACCTGACTACAACAAACGGCATATCAATTAATTTGAACATTAATTTGCTCGAATTAACAAGGGTAGTGGGAGCCATTTCACTAGTTCATTAATTTTTATGCTCTTCTTTATTTATTAAAAATAGAATTTTGTGACCAAAAAATTATGCGAAAATAGGGTTAGATGTTCTTATCATGTACTTTCACACCACATAATTATTTTGCATTTTAGATATTTACCTATTTATTAAAAATGAAAAAGAGCACATTTTACCCCTCTTTGACTAAAAAATTCAAAAAAATATAAAACCATTCGAAAAAATACCAAAATAAATATCTAATATATTTTAGTATTTTGTATCTCCAGATCAAAAATTCCTAAAAATAAAAGAAAAGAAAAAGACTAAAAACTAAACAACTCCAAAATCTAGTAAAAAATATAAAAAAATCACCAAAAAATCTAAAAAAATTATTTTTGTCTTTGAATTTTGTTTATATTCTAAATTATAAATTAAAATTAATTTAAGAATTTTTTATTTTTTTGCTATTTTTAATATTCAAATCAATTCGACCTATTTATTAATCCCTAATTTGGGATGTTCTTGACTTTAAAAATATCTAAAAATTAGTAAAAATATCAAAAAAAGTCACAAAAATAGTAAAAATTATATAAAACCCAAATATATTTAATTTTACAATTTTTTGTTATTTTTATTTGTATTTATAATTATATTACCTTATATTGTATATAATAGTCATATATATTCTTATATTATATATTTAAAATAAAAGAAATTAAATCTGAAAATATAAAATAGAAATAAAATTATAAAATTAAATAAAAACATAAAAATTAAATCCTTATAAATATAAAATAAAAATCCACACAAAAAGAAAATAAAAAGAGAAGAAGAAGAACTTTTGCGCATTCATTTGCCCAATCTACCATTTGCTCTCTATGTTCGACACTCCACATACTTGCAATATACACACTTTTTGTAGAGTTAAATAATAATAAATTTTAACTTGACACATTTATTTGCATTGCAATATTTATTATTTGTGGGTTAATTTTTTACTTTATCAAATTTCTTATGTGGTCAATTCAACGTTGTAGTCTCGCCTTGTAAGATTGTATGACCCTCTCGCAAAATCCTCTTTTAAAATGGTGTTTTCGTCGGGGACAACGTCGTATAAATTTTATATCTTCATTTATGTCTTCTTGTCTCTTTTGTTATATTTTCCCTTTATTTATTTTTATTTTATTTGATACTATTTATGAATTGTCTAACCCTGATCCTTTTTTAAATTTATTGTAAGGGACTGCGGACTAAGGGAGGTCCTAGGAGACCTATGCATCCACGTGAAGCGGAGTCAGTTTTCTGACCTAGCCAAAACGATAGAGCGATAAAGGAAAATTTGGAGGAATTTTGAAGACATTACATTTGTCTTTTATTTCATTTTATTTTATCTTGTAATTCAAGTTAGAGAGAGACATGTGTGATGTTGGTGAATCAGATATTATGTTTGAATTGCGTGAGTTCTGTCTGCACGTTATGTGCCCCGTAGAGCATAGATTCTCCTTGCCACTCGTGTTCATTTATGCTCCTTTTTGACATCAAAGATGACTAGTTGGGGAATTTTTATACGGGCATCATGAGCCTATCGTTGAACCCTCCAAAAAGTACATCTTTTGAGGTCCCTTCACTTCCTGGACCTCCCCGAACTCATGAATTTCTAGAGTTAGGGATAACTTACTTTGGGGGTGGTCACACACCAACCAACCCCTTTATCTCTTCCCTACTCACCAAGGAAGACCTTTGCCTAGGTGAGGTTGATTTGAGTTTAACAACCTCATCTAATTCAAACCCCTTTGTTGATGAAGGTTTCAATCAATATTCAATCAAGATGCATCTAAAGAAGAGAGAAGATAAGGAGGAACAATGCGAGGACTCCATAAGATGATACTGGCTAGACTTGTCGCATTCGAGCAGCATCATGCTTACTTAGAGCTCAGATAAGGCAGTTAGATGTCGGGGTAAATGCCCCAAGGATGCGTTGTACAATCAGGGACAATATAGAGTGAGGAATTCCCTAAGTCCCATTGAGCCACAAGTAGAGTATGCATTGAAGATGAAGTTCATGAACCTATGGCCACAATTCAATATGAAATTTAATGAGGAACCCTACGCATTCCTAAGGGACTTTAAGCTCATCTATGCTAATCTCAGACACCCTAGAGTTAGCTAGAATTATATTAGGCTCACTGCCCTTCCATTTTCCTTATGAGGCAAAGAAGATTACTGGGTAAAGAAGTTAGAGTGATGGTAACTACATATCCCTAGTTCAAGGACATGTTTCTAAAGAAGTTCCTACCCTTTGAGTAGAAACCAATAGATGATGATACACATCATCAGCTTTTCCCATCTCCCTAATGAGTCATTCTGTGACACATGGGAACGGTTTAAGGATCCATTATAGAAGTGTCCATGTCATGGTTTGGATAACAAAATCTTGGTCCATTTTATTTTCAGCAGTCTCAACCCTGAGATGCAGGGTTTGGTAAGTACTTCCAGTGGAGGCATCTATACATCATTGGGTGTGCATACATCCTAGAAGGTATTCGAGAAGATGGCTGAGATAAGCCACTCACAGACCACTAACAGGGGTGTATTCTGAGTCTCCTATCACACTCTTATCTAAAGGGGGATAGCAATTTGTGTTTGATCTCTCGCACGACTTGATTCCTTGAATGAGAATCATTGTTGACAAGCTGACAATGGTCGATTAGAAAAGAGGATGAATGAGTTGGATAGTAGTCTCTCCAAGCTTCTGAAGCAAATTGATGAGTTG
Organism: Ottelia alismoides; assembly: GCA_037367405.1. Taxonomy (NCBI): domain Eukaryota; kingdom Viridiplantae; phylum Streptophyta; class Magnoliopsida; order Alismatales; family Hydrocharitaceae; genus Ottelia; species Ottelia alismoides. The sequence goes on along the minus strand of JAZKJV010001690.1, from coordinate 256,940 downwards.
TCTGAGGAGTCTAAGATGAAGACACCTGCTGTTATGCTTTTGATGCCCCTGGCTTTCATGTTCACCATGTACAGGTGTTGAACTGGATTTTTTACGAATCTAAATATGTCTCACACAAGGTGGAGACACAGTCGCTGTGGGGACTCGCAAGAAACCCAAATTCAATCAACAATTAACCCACAACAACTAAATCAAGCAATGAAAGTAAATGTGCGGAATTAAAATTTATTATAACTCTACAACAAGGTTGTGTATAGGTGCAAGTATGTAGAGGTTGAACACAGGGAACAAGAGGTAGATCAGGGCAAGAAGGCTCAAAATTGAATGTGATGTGTTTGTCTATATGTGCTATTTTTGTGGGTTTTTTAAATTTATATTTTTTTTTATTTTGATTTTTGATTTTATATTTTTGTATTTTGATTTTTAATTTTCTGATTTTGTATTTTAACATTTTTATATTTTTCTTTTTCTTTTAAAACTATATAAAGAGTATATATAAAAAAGGGATGAGAGAGAGATAATATATATAATTGGAAAATTGCAAACAAAATCTTTTTATGCTTTTTATATTTTTCTAATGTTTTTGTGATTTTTCTTTATTTTTACTATTTTTTGGTATTTTTAAAGTAAAAAATTCTCAACGCAGCGAAAATAATATATGCCTGAAATTAAAATAGAGATGAAAATATTAACTAGTGACCAAAATTTCTCATAACTAATTTTAAAGTAAAGACAATAAAATATATAAAATTCAGATATAGAAAATAGATTTTTAGGATTTTTTAAGAATTTTAATATTTTTATAAAGGTTTTAGGGGTTTTTTTATTTTTTTATGAATTTTCCTTTATATGTTTTAGTGATTTTGGTGTGGAAGTTGAACATGTATAAATAAGAAAAAAATATTTTTTGGGGAATTTTTCATAAATATTTTATAATTTTTATGTATTTTCAATGCAAACAAGATCGAAAATGCATGTTTTTGAATTTTTATAAATATTAAAATGCTTCAAAAATGTGAAATAAAAATATGGCATTGAAGTGCAATGCTACAGGAATTATGACTATTTTTTGGGATTTTTTAGAGTTTCATAAATGCATTAAATTAATGAAATCAACAAAGAGAAACTACCCTATTAGCAAGGGTATTTTTGTAACTATCTAAATGTTCAATGGTCACGTTGTAAATTTACCAAAAATATTAAACATCTACTAAAAGTTACTAGACCAAATATAAATTCACAAAGTGCCAAGGGCTTTAGTGCAAAATTGCCAAAGGTTACATGACAGGCACGCGTGCCTGACAGGGACTGAATCACACTTAACAAAACCTAGGGGCTTTCTTGCAAAATGTTTCAAAAAGTTATAAAGGAACAAAATAGTTTAAGGACCAAACAGAAATGATAAAATCCCAAGGGCCTAGCCACAAAATGTCCCCTCACGTGAAGCATCACGTGAGGTGACCTGGCTAGGACTAAACTACAAATATAACAAGTACAGGGGCTAAATGCAAAATTTTCAAAATAAAATACACGACAGATGAATGTTTTATTACTAATTAGCAAATACAAATCGCATGATGAAAAAGCACAAAATACCCAGACGAGACACGATCCAAAGGTGCATGTACTTTCACTTATCCACGTGGCACGTCGAGGATGCATGATACTGCTTCGACTGAATGGCTGGGATTAAATACCAAGGCGGAGATCTGCGGCTGGAGGTGGGCAAGATCCAACGATAGCTGCTCGCCTGGAAGAAGGGGGCTCGATCGGACGACGCTCAGGCCATCAGGAAGAACATGTGAAGAACAACACACGGATGAGGTTCGATTGGCAATGTTGTGTGTCTCCGTCTGTCTCAGCTACCCCTCCGAGCTGCAAAACCTTCCAGGCGACTTCCTTTATCTTCTGGAGGTTTCAAAATGGTGTGAAGATCGATGATGTGTTGCCACACGGTCGGGAAAGGCCTGTTTCTCCAGGTGCTCCACTCGGATCGGAATCGACACTCAAAGGGTCCTCTCCCTCCAGGACCTGCAAAGAAGAATGCACAAGCAACCAAAGGGTCTGCTGGAGTGTTTGAGAGGATGGAATGAATGTGGAATGAGGCGGGAGGAGGTGTAATGGAAGTTCATCGGAGCAAGCTCCGACGAGGGATGGATAAGGATGCTTGGGCTGCTGAAACGCAAATAAAAAGTGGGGAAAGTATCCTAAGGATGCAAGGAAGCGTAAAACACAAGAAAAATAAAGAAAATATGCACCTCAATGGACATAACCATGAAGTACAAATCTCAACGGCAGAAGGACGGAGATGGGGGTGGAGATCGCCCGTAGACACTCGCCAAGGTTGCCTCGATGATGCTGGAGGGGAGCTGTCACCTCCCCATTCCAGAGCAAGTGAAAGGAGGCCAAGGACAAGGTCTAAGAAGGTTCAAAACTGATATGGAAGGTCAAGGTAGGTTATGTACAGGATGGTTGAACGGGCGTGAAGAACGAGCGAAACCAGGCGATGCAGCGATGCAATCCCCAAGATATACCTTGGGCTTGTATCCTTTATCCATGGGGAGAAAAATCCATGAAGAGAGTATCTCGAGATAGTGTAAGAAAAGGCCTTGAAAAAGTCGCGAAGATGGGACAAAACAAGATCTGACAAAGAAGCAGACCTCGGTCAGAGAGTTGACTGAGGTCAACCAACAAGTGGATCTGGTTGGTCCACGTGGACCAACCAGAAAAAAACCCTGGCAAAAAGATTTATAAATTAGATTTAAAATAATAAATGATTTTATTAATTTTAATTTATATATTGAAAAATATTTATTTTTTATGAAGTATTTTATGATGATTTTTATTTATTTTTTCGAGGTTCGGAACTACAAGCTCCCTTTTAAGGGCTATATAGGTATATTCATCTATATATTTTAATGTTTTATTTTTATTTTGTATATTTAATTTTATTATTTTGGTTTATTATTTTATATATTTATAATTTAATTTTATACACTTAAATATAATTTTTTTATTTTTCTAATGTGAAATGTATAATTAAATAAATACAAGTATTATTTATATAGGTGTAAGTACAAGCATTCATCTATGTGTTTTATACAAATATTTGATTTTTAAATTTTCTTTTTTTATTTAAGTTTTCATATAAACATAAATTATAAATAATATTTATAAAATTACAAAAATATAAAATTATAAAAATAATGAATAATAAATAAAATGAATATTTTAACCGGTGTAAGTATATAATAGGGTCCAAAATTCAACTTTCAAAACATAATTCCAAAAAATATGAAACCACCTTCATTAAATAGATTATTAAAAGTTATATACGATTAAAGGTGATTTTGGTACATTTTAAGTTTTATTTGAGAGATATGGGTCTGGGAAGTTCATATTATGGAAACTTATTTAGAGTATATTTTGTGCATTGTATATTATTTTTGTATGCAATCAATTTTGTATTTTTCTATATTTAATTATCTACAATGATGTAAAAAGTTTCTTTATTTGAAGTATAAAAAGTGGAACTAAAAATAGGTCCCAAAAATAAATAATGAAAGAATCAAATAAAAGGGAATTTTATTGGTTTTTGGCCCTTATCTCCCCAACTTTATTCCTTGTCGACCTAGTCATCGAGATGCCTAGGTCTCGGGGTTTCGGGTCATAAAATATTTGCAATATTTTATTCTTTTCCTTTTCTTTTATTTATTTTATAATTTTAGCTTTAAAAACCGCATTTTATATATTATTTACACAATGATGCGTGAATGCTAAAATGCCCAAATTAAGCCTATTTACATGCATTTACTAGGGTTTTTAAGGCCAAAATGATAGAATAAAGATGATGAAATGGATATTCATCAACAGGAGAAGATGGTGTCAGCGCCATCCCAACCTTGGGTAGAGGACTAGTCCTACACCCAATCTTACTAGCAGTAGCAACCAACAGCAAATACAACTAAGGAGGAGCCTCCCCTGGTATGGGTGGTGTATGGTATTCGATATACACAAGACCCTGTTGGGTAGGGAACTACAGGGGACCGACAATGTTACCAGCATCCCCCGACCTTTTATAGCACTGCATTCATCGTCGCATCGAATCATACAGAGCACAAACCTACTTCTTACTAGCCTCAACAATAGAGGCAGCAATAGTAGGAGTATGGCTATTAGGGCCAATACCAGACGAGCCAATAGGCCCCAAATTTCCAGCATCACCAATAGCAGCACCAACAACAGTATTAGGGCCATCAAGGCCAATCATCATGATTTTCATTACAGTAGCATCCCTCCACATTTGAACCCACATACTTTCAACATCAGATTGTCAAGGAGCTTTTTTCCTACCAAAATGAGATTCAGGACTTGTGGGTGGACGTCAACCGCTCGTCCTGATGGCAAGAAGAGCAGTCTGCACCATCAACCTCCATTTCCACCCTAGTTTAGGATAACCAGAATAGCCTAAACATGCCTCAACCTCCATTCCCACCCTAGTTCAAGCTGAGGAGTCTTTAGAGGATGAGGAGGAGGGGCATCATGTGAAACATTCTCTTCATTAGAGGATAAGGAGATCTACTTTAGAGTTAGAGAGGAGGAGAAGGACACGAGCACAACAATAGCGGCATGGACACACCTTGGAGTCTACGAAGGACCTTGTATCTCCGATTGAGGAGGATATACCTTCAACAACTATCCCTTACCCTGTAGTAGACAATTCAGTTTTTAATTCCAAGTTACATTCAAAAGATTCATGTATGAAGAATCCATTTTCCATTAATACAAAGAATGATGTTTTAGTTTTTGATTCAGATTTTTCATCTTCTATTTCCATTGCTTCAATCTCTTTCCCACATGCTCATATGGCATGAAAGCATACCATGAAAAATATTCATAAGGATGACCAAGAAATGGCATGTTTTGTAAGGAAAATACTGTGGTTAAGGTACCATTTGAGGAGATTATGGCTAATAATCATGCAATCCAGAAATACCTTAAGGTGAGATGCAGGGTTAACATGAAGAAACTAAACCAATATGTGAATACTCACGTCTTATCAGTTGTCACTACATATTGTCTCAAGAATCAGCAATTCCCTAAGGAAAAAGAGAGACATGAGCACTCACTATATGGAGATTTATATCGACAACATTGCATTTGCACGCACTCTCTTAGATAGTGGTTCTTAAATCAATCTTATCCCATTAGCACTTTATCAAAGATTGGAGTTAGTACGACTTCGAAAATCACGAGCATTACTCTAATTCGTAGACAAATCAATGAAGAGACATAAGGGAGAAATGAAGAATGTGTTTATCTCTTGAGTACAAGACTACAAGGTGGACTTCACGATCCTTGATATGGAAATCCCCAATCATTGGAGGGAATCTTAAATCATTCTTAGGGAGTCCCATTTGTGCAACATTTCATTATCAATTTGTAATGATGAAGTTTTGTTCTCCAAGCAGAGAAGTGAACTTAAAGATGGAGCAGACGAAATGGCAGCGACCTAACTCTGAGACTAGCATGGAGTACTCATCTTGAAAGGCAGATTGCAAGATGATCATCACAATTGGGATTTGGAAACAGACCCCATTAGGGCAGAGCAAGACACTGTCGTCTAGAGAGGATTTAGTGCACGATGTAGTTTGCTAGTGTTGCATGTTGTCTTGAGAGATGCATCCCCCTATTCCTTTAAAGACTCAGAGATCCATTTGATATTGTCAGTTCCACCTCCTTCAAAATGGTCTAGGGACATAGACGGTTAGTCGGATATGTTTTTAGTTGAACTATGGCATCTCTTTGGTGATTTGACTCCCTATACAATAGAGTTGGTGGCAAGTACCGCACAGATGGACCCAACTTCATGCAGCGCACAACTAGATTCAGATGCGATTCAACTAGACTTGATAGATGATACAATGCTATCAGAGCTGAAGTTGTTCCCTCCTACACTAATGTATGCCTTTCTTGCGGGACCCATAGCGAGATTTCCTATCATCATTAGTTCCGACCTAACCATAGAATAAGAATCTAGACTTTTAAATGTCTTAGAGAGGAACAAAGCTATAGGTTGGACGGTCTTAGATCTCGTGGGAATTAATCTTGCTTCCCACTTGCAACAAATTTTTGTTGAGGATGATGTGAGACCTTCCCATGTGTCCTAGAGGACATTAAACCCTAATCTGCTGGAAGTAATAAAGAAAGAAATTGACAAATGGTACAAAGCGGATTTCATATACCCTATTTCTGACTCCAAGTGGGTGGCCCCACTTCATGTTATTTTGAAGAAGTTAGGAATACACATGATCACCAACGAAGAGGGGGTAGAGATCACGACACAAGTACCCACAACGTGGTGCGTATGTGTTGACTACAAGAGCCTGAATGTTGCGACCAAGAAAGAGTTTTGGAGTGATTAGCAGGGAAAGTGTTCATATTTTTTTTGATGGGTACTCAAGCTACAATCAGGTAGTCATCATTCTTGAGGATCAGGAAAAGACCACATTCACATGTCCAATCGACACTTACATGTTGAAGCACATGCCATTTGGGTCTGCAATGCCTCAAATACATTTCAGCAGTGCATGATTGCCATATTTGTCGAGATGGTGGAAGATTTCCTGGAGGTTTTCATGGATGACTTCTCGGTCCATGGTGATTCCTTTGGTACAAGTCTTGAACACTTGGACCGAGTCCTCAAGAGGTGCAGAGAGGTGAATCCGGCAGTATCTTTAGAGAAAAGCCATTTCATGGTAACAGAGGTTATCATGTTGGGGCACATCATCTCCAAAAATGGAATGGAGGTTGACTCTGCCAAGGAGGATGTGATCAAGAAACTTGATCCACAAGCCAACTTAAAGTCAGTGAGGTTTTTCATAGGGCATGTTGGATTCTAGAAGAGATTTATTCAGGATTTTTTGTCCACCCACTACTTGAGGTCTTAAGAAAAGACACAGAGTTCATTGTAGATCGTAAGTGTCTAGAGGCCTTTGAGCTTTTAAAAAGGAAGATTTGTGACTTGCTTATCCTACAATCACCTGATCGGTCTCTTCCCTTTGAAATCATGATTTACACTTCGGATTTTGCTATAGGAGTTGTGGTATGATAGAGGAGATAAGGGATTCCATATGTGATTAACTAAGCGAGCAAGTTTTGGACCCTGCACATAAAAATTATACCATGATTACTGAGCCATGTTTTCACCACGTTAATAATCATCTTTTATCGTAGTACAGGTGGTGAGAATGATCCCTGCATAACAACACTTTTAATATGTGGAGACTTTAACTTGGCAAGTGTACCAAGGTCAAACACAAGAACATGAACCTCCTCGTCGATTTACCAGAGATTACCTATTAAGAGTGATTAAATTCATAGATAAAGGTCTTCATATGCAGATACAATACACATAACAAAATGCACAAACAATATGGCACTAATATGTAGACAAAATGAAAATGGTGATGCAAGGACATGAGATGCAAGGATATAATGCAAGATCATGCAAACTTAGAGAGGAATTTTTTATTTTTTATGCAAAAAAATATACATAATGCAAGAAAACATGATGCACGAAGTAATGAGCAATAGGAATTTTTGTTTGGTTTTTAGCAATTAAAATGATGAAATATGAGATGATAATGAAAATACAAATATGCCCAAATTAATTAAAGTCATTTTAGCAATGAAAAAAAATACAATTTCATTATCAATCTAAGAGAGGAAATATATCAAAGTTCAAATAATGGCATTAAAATGAATAGAAAATGGCACATATAATAATTAAAATTTAGCATCTTAATTAAGTTTCAAATTAATTAATAGAATATAACATCGGGAAGAGAATAAAATTTGCAATCCAATGAAACTAAAATCATCCAATTTGGAGTTCAAATGCTCAAGTTATGAAAAAAATAAGGGGCATAAATGCAGAGAAAACATGGAAATAAAAAGATAATATATATAAAAGGGTCCATGTTAAGGCATTTTTGTAATTAAGAAGACCCGACAAGACCTTCTTGTAAATTCTCCAGAGGTGCCACATGAAGCATGTGAGGGACCTATTTGCAATATCGAAAAACTAGTGGGGTGACAATGCAAAATACCCAGCCTGCATGTGCATTGCACGCGTGTGGGCAAGGATCGGGTCCGGAAGGAGGGTTGGTGACTGAAGTAGGTGCATCGGGCCACGTGGTAAATCGAGGGTATTTCGGACGAGGCTCGGCCCCACCAAGCCTCCGCACTTTAGCAGGATGACATTGTTGTTTCCCAACCGTTGGATGGTCATCGGAGGGGATCCATCCAATGGCACATGTACGATCTGGCATATCCCCTCTGTCGTAAGGCCGGCGATGTGATTGGAGCTCCGGTGAGGGAGCCAGAGCTCCAACACCGTCATTTGAGCACTTGGAAGGTTTGAAAACCTCCAACGATGTCATGTGATGAAGGTTGACGGAATGAGGAGCTGCGAGGATGACTGGAAGGTGACGCCAATGAAGCCACATCGAAGACCGAGCTCTAGAATTGAGCTCCACTCGAAGTCCGATTAATGAAGATGATACATGCAAAAGATTAGTGGAAACAATAGCTTAGATGATAAGGGGGTGAGTGGTGGGTTGAGAGCAGAGAAGGTAGTGCCCGGAGCGGGCCTTCCTCTGCCTCTTGCGGAGGAAGATGCTTGGAGCAACGAGGTTGTGTAGGAGGTAGGGAGGCGATTAGAAGGTGTCACGAAGGTGGAGATTGTGAGGTGAAGGTGATGGTGCAGTGAATTAAAGGGCAGAGTTAGTGTGTACGTGAGGGAAATTAAGAGAAAATCAGAGGAGGAGAGGGGATAGGACCTACCTAGTTAGAGCAGGAAATCAGTGGTGAAGGAGGGTCTGGGTGGAGGTCAAGAGGACCTCAGGGTCTTCGTATAATGTGCACGGTTAGAGCACAGTGCTCACAATGAGCCTAGGGCGGTCATATCATGGCTAAGTTGATCATGGGTCAACACTGTGATGGTGGGAGTTGTCGGCCCTCTATCCCCTCTCATATGTCACAATAGAGAGGAGAGAGAGCCTATACCTAGGCTGGAGAATTGGTGGACGAAGCTTGAAGTGGTCGGAGAAGTTCCTTTTATAGAGTGTATTTGCAGCTATTATAGTGGTGGTGAGGGGATTTTGATACGGTTGGTGTTGGTTGTGGAGACTGGATCTGGAGTGAATGATGGTAGAACGAGAATGAGGGGAGTTGGGGCTACATGGGGAGAATTGAGATAGTGGAGAGGATGGCTGAGGTCGAAGCTAAAAATGGAAGGGAGCAGAGTAATGGTGAGGTGAGGTTTGCGGAGGGGTGTTACCGGAGGTGGAAGACAACCTGCTAGCCACTGGATCGAGTGATTCAACGGCTTAGATAAGATAACGGGTGGATTTCCTAGATCAGATCATAAGATCGGATCTAAGGGTTGTTAGCGTAGTGGAAGAGAGTGGTGGAGATGAAGTCGGGGCCTCATTCGATGGTTGAGAAGGAATGGGTGACGTAGATGGAGTGGAGCCTTTAGATGGGCAAGCCATCCAACGGTTGAAGAAGTGGCAGAAAGGAGTAGTTATGATGGGTTGATCAGAAAAGATGAATGGCCATAGGAGATGTGGAGATCAACGGGTGAGATGAAGGCATCGGAGTGACGATCCAAGGGCTATGAAGGGTGATCAGGGGCACAAGGACAAAGGGCCGCATGCTGACTCCAGAGATTACCACACGACACAATTAGATTATTCAAAAATATAAAAAATAGAAGAAAATAAAACAGGAGTAAAAGGAGGTTAATTTTAAAAAAGTCAAAACATGAAGGTTGTAGATCTCAAAGAGATCTACAATTTCATATTAGGAAAAAGTCAAAAGAGATCAAATAAACATAGTGGAAATTTTGGGAGTATATTTAATTGATAAAACTATGCTTTAAAAGGTTTGAGATTTTTTATCTCTTTGATTTATTTTTAACATCAAAAAATATACAACAATTAATATAATTTTTAGGGACTTTTTAATAAGGAATAAAATAAGGGAAAAAATAAATAAAAGGGTAAATTTTTGTACAATAATTAGGGTTAATTACAGGAGAAGGGTTTATTATTAATGATGCTGAATTAATGAAGATTTGGATGAAAGTGCTTATTCTCCAAGGATAATAAGGGAGTATAGTAATGATAAATCGGAGATTCATCATCCCCCTGTACTTAAATTATGCTCATCCTCGAGCATCTAAAGAATGAAGGAGGTGGATTTATTCCTTACAGTGCATGTGATTTTTCAAGGCTCAATTTCTCAAGGACCCTTAATTTGAGTGATCCTAAAATTATGGGCTTAATCATACTCTAGTCAAAAGGAATCAAGCTTCTCTAATATTCAAACTCTTTATTTTGTACATAGAATATAAGGATATGACATTTAGTGTACTGCAATCATGAGAGTCGAGTTGAGATGTCACCGGAGGTTTCAGTCTAGGATACTTTCCTCTAGACCTAATCCTCAACACTAGGGAATATGTATTTTATTACGTTCGGTCCACCTTCTCATTAGTTTGTCAGACTTGAAAGTGTAGATAAAAGGCCGTATAATGAAAGGCATAATTGTGTGTATTCTTCTCTTCCTCACATTTGAATAAGAATCCTCTTGAGTGTCTTATTACGCAACACATGTATTTTTGGTTGTTGGACAGTGCGTCTGTCAAAATTTGTTGAGTTGTATGTACTTGTTTTCAAGAGAGGACACCAGGGTGTGTCTCCTTTAAGTATCTAACATACTTACCTCGGCCTTATATTGTTTATGATGCAGAGACCTTTTTGAGGTACTAGCCTGAGTTAGTTGGCCTAATTAGTATTGGTCCAACTGAACACTTTGAAATGGTTGGGAGTGCTCACCTTTCATGTAAGCTCTTGATATTTGACTATGTATTTGAGAGTTCATTTCTTTCAATATTTATCTCTTTTCTTTTCTTGTTGGATAGCTCCACTAGTTTTACCCAGAGTTTGCGCATAGTGATCAACAGTTATTTAGTTTCACCACACCCTGGCACAAAGTTCAATATAAAAAGATACCATGTGGACTTGTTCGCATACTGGCTAGAGTTTTGCAGACACTCGGGTTTCCTGAGGCCTTCGTTGACTTTATCTCATACTCGAGCATCATTAAATCGGGTCTAATCTTAAATCATCAGTCCTAACTCAACTCATCTCATCATTCATGCAGTTGTCAAAGTGAGGTGTTGATCATATTCTTTGAAGGTAGAGATTGAGAATGCAATAGAGCGCTCTTATCTTTCAAACTAGGAATTGTGGATTATTAAATTTCAAACCCTAATGACTAAGGCTAGTTAACTTAGATTCTCAAGATCTCCAAAAATTAAGTGTCTTCAAATCTTTAAACTTTGAGTGATAGTGAAAATGTTAGGAATACACCAACTCCAAAGTTAGCATTTTTTTGTAATTTTTGAATTTTGCAATTTTTAAGGGATTTTTTCAATCTTAAGAGAAGTAATGATTGTCCCATGCTTAGACAAACAATTGCATCCATTTCCAGTTAGTATGGGTCTAAGTACAGACCATTAGACAGCTACCCATATTACTTCAAGATGGTGCCATTCACGCTGCCTTTTAACCATGCACTCTGCTAAAGGAGACTATAGTTCCCTTACTAAAAAATAGCTATTCATTTTTAAGATCCATAGTCAGAATCATTGCTCAAGAAAAGTTTTGATTTTTTAGATTTTTATGGGATTTTTGAATATGATTAATTGTAATTTCAAAAAAAAGAATTTACTCCCTCATTTTTTAAAAGATTTTGAAAACATTTTCCAAACCATGTGACATTATATATGGATTTTCAAAACATTTTTCAAATGATTTTTCATATAATTTAAATCCCCATTTTTCAAACCATTGTCAAATATTTTTCAAAATAGTGTCACACAGTTAGAAAATTTTTCAAAGCATTTATAAATATTTTTTTAAAACTCAGTTCAAAAATACTTTTACCCTAGCCTCAAAATTTTCAAAATACAAGCTATGGTTAAAGTATATATACAATATATACATTATACCCCCATATACTTAACTTTTTCTATGTCCTCATAGCACAAAGTGATATGAATCCATAGCTCAGGTTAAATACAAGGTGATATAGTAGAACTGACTCATATGCTCCCTCTATACTTATTTCGAAATAATCAAAGCATAAGAAGAACAAGAAGAGGGAAGGATGGTATTGACTCAAGCCCCCCTATACTTAGGCTAAGGAATAGCCTAAGTATTGGATATGCAATAAGGATAGAGGGACTCGTGGTGAATAATCAGTAGATGTACATGGTTCCCCCTATACTTCAGCTAAAGAGTAGCCCAAGTATTTGGATGTGTAATTAAGGGTGGGGAACTTGGGGTTAGTTAGGGTTAGAGGGGGAGCGGATATACAGAGATTATTGGGTCTGAGGAGATAGGGGGAATCTAGGGTTATGGGAGGGGTGAGGAGAATAGATATCCAAGGCTCAATCATTCAAGCAATACCTTTGATTCACCAACTAACACCTGAAGACCAACAAGTGTTAGTCATTTATCTTGCCCATTTTATTGGTGATTATTCAAAATTGAAGTGCATTACGCATGTTTAAAAATAAGTTTTGGGCACTATCCTAAGGATACGACCTCACCTCTGAACAATCAATCAAGAGATGCGTACAATGTGGGCATTGCTCTCCCATAATCCAAGGAGTATTTTATTCCATTTATTTTTGTTGACATGCATTAAAGTACCAACTTTAGCTTAAGGTTATCAATGTATTAATGTGAATACAAATCAAGCAAGCATCGTCTAGTGGCTAGTCTCAATTACTTTAAGATCTTTTGTTGTAATCGAGACAGAGAGAGAGAGAGAGAAATCGATAAAAGCTGATGCATACGATAAAACCATGATGCATGCTTGAGAGAAGACCTTACAGTGCCTCCAATATTCTCTGTGCATATGCAAGACTGAATTTGAATTTATCACTAAATGCACGTAAATCGATAAAAACGACAACTTATTTGCGGGAAATAATTCAATTAATTTGGCTAAGTGAAGCGATGTACGTGATTCTCGTGAGTTATGTGTGTCCTGCTTACGAAATGGCACATAAAATATGAAAAATAAAACGAGCTCAGAGTGTTGTGTGCTTAGCCCTAGGTCGACACTCAAGTTAATCCCCACCCGGACTGTGGTTAAACAGGCTTCACACACAACACATGCAAGGTTCAAGTTCAAATTACACAAGCGATGTAATACGCATTTTGTACACTATGCTTTTGAATAATATCAAGTGTTATTTCAAGGAAATATTGGATTGATAGTGTTCACACTTTACGGACACCGTAGTCAACAGTTTCGCCTTAATGCAATGTTTTTATTGAAACTTGTTTAAATCAAAAGACCATATTGTATAAAAAAAATGGACTCCAAAAGGTTCTCTGAATTGTGTACATAATACCACATCTAGTAATCTGGATTTTTGATAGTACCTTATAAGTAGTAGAAGCCACTACTTGCAAAGTGCCCATAATGTTATAGATTTATACTCATTAGCCGTAATCACATCATTAAGACTAATTAAGTATGATTAGTGCTAATTACCCGTCATTAGTGATAATTAAGCATCATTAGCATATATTTATACTCATTAGCTATAATCACATCATTAAGACTAATTAAGCCTGATTAGTGCTAATTACTCGTCATTAGTGATAATTAAGCGTCATTAGCAATAGTAGGACACATGGAGTGGAAATCATGAGACACGTGTCATTTTATAGTCAGGACAAGTGTCAAAACCTCAGTAGTGCCATGTGTCATTGTCCTGAGACTAACACATGTCATGGTGTAGTCTTTTGCTTGGGCAACAAGTAAACTCGTGGATAAGGCAAGCCTATTACTTAGGCAACAAGTTTCCTTATGATTATGCCATGTGCCATGCCATGTGTCTTCATGCATGGATAAGGGACACATGAACCTCCCTTACATGTTGACACTTGCCACACATGTAAAGGGGGTGGAGGCCTATAAATACCAAGACCCCCCCCATAGTCCTCCCCACTTCATTCACGCCCATCACTACACCTTAGAGCCACAAGGCCGCCGAGCTTGCGGGAGGAGCACGAGAGGAGCACGGCGAAGCCCTGTCGGTGATCGAGAGCGTTTTTAAAGGCCGTAACGACGTTCTGTCCGCATCAAGCCGTAGTAGTGAAATCTAGGACGGCTATAGGGGGGATTTCACTAAAGAAGGTGATTCGGACTCAAGCTAGATAGCGTTCAGGTGAGGGATTCTCAAGCACTATTTTAAAGCATTAGTCTTTCGCTTTTATGCATGTTTTATGATAACAAGTATGCAATCGCGTTTTCTTGAGCTTTTACGCATGAATTGCAAGAACCGTATACCAGATATGAAATCAAGGCTTTTGAATGTATTTTCAAATATCATTTCAAGTGATTTATGTTGATAGCATGTTTTCAAACATAAAACTCGTTGTGGAATAGAAAGCATAAGTTTCACTACGTAGATTTGAGTTTTTATGTAAAGAATTTTGTCTTGTACGGTTACTAGGAATTATGGATCAGTTTTCCAAGTTCTGAATGGTTTTAGTGATCAGAATATGCATGCTATGTCAAGATTGTCTTATGTTATTGAATTAGTTGTTATGAGCATGAAATTGCAAGTTTACGGTTTATTAGTGGCAAGAAAAGAATCAGAATCAGAAGATAAGCACCACAGTAGCTCTTTTATACAAATCATCAACTAGCCATTAGATATGGTGATGTCATTAGATATGACCCTGAAACCGCCATTAGATATGGCAAACCATTAGATATGGTATCAAGAGGACTTTGGGTCCGCATTCTGTATACATATAGGCTTTGGGCCGTATACAGGGTGTTTTTGGTCTTTGGGACCGTCTGCGCGTATGACTTAGCTTTGTTTCAGCGTTCATGAGTCAATAAATTAGCCACAGTGGTGATTAGTACAAACAGCTTGATAGTGATGATTATGTTTCAGTTTATCTGCTTTTGAAGTGATTTCAGTTTTCAATTGCAAAACTAGCATGTTGTTATATGTAATTTCTTTCATAAAGTCTCTTTCAAGCTATTTCACAGTATTCAGCATAAATTCTTGTCATGATGCTCATATTTCAGTTTTTAGCTATATGTAAAAAGCTTGAGATCCTTTCACTGGGTTTAAGCTCATAAATGGGTTTAGACTCATCCCTTTATATTATAATTATGTACAGATCAACAGAATCACGAATAGCAGGTGAAAGGACCACGGATACACTTGGAGGAGGTGTCTTTTGCTTTTCGTAGTTTTGTACTGTCTGTGTTATTTTGTGAGAAGTTGTAATAGATAGAACTTGTGTAATGCACTTCTTGGTGTTGTGAACTTGAAATACAAAGATGTTATGTTTTTGAGATTGCCACATGTTTACTTGAGGAAAAAAAAGTAAAGGAGAAAGATCTCTGTCGCGGCACGTTCCGATTAGCGGGACGGGTCGTGACAACTTGTGGTATCAGAGCAAAGGTTTTAGGACCTTGAGGAAGAATTATATTAGGAGTTGACCTATAAGTATTGGAAGATAATTTAATTATTGATATTATAGTCTTGAGGATGTCTAGAATCATTATTGGAGGATTTAGGTTGATGAAGTATCTAACTGAGGTTTTATTTATAGGAAACAATGGCAGGAGAGCAGCCACAAGCGACCGGCCCTAGTCAGGAGAATAACAACAATAACAACGTGTATGACACGTTGACTTTGATAGCACAAACTCTAGGAGGCATGGCTGCACAGTCTGTTAAAAGACATGAATTTGAGTACCAGATACCATTTGAGCATGTAAAGAAGCTGGGAGGAGAACCATTCGTAGGAGACACTGATCCAAAAAAGGCCAGAGAATGGTTCAAAAATATGGAGAAAATATTTGCTCTAATGGACTGTACAGATGAACAAAAGTTGAAGTATACCATATTTCTTCCGAAGGATAGCGCTGATGATTGGTGGATATCGGTGAAAATGAAATATCCAACCCCATCTCATATTACATGGGAGATCTTTGAGAAAGAGTTCAATGAAAAATACTACCCAAGGGTTTATCAGGAGGAGAAACGTAGGGAATTTTTATTCCTTACTCAGGGGAGCAATATGTTTGATGAATATGAGAAGAAATTCACTGAACTTTCAAAGTTTACTGCTTCTCTGGTTGCAACAGAAGAAGAAAAATGTAGACGTCTAGAAGATGGTATGCATATTGATTTAAAGGAAATGGTATCGGCCATGGGATATACTGATTATGCAAAATTAGTGGAGGCTGCTCGTAGGGCTGAACGAGTGGTGATAGAAAGAAGAAAGTGCAATGATCATGGAAAGAAAAGAATTGCAGATAGACCCCTATGGAGAGGAAACATGAACAAAGAACCAAGAATAGCTGGGAATTCAAGGCAAGATAATAGATCAGCTCCTAGAGTACAAGGGAATCAAAAAAATAGATATACAGTTGGGACTTCTGATAACAAAACTCTTTCTTTTCCACAATGTACAAACTGTGGAAAGTTTCACCCGGGTACTTGCCGCATGGGGACCACTGGGTGTTATCAATGTGGCGAGATAGGCCACATTCGTCAGAATTGTCCTGCACTTGTCCAAGGCCGTCGGGTTATGGGAAGACCAGCACAAAATGAAAATCGTGATATTGTTGTACGTCGTCCTCCACCTGCAAGGGAACAAAATAAAAACAATACACATAAGAGATCAAACCAGAGAGAGGGAAAAGCGTTTGCTATGACCTTAGAGGAGGCCATATCCGCGGACGATGTCGTATCAGGTACCACTATTATTTTTGGGAAAAGTGCACACACTCTTATTGATTCTGGTGCAAGTCATTCTTTTATTTCACAAAGATTCTCCCTACATGCTGATAAAGTTACAAGTACTCTCAAGCATGCTTTAGCAATTTCCTTGCCTAAGGGAGAACCAGAAATTATTAGGGATGTCCTCCTAAATTGTTTGGTAAAGATAGGAGAAAATTATATTGAAGTAGACCTGATTCCTATGGAGATAAGGGAATTTGATGCTATCATAGGAATGGATTGCTTAAGTACATATCATGCTCTTCTAGACTGTCATAAGAAGCATGTTACTTTTAGGAAACCAGGTGATGTCGAATTCACCTTTTATGGGGAAAGAAGGATATATCCTACCCATGTCATCTCCTGTCTCTTAGCCCAGAAGTTGATAAGAAAGGGATATTCCGCTTATATTGCTTACGTGTTTAATACTAAGGCAGAAGCAGCCAGTTTAGAAAACATCTCTGTGGTGAGAGAGTTTCCGGAAGTATTTCCAAATGAACTACCAGGAATTCCTCCGGACAGGGAAATTGAATTCACTATTGACCTCATTCCGGGTACCAATCCAATTGCCTTAGCTCCCTACAGAATGGCCCCAGCTGAACTTAAAGAACTCAAAACTCAATTGCAGGAGTTGACAGATAAGGGATTTATACAGTCCAGTATGTCACCATGGGGTGTTCCTGTTCTATTTGTCAAGAAGAAAGATGGTTCAATGAGACTTTGTATAGATTACAGGAGACTAAACATAGTGAGTGTTCGCAATAACTATCCTCTACCCAGAATAGATGACTTATTTGATCAATTGCAAGGGGCCTCTGTATTTTCCATGATTGATTTGAGATCTGGCTATCATCAGTTAAAGATTAGAGGAGAAGATGTCCCTAAAACTGCATTCCGAACCCAATATGGGCATTATGAATTCCTAGTAATGCCTTTTGGATTGACAAATGCCCCATCTGCTTTTATGGACTTGATGAATATGGTTTTCCGTCCATATCTGGACAAGTTCGTGATCGTATTTATTGATGATATTCTCGTATATTCTAAAACAGAGGAAGAACATAGAGAACACTTGAGAATTGTACTTCAAACTCTTAAGGAACACCGATTATATGCAAAGTTTGATAAATGTGAGTTTTGGTTGAAGAAGGTTGCATTTCTAGGCCATGTCATATCTGGAGAAGGAATAACAGTAGATCCATCAAAGATAGAAGCAGTTCTTAGATGGGAACGACCGATAAATGCATCAGAAATCCGAAGTTTCCTTGGATTAGCTGGGTATTATCGAAGATTTGTTGAAAACTTTTCTAGAATTGTCGCACCATTGACAAGGTTAACTAGGAAGAACGTGAAGTATAGTTGGGACGATGAATGCAAGAAATGTTTTAAGGAACTCAAGAGTCGTCTCACCTCAGCACCTATACTTAGCCTTCCTTCAGGGAAAGGTAATTATGTAATCTATAGCGATGCCTCAAGACAAGGGCTGGGATGTGTCTTAATGCAGAATGATAAAGTGATTGCTTATGCCTCTAGACAGCTAAAACAACATGAGTTAAATTACCCAACTCATGACCTTGAGTTAGCTGCTATAATATTTGCCTTAAAGATCTGGAGACACTACCTATATGGAGAAACTTGTGAAATCTTTACGGATCATAAGAGTTTGAAATATATTTTCTCTCAGAAAGAGTTGAATCTAAGGCAAAAAAGATGGTTAGAGTTAATCAAGGATTATGATTGTTCCATAGAATATCACCCGGGGAAAGCCAATGTAGTAGCTGATGCTCTCAGTAGAAAGTCCAATGGTCGGCTATCTCACTTAAAAGCAGAGTATTTACAGTTGAAAGAGTTACGGGCAAGGTTAACCATAAATAGTTCTGGAGCCTTATTAGCATCCTTACAAGTAAGACCCATATTATATGATAAAATCAAGGAGGCACAAGTCCATGATTCTGAAATCATTAGAATGATTGAGAAGATTAAGGGAGGAGATGAAGCCGGGTATACAATAGATGGTCAAGGGGTCTTATTCTTCAAAAGAAGATTGTGTGTTCCAAGGAAATCTGATATAAAGACTGAGATTCTGGAAGAAGCACATAACTCCATATACACTATGCACCCAGGAAGCACTAAGATGTATAGAACACTTAAAAGCTATTGTTGGTGATCTGGTTGTTGGACATGTGAGCCCACGGCGAGCCATTATGCAATAAATGTTATTGCGAATATCATTCCCTGATCTGAAATGAAGAATAAATAATTTGCATAATAGGTCCCTCTGTACAATTAGGGTTATGTACCATGGCTGTCTTAATGATCATACAGCTGTTGATTCAATTATTGAATCATAGAGGCTGGTGTTTGGATGAATATCTAAAGAGTTAGGTTGAGGACTCATCAAGCACTGTCAAATGATTGCTAAGATGTGATCTCCAGCCTGGGTAGGAGATGGCAATCCTTTCTCACATAGGCTGATATCTGACCGACCTCTTGATGCAGGTCCTCTGCATAGGAATAGAGATTCGGAGGTGTCAGATTAGTTAGGTAAAAGAGTTGACTTAACGAGATCGAGATAACCTAAGTCCTATGTTGAATGCTGTCACATCATAGGCACGCATCCTCTGACCGGAGACAGATGTGTTACTATATGTCTGAGTGCGTACATTTGGCAGACCAATAGGTTGATGACCTAACCAAGGTCTATACACTGGCGCGCTGGTGTGCATGTAAGGGCATATGAGTAATACGATCTCTCAAAGGGATCATACAGGTTCACTATTGAACCGGAAGACATGAGCTCACTCATGAGATATTGGGAAGAATCAAATTCCGTGCACGGTCGTCTTGCTTTGGAAGCTTGACTGAATTTGTAGGTTTGATATATACTTTTGGAAAGTATATGATCAAGACCTAGGTATGATATATGCTTTTGGAAAGTATATGATCGATACCAAATCCCAATGATCAAATGAGAAACTTAATGATCAAACCCTGAAGAAGACAGTGTAAAATAGATCTTGATCTTCGGGTTGATCATGGGTCTTCCAGTATGCAGGATGTACAGGTATTGGGAATACCTGAAGGGTGATGTGATCATAAACGATTGTATATCCATGACGCTTCCATTCTGAGGGAGTGATGAAACAGGTCTGGATTTTAGTGACTCCTTTCAGTAGAGAAGCAATCCGATCTTAGTCCAAGTGTTGGGCATTGGTCTGAATGGGATTCAGATTCAATGAGAAGATTGGATTTGCGGTCTTGATTTAATCAAGCATCTATGGGAGGTTCGTTCGATCTGGATTTGAGATAATATCTCAATATCCAAGTCACTATACATGGAATAATACAATCGCCCTGTCCTTATCTCCAAGTATCCGCAGAGAAAGCACATTATTCATGAAAGGGTTCAAGAATAATTCTTTTGATGAAATATCCAAGCAAGGACTTGATGATTAAATGAAATTTAATTATCAAGCTTAAATATGAATATGATTCATGTTGTGAAAATGATTATCTAAGATAATTAAATAGTATTTAATTATCAAGGATTAAGAGAATGTGGATAACACTATCCATGATGTATGTGTATTATAAATATGATTTATAATATACATATATAAGAGAGAGAATTTATGTGAATAGCATTTGTTAATTAATAATGTGGATTAGATTCACATTTATTAATTAATTGGAAATGCAATTTACTAACTAGTTTGGGTTGTGAATATGATTCACATAATATTCAATGGCATGATTGAAATATTCTCAAATTAATTGGGAATTAATTTGGTGAATATTTTTGTGAATACAAAATTAATTAAGGAATAATAAGATAAATAAAAAGGGAGCCAAAATTAAC
Organism: Ottelia alismoides; assembly: GCA_037367405.1. NCBI lineage: Eukaryota > Viridiplantae > Streptophyta > Magnoliopsida > Alismatales > Hydrocharitaceae > Ottelia > Ottelia alismoides. The sequence continues at coordinate 236,178 of JAZKJV010001690.1, read as the reverse complement.
CACCATTCATAGGTGGCGTCACCCATGAATTGTTCTTGGGTGACGCCCCCCAATTTTAGGGAGGTTGGTTGACTCCATTTTTATTTATCACATTATCTCTTAATTAGTTAATGTTAAATTAAATTATGTTGATAATGATGCAACATTTTTAATTTAAATTAATGTTGTTGGTTTTAACCAACAACAATCATAGCCATTGATTTAGCATGGACCAAGCATAGCCCTTGGATCCATGTGTCCCATGGATTGAGATCCGTTGGACCCTAAACTAGTATAAAAGGAGGGCTAGGGTAGCCTTTCCAAGTTACGACAACATTCTTGAGTTGAAGAACTCTACTCTCTCTCTCTCTCTCTCAATTTCGTGGGGTCTCCCTAATATTCAAGTGGTCGTCCACTTTGTGTATTAGGAAGGAGATCAATTTTGCTACGCCTCGATGCTTGGATCTTCGTCAAAGGATTGCGGGAAGGACGCGACTCATCATCGTACCCGCAAGCGCATTCTCCGTGGGTCGGACTTAAGATAGGAGGATCTCTACTTTGGGATCTCACGATCACAACCACGCTTCAAGAGGTATTCCTTATACTTGTGGTTTGATGAAACGATCCGAGAAGTGTTCTCGTGATCATGTGGTTTCATCTTTAAAGTTAAAAATTTTAATTTCCGCTGCATCTAGCATCTAGTACGACTAGTTGCTCCGATTGCATACGATGCGATCGACACGCTTCCGTGATGCGCTTGAGGATTCACAATATCCTTCAAGTGGTCAGAGCCAGGTTGAATAAGGTTTTGGGTATGATCCATACACCTTAGGCGATTTGGTTCTTGAAAGGGTTGCGAAATTTTACTGCATTTCAATTTTCGCACCTCTGTAAAATTGAATTTTTCGGCTCTGCTTAAAATGTTTAAACACGAAATTTTCAATTGGATTTTGTTCCCCATTAAACAAGGAAACCATAGGACTTGAGTTTACTAAATTTGGACTTTATTTGCTCAAGATATGGCTTTTTGAATATGACTATATTCACTGTTGCGGGAACTGCGGATTTGAACGTGATTAATGAGATAATTACGGTCTTAATCCGCCTTGAAATGCGTGAATTATAACTTGGGTTCTTTAATAAATCAAATAGGCAATCTTCGGAAACTGAGTTTGCATTTTTTGGATTTAAATTGATCAAGATAAGTTAATTTTAGTGATTGGGGGTCACTGCTGGAAATTAACAATTTTGATCTTGAACCTTGTGATATGTCATTCAATTATCATGATGAAAATTAATTGTTAATTTTCTGGAATAATTAGTGATAAATATTTGTGAAATATTTAAAGAGATAATTATTTCATTGAATGACACTAGCCTAAACCACAATGATGAGATATTAGATCTTGATCATTGGTTCATCAACAAACATTGCCTTCATGAAAACTATAGTTTATCCTACAATAGTTGTAGGACAACTTTTACATGAAGAAACCTTTTGCTTGAATAGGATTGGGGATTTGTCTAGCAAATCTCCTTATAATCAAAAATGTTTTGATTTATATTATATGGTATAATTTCGGTTGAAAAACCGATGAACATCTCAAAGTACATGATGGTCTATCTAGTATTATCCTTTCCCGAGGCGGATGTGGTGCCTAGTCGGAGAGCATTGGGGTAGCGGGTTGCAACGTATGTGGTCCGTCCCACTCTCGTCGGTACTGGCCATGACAGCGGGTAGGGACTGTATAATACCGGAGACAGACATTGTGTATTTTTCTAATTATTAAAATTCGAATAATACGTACTTTGAGTATATACCTACTATTCAAGTAAAAGACATGTTTGTTGATTGATGATTGGATTAATGATTAATTTAATATGATTAAATTAATTATATCCAATAAACACTCTATTATGAATACATGTGTATTTCCCTTGGAAGAATTAATTATGTGAATATGATTCACGATAATTAATTACAATTTGAATATGAGGTGGAGGATCACATAAGTGACATCCATGGTCTCCCGTCAAGGCAAAGGATTTCGTCGCCAGTTGTTGTGTATAGGAGACGCCTGTCCGAAGTGACAGATCCTGTACATGATTTAATTGGATCGGGTTCTTTGCTTCTCGAAAGAGTAAGGCCGTATACGTAGTGACCCCAATATCGGGTCCTCATATTATTGGGGCGATATTGGATTGCGTATAGCGAGTATAAAGCCTGTTGACGGTTGGTTCAATTAATGATGGGTCAACATTGCCTTAGGGGTGGTGGGCCCGGGTGTTAAAGACCAAATTGGGAAATGCAAGTTGGACTTACAAGGCGGAATGTGTTCCCGCTTCTTTTTATCCGAGTTGTAGGTTCTCATATTATTGGGATGCAACGAAGATAGGAAAGGAGATCTCAGATCTTGTTAGAGATATAATGGTAAGAATATCTCTTACATTGAAAGTGATTAAGGGAAAGACAACTTTGATATAAAAATTCCTAAATCAAAGTAAAATATGTATATAATATATATACCCTTATGCAAATTTCTTATTTCAGATAATCCTTCATTAAACCCACTCAATGTTATACTCAATGATAACCAGTAAAAATATCTTGGATTGGACTCATGATGCAGATATAGTACTTGCAATTGGACACATAATGTATGTGGTTGCAATGTGCAAGTCCCCTCAAGATAATGAGGAAGGACAATTAAATAAGACAATAAGACATCACCTTAGGGTTTGTATGTCTCTGTAGTCTTGATCTTTCATCGAATGTACTTTGGAAGTGACATGTCGATGGTGATCGTAATTGTCGAATAATCCTTATAAAATAAAAGAAGATATTTTGGCATACATATGTGCTCTAGACATTTAATCATGAATGACATGGTTCTCTGCATTATGCAGAATGGTAGCTCGAAAGAGATGATGTATTCAAAATGTTTGAATACCTACCTGAACCTAAGAGTTAAGATAAATGTAGATATGATGAGTGTCATCATTCTACTATCTATACTCAAGTCATTCATGAAGCTTCATAATAATCATTTTGAATGAATTTAGTGAAGCGTGTATAAATGTTGAAATGCTCTTGTATTGAAATCCTTTGAATTCAACATAAAAGATTCTTTGTCTTGAACAATGGTTGTTTATAGATAAAGAGAGCACAGTGGAAGCATGGGCCAGGCCCGAATGAGAAGGAAAGTCAAAGAGTTGACCTACTTCTGTGACTTCCATATGACATCCCAAGAGTTGGATGAATGCCAATACTGCAATAAGTTGATATGTTGATAGTATGACTATCAAGTCTGTCTAAAAATCCTTAGTGAAGGACTCAGATAGAGCATCGAAATGATCTACATATAATCATTGACTTTGACTTTCTTATTTCCTAAGATAAAGTCTGACAATTATATCCCAATCTTCTAATGACATTTGCAATTGGTTGCATATATATATATATATATATATATATTAGAAGATTAGAAATTTGATCTTAAGGTTTAATAGTCATCGACATGGATATTGGTGCAATTGTTGCGACAATCTCTATTGGATAGATGGACTCCATATTCTCAGTGGGAGAGCCCTTAGTCTTGGAGAATGTCTCTATGACCTAGATATTAGAATACACTCATTGTTTGTTTCTAAATGTTGGAAATAAACATGAATTCTGAGATAGAACTATCATAAAGAGTTATGATGGAAGTATTTCAGATAGTAATCTAACATCTAGTGGACTCCACAAAATTAGAAAATTAATGAATGGTTCATTAAGATTTCTAATACTGAAAATTAAACCTTGATAGATCAATAGGAGGATGAAGATCATTTGACAATGATCTGGCATCAAGCCTTGGATATTTGTCTGTTGATTTGATCAATAGACTAGTAAGATATGAAACTTTAGAATGTCTAAAATTTCAAATCTTACATACTTGTGAATATTGTATTCAAAGTAAAATGTCCAATACACCCTTCTTTGGGAATGGTGTTAGATGTCGAGGTATTCAAGATCTCATACATATTGATGTATGTAGATCATCTATATCATAGTAAACATTATGGATATGTAATATCTATTGATGATTACGTATGATATGAGATTTCTTCTCTTCACCTGAGAAACCTTTGAAATGTTCAAAGATTTCACAATTTTGGTTTAGAACCAAAGTTTGAAGAAAGATGAAATGAATTTGATCTAACCTAGGTAGCTTGTACCTATTAGATAAAATTCAAAGAATACCTTATGGAGATATGAATATCATTTCTATCTCACTCCTCCTGATAAACCTGAACTCAATAGAGTTGTAGGGAGATACAATTGGATCATGCGTGACATGATTTGATCAATGATGAATTTTAGCATAATTATCCTCTTAGTTTCCTGGTATATATATGTAGTAGAGACTACACTATATATCCTTAATAAGATTCCATGCAAGTAAGCTGGAATTAAGAACTAGAAAGTGCTACTTCATTAGGAAAATAAAGGATGGTATTGGATACCTACTTTATGACCTTGAGATTCTTAAAAGATCTCATCTCTGAGAATGTGATTCTTGGAGGATTGAGACTCTTGAGAATCAAGATGAAAATGAAGTAAAGGAACTCATTTAATCTTGAGAAGATAATGAGGCTCCTGAAATCGGAAACTAAAAGGACAATTAAAGATTAAACATTAATACCTCTTCAAATGAGTTTGAGGATGTATTCCATGTGTCAGCAGAGTCTGACAATGATCAGACTTCATGTGATGAAGCTCCTAAAGATCATGACATGGAAAGATGGATATTAGCAATAAAGTCTAAAGTAGACTTCATATACAAGTGTTGTATATGGACCCTCAAGGATCCACCTATAAGGGTTAGACCCATTAAGGTATAAATGAATCTTCAAGAGAAAGGGAACCTGATGAGAAGGTAGAGACCTTCAAAGCTCGGTTCGTAGCCACGAGCTACACACCATAAGAGAAGACATTGCTTGCAATGAGACTTGCTCTTCGGAAACCATGCTTGAACTCATCAGAATATTGCTAAAATTAGCTACACAACTTGACTATTGCATCTTCGGGATGTAATTCAAGATTGCATTCCTCTAAGAATACCTCTCTGGGGATATTCACATGAAGTAGCCCCAGGGCTTCATGATCAGGGAAAGTAAGGTGTGAAAGCTAAAGAAATTCATCTGTGGACTCAAATAAGCTTCTTGTAGTTGGAACATAAGATTTGATGAAATTATAAATGTTATGATTTCAAATAGAATCTTGATGTACCATGTGAAGCTTAGTGGGAGTTCCATTGTGTTCATCGTGCTAAATGTAGATAATATCCTAATCATTTGGAATGATATAAGGATGATAATAAGTGTTTTATAGACTGGCTATCCCATACCTTGAGATATGATCTCAAGAATACCTCTTAGATCTTAATTCTGAAGTTGTTCAGAAGAAAAGAAAAGAGGATATTGGGACTGTCACATTTGTAGTATACCTTGGACATATTCCATTCTTGGAAATTCCAAGAAAGGCTTCCTTCCCTTGAGATTTGGTACTGACCTATCAAAAGGGATAGCACCTCAAAGAGTTGAGGAAGTGAATGCTAAAACTGCTTACACTTGTGCATCAGTTACGAGAAGCTAAGTGTATACTAGATGTATACAAAAGCCAGATATCTGCCATGCAGTGGGAGTAGTAAAGTGTTGCTAATCCTACTATGGAGAGAGAAAACACTTGATTGCAGTAATAATAAAATCTTCATAGATGACAAGATTTTTTGAGATGGTGATCTCAAAGTCATATCTTCAAAAGCTTAAGACTTTATAGATAGAGATCTAAAAGGTCTTAACTGTGGATACCTTGAGAGACAGTGATCTTTCGGAATAAGGGTATTCTGATAAGGATTATGGATATACTGGTTATAATAATTATTGAGCAATAGTGTCAAGGACACTATAACTGCTTTGTCAAGATTGAGTATTGGTTGCATTAGATGCAACATTCGCATTGGATGCGAGCACTGTTACCTAGGGATATGCAAGTGCCGTAAAAGGACTTGGCATAGTCTTTTAGGAACAGAGTGACTGATCAGCTTACCTAGCTATTTTCTAAATAGCTTATGATTGTCACATGAGTGTGGGTTTAAATGATTAGCCCATTAATGGCTCTTTGGGCTAGTGGGAGATTGTTGGACATGTGAGCCCACAACGAGCCATTATGCAATAAATGTTATTGCGAATATCATTACTTGATCTGAAATGAAGAATAAATAATTTGCATAATAGGTCCCTCTGTACAATTAGGGTTATGTACCATGGCTGTCTTAATGATCATACAGCTGTTGATTCAATTATTGAATCATAGAGGTTGGTGTTTGGATGAATATCTAAAGAGTTAGGTTGAGGACTCATCAAGCACAGTCAAATGATTGTTAAGATGTGATCTCCAGCCTGGGTAGGAGATGGCAATCCTTTCTCACATAGGCTGATATCTGACCGACCTCTTGATGCAGGTCCTCTGCATAGGAATAGAGATTCGGAGGTGTCAGATTAGTTAGGTCAAAGAGTTGACTTAACGAGATCGAGATAACCTAAGTCCTATGTTGAATGCTGTCACATCATAGGCACGCATCCTCTGACCGGAGACAGATGTGTTACTATATGTCTGAGTATGTACATTTGGCAGACCAATAGGTTGATGACCTAACCAAGGTCTATACACCGGCGCGCTGGTGTGCATGTAAGGGCATATGAGTAATACGATCTCTCAAAGGGATCATACATGTTCACTATTGAACCGGAAGACATGAGCTCACTCATGAGATATTGGGAAGAATCAAATTCCGTGCACGGTCGTCTTGCTTTGGAAGCTTGACTGAATTTGTAGGTTTGATATATACTTTTGGAAAGTATATGATCAAGACCTAGGTATGATATATGCTTTTGGAAAGTATATGATCGATATCAAATCCCAATGATCAAATGAGAAACTTAGTGATCAAACCCTGAAGAAGACAGTGTAAAATAGATCTTGATCTTCGGGTTGATCATGGGTCTTCCAGTATGCAGGATGTACAGGTATTGGGAATACCTGAAGGGTGGTGTGATCATAAATGATTGTATATCCATGACGCTTCCATTCCGAGGGAGTGATGAAACAGGTCTGGATTTTAGTGACTCCTTTCAGTAGAGAAGCAATCCGATCTTAGTCCAAGTGTTGGGCATTGGTCTGAATGGGATTCAGATTCAATGAGAAGATTGGATTTGCGGTCTTGATTTAATCAAGCATCTATGGGAGGTTCGTTCGATCTGGATTTGAGATAATATCTCAATATCCAAGTCACTATACATGGAATAATACAATCGCCCTGTCCTTATCTCCAAGTATCCGCAGAGAAAGCACATTATTCATGAAAGGGTTCAAGAATAATTCTTTTGATGAAATATCCAAGCAAGGACTTGATGATTAAATGAAATTTAATTATCTAGCTTAAATATGAATATGATTCATGTTGTGAAAATGATTATCTAAGATAATTAAATAGGATTTAATTATCAAAGATTAAGAGAATGTGGATAACACTATCCATTATGTATGTGTATTATAAATATGATTTATAATATACATATATAAGAGAGAGAATTTATGTGAATAGCATTTGTTAATTAATAATGTGGATTAGATTCACATTTATTAATTAATTGGAAATGCAATTTACTAACTAGTTTGGGTTGTGAATATGATTCACATAATATTCAATGGCATGATTGAAATATTCACAAATTCATTGGGAATTAATTTGGTGAATATTTTTGTGAATACAAAATTAATTAAGGAATAATAAGATAAATAAAAAGGGAGCCAAAATTAACCACCATTCATAGGTGGCGTCACCCATGAATTGTTCATGGGTGACGCCCCCCAATTTTAGGGAGGTTGGTTGACTCCATTTTTATTTATCACATTATCTTTTAATTAGTTAATGTTAAATTAAATTATGTTGATAATGTTGCAACATTTTTTAATTTAAATTAATGTTGTTGGTTTTAACCAACAACAATCATAGCCATTGATTTAGCATGGACCAAGCATAGCCCTTGGATCCATGTGTCCCATGGATTGAGATCCATTGGACCCTAAACTAGTATAAAAGGAGGGCTAGGGTAGCCTTTCCAAGTTACGACAACATTCTTGAGTTGAAGAACTCTACTCTCTCTCTCTCTCTCAATTTCGTGGGGTCTCCCTAATATTCAAGTGGTCGTCCACTTTGTGTATTAGGAAGGAGATCAATTTTGCTACGCCTCGATGCTTGGATCTTCGTCAAAGGATTGCGGGAAGGACGCGACTCATCATCGTGCCCGCAAGCGCATTCTCCGTGGGTCGGACTTAAGATAGGAGGATCTCTACTTTGGGATCTCACGATCACAACCACGCTTCAAGAGGTATTCCTTATACTTGTGGTTTGATGAAACGATCCGAGAAGTGTTCTCGTGATCATGTGGTTTCATCTTTAAAGTTAAAAATTTTAATTTCCGCTGCATCTAGCATCTAGTACGACTAGTTGCTCCGATTGCATACGATGCGATCGACACGCTTCCGTGATGCGCTTGAGGATTCACAATATCCTTCACTGGTATGAAAAGAGAAATTGCAGAGTATGTTTCTAGATGTCTTACATGCCAACAAACAAAACCGGAGCGTTTGAAACCTGCAGGGACTTTACAGCCACTTCCAATACCAGAATGGAAATGGGAACACATCACTATGGACTTCGTTACAGGATTTCCAAGGACCCGTCGAGGTCACGATGCAATATGGGTCATAGTGGATAGATTAACTAAGTCTGCACATTTCTTAGCCATTAACATGACATACAGTCTAGACCATTTGGGAAAGATCTTTGTCAATGAGATAGTTAGCCGTCATGGGGCTTCTGTGTCAATTGTTTCTGATAGAGATCCACGGTTCACTTCTAAGCTTTGCCCAAGCTTACATAAAGCTATGGGAACAAAATTAGATTTTAGTACAGCGTTTCATCCTCAAACAGATGGCCAATCAGAACGTACTATCCAGACACTAGAAGACATGCTTAGAGCTTGTGCACTGAGCTTTAAAGAAAGCTGGGATGAACATCTCTCACTTATAGAGTTTGCATACAATAACAGCTATCATACTAGTATTGGGATGGCACCTTATGAAGCCTTGTATGGTAGACCGTGTAGAACACCTATCTGTTGGAGTGAAGTTGGAGAAAGGAAATTGGTTCAACCTGAACTAATACAAAGTACGATAGAAAAAGTTGAAGAAATCAAGAGATGCTTAAAAGCAGCGCAAAGCAGAAAGAAAAGTTACACAGATAAGCGAAGAAGAGACTTAGAATTTCAAGTGGGAGACCACGTATTTCTAAAAGTATCTCCATGGAAAGGCCTTATCAGATTCGGGAAGAAAGGGAAACTAAGCCCAAGATACATTGGCCCTTACGAGATTATTGAGAGAATCGGAAGTGTAGCTTATCGTCTTCGACTTCCAGCTGAACTAGCAAGGATACATGATGTCTTTCATGTCTCCACACTTCGGAAGTTTATTCCATACCCAACCCATATGATACAACCTCAAGATATTCAATTGAAGGAAGATCTGTCATACGAGGAGGTTCCTGTGGAAATTCTGGATTATAAAGTACAAGAGCTTCGTACAAAGAAGATTCCTTTAGTTAAAGTTTTATGGAGGAGTCACGCAATAGAAGAAGCCACATGGGAATGAGAGGATGAAATGAGATCTCAATATCCCCACTTATTTTCAAGCTAGCAAGGATACTTAAATTTCGAGGACGAAATTTATTGCAAGTAGGGGAGAATTGTAATACGCATTTTGTACACTATGCTTTTGAATAATATCAAGTGTTATTTCAAGGAAATATTGGATTGATAGTGTTCACACTTTACGGACACCGTAGTCAAAAGTTTCGCCTTAATGCAATGTTTTTATTGAAACTTGTTTAAATCAGAAGACCATCTTGTATAAAAAAATGGACTCCAAAAGGTTCTCTGAATTGTGTACATAATACCACATCTAGTAATCTGGATTTTTGGTAGTACCTTATAAGTAGTAGAAGCCACTACTTGCAAAGTGCCCATAATGTTATAGATTTATACTCATTAGCCGTAATCACATCATTAAGACTAATTAAGTATGATTAGTGCTAATTACCCGTCATTAGTGATAATTAAGCATCGTTAGCATATATTCATACTCATTAGCTATAATCACATCATTAAGACTAATTAAGCATGATTAGTGCTAATTACTCGTCATTAGTGATAATTAAGCGTCATTAGCAAGAGTAGGACACATGGAGTGGAAATCATGAGACACGTGTCGTTTTATAGTCAGGACAAGTGTCAAAACCTCAGTAGTGCCATGTGTCATTGTCCTGAGACTAACACATGTCATGGTGTAGTCTTTTGCTTGGGCAACAAGTAAACTCATGGATAAGGCAAGCATATTACTTAGGCAACAAGTTTCCTTATGATTATGCCATGTGCCATGCCATGTGTCTTCATACATGGATAAGGGACACATGAACCTCCCTTACATGTTGACACATGTCACACATGTAAAGGGGGTGGAGGCCTATAAATACCATGACCCCCCATAGTCCTCCCCACTTCATTCACGCCCATCACTACACCTTAGAGCCGCAAGGCCGCCGAGCTTGCGGGAGGAGCACGAGAGGAGCACGGCGAAGCCCTGTCGGTGATCGAGAGCGTTTTTAAAAGCCGTAACGAAGTTCTGTCCGTTGATATCGCTCCCGCACCCTATGTTAATTCGGTCAATTTAATGTCCAAATTAATGTTAATCGTTCGTTGCAGTCGGATACGAGAGGCTAGTCAAAAAACCACTTTAATTAGATTCAAGTTAATTTCAAGCGGCAATATTATTTTTTACTTGGTGGAAGTCCAAGGTCGATCTCAGGGAGGCATCTGTCTCCTTAGGTAAATTTAAGCAAGGATCCAAGTGTATGATTTTCAAGGAGTAATTTTTTTCTTTTTAATTTTTTATGCAGACTTATGTAGACAATGCATGCCAATTTGACGTTCAATTGAATTAAGGTATCAAACGAAGTCCAAAAATTATGAAAATTGGCCAGATGGTTAATGATGATGAAAATGACCTATACTAATTTTTTTGGAATTTTTCGACACTAAATAAATTTACTGTGAATTAAATGAACAGACAGGGTGATTTTCAGTATTTGAATTTTAATAAATATCAAACCACATTTTTTTCAAAACTAAAATTATCCTAGGTGGCTCTAATGAGAAGGGACCTAGGAAAATTAACAGAACTTAATTTCACTGTGAAATGAATTAATTAAAATTAATCTAAGAAAATCACTTAACAATTTATTTAGGCCTCGATATGGGTGAAAATGCTATGAAATTTTTGTGGTATGTTAAAAATGATGTCCTTAAGCTATTGTGAATTTTTGATGAATTTTGGAAGTACAAAGAATTAACTATAAATCAAAAGGTTTCACTGGGCAAAATATGTCAACAATTCACCAATTAATTCATTAATAATTCAAATGAACTTACAAAAATAAGACACGTGTACCAATAGACAGAGGACAAAATTTCCAACAAAATGCAATTTTTAGAATTTCAAAATGACGACAAATGCACTCTAGGGATGCGTGCAAACACAGGGGTGTAAATGCAATACTGGAAATTAAAATTTCAATAAACAAATATGCTGACAGGGACTAAAATGCAATTACCGATAATATGGTGGACTCTTATGCAAATTCTCCACAGGACACGTGCTCCTCACGTGGGGTCTGCTTCACAGGGACCTCTTTGTAATTTTGGAAAGCTTCAGGGGCTTCTGTGCAATTTATCCAGGCCGCACGTTCTCCTCACGTGGGCGGCCTAGGCTCGGAGCGAGGCTCGGGCTCCCAGGAGGTTCGGACTGCGGCTCGGTGTAGCCTCGGGTCGCCCGAGCCTAGGCTTGGAGGCCGAGGCTCGGACTCGTCGATGTGGCGTGCTGCGGGCCCTTGGATCAAGGTCGATCCAAGGGTTGGCGATGACGACGCGTGGCAACTGGATGGCCCGTCAGATCTGAGGCGCGATCAACGGTTGAGGACGGGCGCGGTGAGGGGACACGTGGCGAAGTGAGGGCCCTTCGATCGGTTGATCGAACGGCAGCTGCTGCTTCTTCCTCGACGGCCCTCCGCCTCCTGCGGAGGAGAAGGCGGGGCTCCGGCGTGGCTGACTCTGCTCCGCCTCGGTCGCTAGGCGTCGATGAAGTTCTTCGTAGGTTCTCGAGTAGCTCGGAAGATGCAGGAGCGTACGACGAAGCCTCCGGTGGCCTCAGGATCTTTGGAGATGTGTTGACGCTCGATGGCGACGAAGCTCGAAGGGAGCTCCGGTGAGGCTCCGGCCAATGAAGAAATGTGGACCTGCAAGGGGTTAGAATAGATAGCCGAGGCGTGCAAGTGCTCGTGGAGAGATATAGATGGTCGGCGAGGCCTACGGTGTGAAGGAGGTGCGCTGGAGATGGGCTCCGGCCAAATGGCGGAGCTGTTGGTCGGAGTAGTGCGTAAAGCGTCGTCGGAGTGTGCAGATGGGACAGCGAGGACGGGAGCTTCAACGCGAAGCTCGTCGAGGTGGATTGGAGGGGAGAAGGTGGCCGGTGGCGGAGAATAAAGTCGGAGAAAATAACAGGAAAATAAGAAGAAGATCGGAGGAGGAATGGAGGGGGTTACCTGGGAATCGGAGCTCGGTCTCGAGTTCCAGGGTCATCGCTCTAGGGATCGGTAGGGTCCCGAGCTCGTGCAGCTACTCGGAGGAGCGGCTGCAACACGGCGGAGCTGCCGTGGATCTCGCCGGTGTCGAATCCTTGTCTTCGCTCGACAACACACCCAATTGCTGTCACCAATGGATCGCTTGGAGCTCGAGGAACCTCTCTGGAGTGGCGGATGGGGGTGAACATTGCCGGTGGCGACGTATTTATAAGGTGAAGGTGATGGGTTGGCTGGTGAAGAGGCGAGGTTGGTGGTCGACGTGGGGCGACTCTGGTGGGAGTGGTGGAGCGTGAGGTATACGGCGAGGGAGAGGGACGAGTGGGTGACGTCGTGGGGGTGTCATCGGTGGAAGAGGGAGGCTGACGTGTAGCCGGAAATAGAAAGGGTGCGCCCCTCCCGCAAGGCAAGGGACGTGGGAGAGAGGGGCACCCGGAGGTAGGAGACGAGGTCTCCACCGTTGGATCTTGTGATCCAACGGTGGCGATCGAGGAGAGCTGGTCGGGTAGGATTAGATCTGGGGCGCGGAGATGAAGGGTTGTGGTGTAGCCATGTGGCATGTTGTGGGAGAAGCACGAGCGAACGGCCTGGATGAGGAGAGGGTGTTGATCAGAGGGCCGCGATTCGCTGGAAGAAGGGCGGCTGCGATTGAGAGATCAGGGGTCTGATCAAGCGGCGTAGATGCTGCCACGTGGAGGGCTCTGGTGAAGGCGCGAACGAGCGGCGTAGATTAATGCAGGAGAGGATCGGATGGTCCAGGCAAGGGGCGTGCGTGGAAAAGGCTGGGCCGTTGGATCGGAAGCGAGATCCAACGGTTGAGGACGCAGGCGGGTGAGGCGAGGGGAAGCGGGCCGCGTGGCGCAACCAGAGGGCGCCACGTGGCCTGCTGTGAGTGGTTGGAGAAAAATACACTTGTAGAGAGAAGAGGGGACCGAATTTAGAAAAACTCAAAACATGAAAGTTGTAGATCTCGATGAGATCTACAAGTTTCATGTTGACCAAAGACGGAGATGAGGTCAAATATGATATATAAATACAAGGATACATAGATATACATAGATAGTATACAAAGTGGCCCAAAAACCCATCTTTCTCATACAAGCTCCAAATTCAATGAAATTAGTCTCATTTTAAAGGTCTTTTAATGTGTAGTATTCTAAGAGTAAGTAGACCTAAATCGGAGTTTGTATGAGGGCTTTATTTGCATTCTAATGTACAGGGGTTCTCAGGCTTTATTGGCTATTTTACAAAGGGGATTTTTGACCTTTTTCCCTATATTATTAACTAAGGAGTACAATTTATAGAGAGAGGTTATTTTGGTGCATGGGTATTTTACAGGGGATTTTTGGCTTCTTATTTAAATGCAAATGAGTTGCTAAACTGCATGAGTTATGAATATATGCATCAATGCTATTTATGCAATATAAGAGGAAATATGCCTCTATTTTCTCTGGAACAAGGATCTATTTTTGACTTTTGGAGTGATGGATCACAGATTCATCAACCCCCTATACATAAACCTTGCTCGTCCCCGAGCAACTAAATGGAATGCAAGAGTGAAATGAGATTGGGTTCCATACCAAGGTCATGAACAAAAGTTAAAAATAGAGCTTGACTCGACCTTTGGATTAATCATGTGTCGGAACCTTATTGGGAACTGAGTTTAAGACTTAACATACTTCAAGTTCCACAAGTCTTCTATTCAAGACTCCTCAACTCACCTAAATCAGAACAAGTCTACATACACAAACTCTAATGACCATGAATCTTTTCATGCAGTGTAAGTGATATATGACTCCCCACCTCAGAAGTAACAAAGAAACAACCTCCCCCAACCTGGTAACTCTAATGCCTCGGTCTAGCAACTCTTTCCTCGAGAAGCGGGGTATTCCCTTCTAAGTTCAAGTTCAACCGGCCTCAAGAAGAGGGGGAAGAAGTATAGACTTTTTGGAAGCTCAGCCAGTGTAGCTAAGTCTCCCGCTGCAAGCTTCATGAGATGTAACAAGGTGACCATAAGCTTTTGCTTTTCTTGACTACGTACACTCCGGTGGGGTTATTAAATTTTCAATCCGACCCACCACTTTTTTTGGAGTTCTTTTTGGCAATTTTTTTTTTTCAAAATGCCTCTGTACAACATATTTACATGGTGCAGCATAGATACAAGAAATTTCCTCTTGAGCCAGTAGACTATCCCTCTTTTGAAGCTTTATTGCAACCCACTGCTTCTGTCTTTAGCCTTCATTACCACTAGTCCAAGTTGAGACGCACTTCCTTCACTAGAAGAAGAAGAGAGGTTCCGCCTAGAAGTACTACCCTCATATGCTACCCCAAGCTAAAGGAAACTGCCTCCTCATCACCTCATCCGTAGAGAGCCATGTGTACAGTGCTGGTGCACGTCAAGCCATTGTCTCTAAGAGTCATGTGTGTGTTGTTAAGTGCTCTACTCAGGCTTGTCAAGATGACATATGAACATAGACTTGCAGACTTAAAGAATTAAGCACCTGACCTGAAAAATCTTAACTCTAGTTCCTATAAGGTTCCTCTGAAATTAGGTGGATTAAGGTCAAATCATTTCCATCCTCAATATCTGCTCATAATTTTGTCCAGAACCCACTAGCTTTTCACTTTGCATATGCAAAGTATGCAGATGAGATGAGATGTCATGCTATGAAAATGCAAGACTCTTTTTTCTTTTTCTTGGATGCAGATAATATGCATGAGTAAATAAGGAGCCTCTTTTCATTATTATATATTTTTTTTTCGATTTTTACCCACCCATAATTATTGTAAGATATATACAAAAATACGCGAAAGTACGAACTATGGGTAAAGTATATATGTAATATATACACGCCCCCCTATATTTAGCGTGTGCTATGTCCTCAGAGCACGAAGAGCGAGGAAAAAGACATAGCTCGTGCTAAGCGTGGGAGAGCCAAAAAGTATAGAAGTCGTCTCGCCCCCTATACTTAGGCTCTGGCAGCCTAAGTATAGAAGAAGATCAGAAATGGGGCGGACGAGGAAAAGATGGGAAATGGATGAGTATTAATGCGGGCATTGGTCCCCCCTATACTTAGGCTCAGGTTAGCCTAAGTATCGGTAGGGAATGAATATGAGGACCAATGTGATCTGGAGGATGTACAGTGAATCGACTCGGGTGACCCTTCCCCCCTATACTTTGGATCTGGTCATCCTAAGTATAGTCCAAGATAATGGCTCGATGATGTGGGGATGGGATGGGTTACTAGAATCGTGGGGGCAAAGGATAGGATATACATGAAGAATGATATATACATATGAGTCGGTCTGAATCTTTCGAAGATGCTGCTGATGGCTGGGGTTTATTGCTGCACGGTTTCATACGCGGCTTGAGGTGTATCTTCTGTATCTGTCTCGCGCATGAATACAATCTCCTCCACATGGACTAACTGTTCATTGGATTCAACGAAGTGCTTCAACAGCTGCCCATTTACTAGGAATGTGGGTGCGTCATCTGCGAGATCTGAGATCTCGACACATCCACTATCATGCACCGTACGGACGACAAACGGTCCCGTCCACTTAGACTTTAACTTGCCTTGGAAAATCTTCAGCCTAGCATTGAACAACCATACTTTCTGTCCAGGAACAAAGGTCTTTCGTCTGATATATCTATCATGCCAACGCTTTACCTTGTCCTTGTACACCAAACTGTTGTCGTATGCTCGGTTTTTGACTTCCACAAGCTCATTCAGATCCATGTCTCTCTGTTTCTGACCCAGGTGTGTGTTCCAGTTGACCTTCTTTATTGCCCATTCTGATTTGTGCACTAACTCTGCGGGCAAATGGCACGGCTTTCCGAATACCATTCGGAATGGGGAGGTGCCTAACGGTGTCTTGTAAGCCGTCCTATACGCCCAGAGGACTTGATCCAAGATCTGAGACCAGTCCTTCCTGTCCGGGCGGACAAGCTTTTGCAATATGGTTTTCACCTCCCTATTCGACACCTCAGCCATACCATTGGTTTGTGGGTGGTAAGGACTCGCGACACGGTGTTCGATGCCGTAGTCCTTCAGGAGTTTCTTCACCTCCCTATTCACAAAATGGCTACCCCCATCTGATATCATCATTTTGGGGATCCCGAACCTAGAGATTATGTTCTCTCTGATGAATTTACAGACAATCATGCTGTCTGCGGCTTGGGTCGGGATAGCCTCCACCCATCTGGACAGATAATCTACCGCAAGGAGGATATATTCGAACCCGTGGATGACAGGGAACGGGCCCATGAAATCGATGCCCCAGGCGTCAAAGACATCACAAATGATGACCGGCTGCATTGGCATGTCATCCTTGGAACCAACGGTTCCTCCCATTCTCTGGCAAACTGGGCACGACTTCGCGAAGGCGGAGGCATCGCGAAACAGAGTCGGCCAGTAGAAGCCACACTGAAGTACCTTCCATGCGGTCCTCTTCCCGGAGTGGTGTCCTCCTGCCTCTAAGCTATGGCATAAAGAAAGGACACTCCGGTATTCCTCCTGAGGAATACGTCTCCAGACACAATCCGGTCCTTCAAAGAAAAGGATCGGATCCTCCCAATGGTAGTGTCTAGCATCCGACTTTAGTCGGTCGATTTGGCTCTTGGGCCAATCCTCGGGAACTTTCTTGGAGACAAGATAGTTCACGATATTGGCGTACCATGGGAGTGAGTCGATAACAAAAATTGACTCATCAGGGAAGGAGTCTCGAATCGGGGAAACCTCGGAAGTATTAAGATCTTCGAGACGAGAAAGATGATCGGCCACTATGTTCTTCTTTCCAGGTTTATCACGGATGTCCAAATCAAACTCCTGAATAAGTAAAATCCAACGAAGAAGACGCGCCTTCGCGTCCTTCTTCTCCATCAAATATCGTAGTGTCGTGTGGTCTGTGAACACAGTTACCTTGGATCCGATTAAGTGAGATCTGAATTTGTCCAAGGCAAACACTACCGCAAGCATTTCCTTTTCTGTAACTGTATAGTTACGTTGAGCAGAATCAAGCACTTTGCTTGCGTAGTGAATTGCAAACGGGACGCCATCTCTTCTTTGTCCCAATACAGCCCCAACAGCATAATCTGAGGCATCTGTCATGATCTCAAAATGTAGAGACCAATCTGGGGCTTGTAGAATGGGTGCGTCCATGATCATTCCTTGTAAAAGCTTAAAGGCCTCAAGACACTTGTGATCTACAATAAACTCCGTGTCTTTGCCTAAAAGTTCAGTTAGCGGTCGGGCAATCTTGGAAAAATCCTTGATAAATCTTCGATAGAATCCGACATGCCCGAGGAACGACCGCAACTGCCTTACGTTGGTTGGTGGCTGGAGTCGTCTGATCACGTCCACCTTGGCAGGGTCAACCTCCATTCCTCTCTTGGAGATGACATGCCCCAACACTATGCCCTCCGTCACCATGAAGTGACTTTTCTCCCAGGAGAGCACCAGATTGACCTCACAACATCTTTTGAGGACTCGGTCCAGATTCCTAAGAGGGGAATCAAAAGAATCGCCATGGACCGAGAAGTCGTCCATGAAGACTTCCAGGAATTCGCCGACCATTTCGGTGAATACAGCAATCATGCACCTTTGAAAAGTACCTGGAGCATTGCATAGCCCAAAAGGCATGCGCCTGAAAGCATAGGTACCAAAGGGGCATGTAAACGTGGTCTTTTCCTGGTCCTCCGGAGCGATGGCTACTTGATTGTAGCCCGAAAACCAATCAAGGAAGCAGAAGAATTCTTTCCCCGCTAATCTTTCTAGGATCTGATCAATGAACGGTAGGGGGAAATGATCCTTCTTCGTCACGGCATTCAAGCGTCTGTAATCCACACAGACGCGCCACGACGTGGGTACTCTCGTACGATCTCCTCTCCGTCCTCGTTGGTGGTCGTCTGAATTCCCGACTTTTTCGGGACAACATGGATTGGGGCCACCCACTTAGAGTCGGAGATTGGGTAAATGAAACCTGCGTCGCACCATTTTTCTATCTCTTTTTTCACAACCTCTCGCAAATTTGGATTCAACCGGCGTTGGAATTCACGAGAGGGTTTGGCTTCGTTCTCCAAGTAAATATGGTGCGAACACAGAGCGGGATTTATCCCGTGGAGATCGGAAATGCTCCAGCCTATTGCCTTGCGGTTCTTCTCCAGGATCTCTAGCAAGCGAGATTCCTGCTCCTCGGTCAATTGCGAACTGATAATGACCGGAAATTTCTTGTCTTGGCCCGCAAGGAAGGCATATTTCAGGGTTGTGGGAAGAGGTTTGAGCTCAGGAATAGTGTGATCATCTAAGAAGTCTGGCTCAATCTGATCTGGTTTGGTGTTGGAAGTGGTTGGATCATGTTCTGTAATAGCTGCCACCAAGCGCGGCTCTGGAGTCGGATCGTCAAAAGTTTCCATACAATCGGCAAACGCCTCGTCCGACTCGTCATCCTCATCTTCCGATTGTCCTAAGGATGTAAGGACTGACAGGCCCAACTGGGCCTCTACGTCATCGAAGATGTAGGGCGATGCAGGTTCAGAGCTGTACTCGTTCCTGAGGATCTCGCAGACTGACTCATGCACTGGATCATCTTCAAAGGAGATGGACACCTCGATGCTGGCTGGGTTCTGTCTCCATGGCCCAACTACGTCTACATGCTCACAGTCTGTTCCGGTAGAAGAGTACTCGGTGCTGGATTCGGAGTCTGGTCTCTGCCATCTCGTCTGCTTCATCTCAATTTCCTCATCTCTGCCGAGAGTTTGGAACTGAATCTTCCCTTTCTTATAATCAAATAAGGCCCCCGCTGTTCTGAGGAAGGGCCTACCTAAAATGATCTGGGAATCTCTCCAATTGCGAGGGGTTTCCATATCCAGGACAGTGAAGTCCACCATGTATTCTTGTCCCTCTACTTTGATCACAATGTTCCTTAACTCTCCTTGGGACCTCTTAGTGGATTTGTCAGCGAACTGTAGAATAGCTCTAGATTTCCTAAGAGGTCCGAGATTAAGCCGCTCATAGAGGGCTGTGGGCATTAAGTTGATCGAGGAACCATTGTCCAGGAGAGTGCGTGCAAACGCGATGTCATCAACATGACTCACTACATAGTGTGCACCCATGTCTCTTTGTTTCCGAGGAAACGAGTTCTTTATTGCACAAGTCGTGGCTACTGATAAAACGTGTTTCTCAACACGGCTTTTGGCCTTCCTGCTAACCCTAGTAGGTGTGCATCTCACCTTAAGGTATTTTTGGAATGCAGGGGTCATTTCCACGAACTTGTCAAAAGGGATTGTGACCTTGATGTGTTTATTGCAAAATTCAGCCATCTCAGGGTCATCTTTTTGGATTTTTTTGATTTTCTTCTTTCCACCCTTGAGAGCTCGGGGGAAAGGGATTATTGACTCCAACTCAGGTTCGGGAACTGAAATATTCTCATTAACTGCTGGAACTGAGTTCTGGACACGACTCTGACTCTGACTCTGATACAGACTCTGACTTGGACTCTGACCAAAAAGAAAATGCTGAGGCGAGACCGGTGTCACGACCCCGTTTCCTGGGCCGTCGGATCCTCCCATATCCGGATCTGGTTACTCAACAATAATTTATTCAGCAATCACAACTAACATTCAGAAATATACTGCAAATAAAAATACTCAGAAGAAAGTATTTCAACACTTTTCCATTCACAAAATAAAGTTTAGAGGATACATTGTCCCACTATAACCATTACATGTACATCAGCTTGAAAGGAAAATATACAAAAGATTACTAACTACCTTAAAGAGTAAAGCTACTGTGGCTGGCTGGATGTCTAGTATGTAAGCCGGATGAATTTTTAAAGTCCTTGCTATGGCTCACCGATACCTGTTGAATTTTCCATAAATCATAGGATAAAAATTAGCGAATGCTAAGTAACGAAGAAGAGAAAAGCAAATAAATTGTGTAATTTTTTTTCAAAACTTGATATCACAATATTTCATTCCTTTTTATTAATTTAAGTCCTATTCCTTTCTATTCCATATCAGGGATTAGTCCAGGGGAACCCCACCATTCTTGGACTCCGAAGCTGTGGATGCTTCGGGATTGGAGATTGTGTTGATCTTGGTAAGCTTATGCCGCCGCACGTCGCCTCAACCAATCCTCCAATACTACCCTGACAATTTCCTTTTCTTTTATTAAACAGGGTCTCAACCCTCAGCCTGGAAAATCAAATGAGCACACCGTCCTCAAGGACTCGGTTGCTTAAAACCTCAGGCGAACATTTAATCATATAACCTAGCGACTTTAAATACATGTTATCGTGACCCAGCCGCTATTGAACCACTCGTGCCTCCACATGACACGACCACATCTTCCGTCGTTCCAACCCGAATATATTGGCTCCCGGTACCACGCGTTGCAAAACATTCAATTTGTGCGCATTTATCATAACAGGGCAACCGTGTACCACCTAGGTAGGGAAATGCCAATACGGGTTCCTTCCGACAACCTACAGGTTGCATGCCCGACCTGTAGTACTACTCCCAGTCATCCTTATCGTGACACATGATCCTTTTCAGGATCCAACTCAAATCACACCAATTCACATGATGTAATTCTTTCGTTAAGTCTTTGATTTGCATAAACTGCAATACTTGGTATCGACTCACATATATATTATTCATAACCATATGTATACTCCTATTTATGCCTATAACTCCCAAACCCTAACTTTCAGAGCCAACGCATCAATTTGATGTGTAAATCTTATTTTAATGGGAATTACAAAGCAATTCTTCAGACTTTTTCAAAAATAGCCAAAATTAGGGTTCTTCGTAGCAAAGAACACAAAATCAAGAATTTCAATAATTTCGTATGAAAACCCAACATCAAAAAGAAGGATTTCGTTACCTAATCGAGCTCTCTCTCGTGTATGCAAGGCTTTATCGAGTTTCGTTTTTAGAAAGGCTAATTTAAGGCTCCTGAAAAGATCGAATTTCATTTTTCGTATCAAAACGCTAAGAACATGTTAAGAACGAACGAAGAACGCGAAGAACGTCAAGAACATATTTTCTCTTAGAAATTCGGCAGAGTTTCCCCTTATATCAGGATATATTTCTCGGAAAATTTCGGCAGAGTTTCCCCTTATATCGGGATATATTTCTCGGAAAATTTCAGCAGAGTTTCCCCTTATATCGGGACATATTTCTCGGAAAATTTCGGCAGAGTTTCCCCTTATATCGGGACATATTTCAAAATAAAAACGAAAAGAGTTTCCTCTATAAAATCAATCGAGAGGAAAATAACAATGAAACTGAAAGAATATACTCAACAAAAGAGATGAAGAACCGGTAGACACCACACATCTTAGGTGAGTGAACGTGTGACGAATCACAGGGTCACTGACGTGCACAGCCGCCCGCACCTAAGTAGGGTATTACACAGATTTCTCCATCGAAATAACTATAAAAGCATAATACGAAGAATAGAAACATAAACGATGAAGAATCGGTAGACACCACGTGTCTTAGATGAGTGAACGTGTGACGAATCACAGGGTCACTGACGTGCATAGCCGCCCGCACCTAAGTAGGGTGTTACACAGATTTCTCCTCGAACCACAACAGGAAAACGAATCGGAAAGAAATATGAATCAAAAACAAAACTTGGAAGAACAAGAGTATGAATTGAAAGCCTAGCTTACGAAGCAACTAAGAGAGGATCATACCTTTCTTCTCCTCGTTCTCCCGGCAGCGCTTCGCTAGCGCTCCTCCCTCGCCTCCCACTCCTCCTCCCAACCTCTCGACCCTAGCCCTTGGGGTGGTGGTGGTAGTGTAAGTTGTAGAGAATGAATGGGTAGGGGGTCTATTTATAGGCCCCAGAAAACCACTAACCATGGTAGAAAACCATGGTTTAGACCTTAACCATGGTTTAGCGGCCCATGGTTTTGGCCCATGGTTTTAGCCAAAACTTATCCCAAACTTGGAGCTTAAGTTAGAACATTCTAGAGGATTCTAGATTCGCTAATGATGCTTAATTAACACTAATCGTGATTAACTTTCACTAATCGCGATTTAACTTTCGCGGCTTACGCATATCTTTTGTTAACCATTGATTAGTATTTACTAATGATCATTAGCGGCTTTCAATCGTCATTAATTTATTTAATCATGTTTAATTAGTCTTAATGACAGTCATTATGGATTAATGACATCTTAGCCTTCCTTCTCTTTCTTCCGAAATTCATAACAAATCGAAACGAAGTCCGATTCACATGAAACAAATTCTGCCGGTTTCCTATTTACGAGCTGGATCTTATTATATAGGATCCGAGATATGCCAAGTTCAAGGCTTTACAACCGGTGGCGCTTCTTCCGCTTCTTCTGGACGATCCTCCTCAGATGGAGGTGCGGGCTCATCGGTGTCGGCTGACTCTAGGTGGATGCGAGAATACTGCTTCGAGGACTCAGATGTCCTCTTCTTCCGCTGGCGGTGGTGGTGGTGATGCTCCTCCTCTTCTTCCTCCGAATTCTCCTCAGGTAGATTCTCGGAGGCTCCTTCCTTCTGCACCCTTACCCGATCAGGTATGGTCACGGTCCTTCCGCTCCTGAGGGACATATGATTGACATTATCGTGCGAAAGGATCTCATGTTCAGATAAGTAATTATCTGAATAATATACCTGATCTCTAGGTCGGTTCTGGCCCTGGTGTATGCTGTTTGGGTTGGCCTGAACCTGTGCGGGAATTGGGGTCCTTGGCGCCATTTGTTGGTCCTGGTTACGAGAGACCCGATTGATGTCGGTTCTCATGTCCAGGTAGTCATTCTGCATCTGTTGGACCCTATCAGACAGGGTCTGGATCGCCAAGGTGAGTGACTCCAATTCGGTGGGCTGGGCTTGTTGCTGTGTTGATGCCATCCTGTATTGGCCCAGCTGGCCATGCCGATACTGCTGCTGATGGGACGGTGCTGGCCCCTGATGGTAGGTGCGCTGCTGCGGCTGGTACCCCTGTTCTGGCCTGGACTGGTATCGCGGGACTGTGACGGGCCTGGTCTCTTGGTACATTGGGGTTGGGCGGTGTGCCTGATCCTTCCCCATCTCGATTTGCCGGACTAGAGGGTCACGGCTGTACCAAAGCCCGTTAATCTCGTATACAGGCGGAGGCTCCTCGTATTCCGTTTCCACTGGTGGGGGTGCACGATGGTTCGGCTGGGTATAAGTCTGATCCCAGCTGCTCTGAGACCCCGGTGCTTGTTCCTGTACAAGATGGACTCGATGTACAGGTACAGGTGGTGCAGAAGGGGCGGGTAGCTTGATCTTAGCTACCTTTTCAGAGAGTTCCTCCACTTTCTTGGGAAGGCTCGAAAGAGACTCCATCTCAGTGACTCTCTTGTGGATCTGCTCGACCATGGTAAGCTTGTCGGCTATCATCCCCATGCTGGGGATGAGGTCCTCAGTCAGATCTGCAACAGTCCTTCTAGTTGTCTCGTTGGATAAGATTGAGGGAGACAACTGATAGACCCTTGTGGCCTGTGACCTGCCGGTTTCCGCCATCTGTTCTAGGATCTTCCATACAGCATGCTCGTTTTTGTTCAGATAGCTTCCTCCACAGGCGGCACTGACTAACCCCTGCATCTCTGGGGTTAAACCACAGATCAAGGTCTGGACTAAGATCGCCTTTGAAATGCCGTGACAGGGGCATTTCTGTACTAAGTCATTGAATCTGTCCCAAGCCTCATGGAACGGTTCACTGAGTCCTTGAGCGAAGCTGGCGATCTTTGTTCTCATCTGATTAGTTCTACTGAGAGGGTAGAACTTCTTCAAGAAAAGGTCCTTGAACTGCATCCAGGTAGTACATACCACCCCTAAATTTTTCAGCCAATGAGCAGCCTTATCACCTAAGGCAAAAGGGGTGGCCTTCAGCCGAATATAATCTTGGCCAACATTGGGATGGCTAAGATTGTTGCACACCAACTCGAAGTCACGGAGGAAAGTGTATGGTTCTTCATTAAGGTTTCCGTTGAACTTCGGAAGCAGACTAAGGAAGTGGGGCTTCAGCTCAAATGCATGGGCGGGAACTGCAGGTGCCAACCAGTTCTGAATCTCGTTTTCCGTCGGGTTATAGGTATCAACCATTGGTCGGTCGATTCCTTCTGCTACTATGATCCGTCCCATCCGTGCCGTGAGATCTGCATTCTTCTGTTCAGCTTTAGCGAGGCGAGCAAGAATCTGTTTGATTTGTTCCTCATCGGGTGGAACTTTTGGCGGCATCTCGTCCTCTAGTTCTGGGAATTGGACAATAAGATCGGTGTTAGAGGGCAAATCAAGGAAGGGATTACCGAGGCAATGGTCTTCCTCGGTAATCTCTTAGGAGATAAAAGGGTTGGTTTGAGAGTAACCACCCTGAGCATGAGGGAACCAGGGCTCAAGAGGGTCATGAGTCCTGGGTGGTCCAAGGTGCGCTCGGACCGAGAAAGACGAGTTACTTGGGGGACTCATAGAGAGATCAGTGAATAGTGCGTCGAGATCTCCCCAATCACTCATCTTGATGAAGAGGGAAGATAGGATTTTACTCCTACCTGAAGCAAGCAACAAGAACAATCCAAGACCCTGGGTTCACACTCAACACAGTGAAGGACTCAAAGTTGGGTTCAATTTATCTTGTAGTTTTTAAGTGTGATATTCAAGCAAAAGTAGCAAGGATTACGCGGCCTAAAGGGAAGTTGGCTTAGAGCCGGATGCGTCTTCCCTGTTTATCCTATCGCCTAAGATACCGCCGATCCTCCCTTTCTGCGCTCCTATCCGGAGTGGGGACTCAATGACGTGCCCCTATCTACCTGCAAGCAGGCGGAGGCTGACAAAGCTAGGCCTTGTCGCAGAGTACCGCTGGTTCGCCCCTATCTACCCGCGAAGGCGGAGGCTATTTGGTACTTGTCAGTGAGCTTAAAAGTATCCCACTCGTGATATTTGCTAAGATCAGTTGGCTCGTGATATGGAAGGCGGGGATTTGGGCTCTGCCTTAAGGTGTTCACACATACTCAAGTACCCTCACTCAGCCTGAAAACAAGGTCGGGGATTAATCTCCCGCAAACAATTTCCAGATTTTATTCTCTTTTTTCGGTCAATACTGTTAGCAGTCCCGATTTTTAAAGTTATCACTTTAATTAGTCCACCACAAAGCACGTCTATCGGACAGTCCCAATTTCCTGTTTAATTTAAGTGAGAAAATCAGAGGGGGAAATCGAGAAAAGTCGATGCACGAAAAATCGATGATGCTATGCTGAGTAGAGAATAGTTACAGTGATCCCTTCGCTTCTTTATGCAGGATGCAATACAGAATTGAAAACTTTACTCTACATGCAAATGCAAGCGATGAAAAGCCGCTCCTAGACAGGCAGTTCTATTAGCGTGAAGAACAGTTTAATTTTGACTAAGTACTGCGGTCTAGGTGCGTCTTTTAAGTGTATTGTGTGGTCCTATTGATTACGAGCACAAACAAGTCCTAGAGTGGCTCGAGGAGCCACTAGTGCAAGCTAAGTTACAATTCACCCACACAGCACAAGGGACACAGTTTCACTATCTTTACACATGCGAGATCCCAAACGGGAACCGCTGGAAATGATGCAAAGGAAAAATAAAATAAAATGTAATTACAAAGCCTCTCTTTCACTCAAAAATTTAAATGCTAAGTCCTCGAAGCGTCGCCGACTCCTCGCAGTCCTCGCACATAAAAAATAATTGGAGGTCAGAGAGTTACACAAAGATAAAATAATGCAAAAATAAATGGGAGAAAATAATTACAAGAAAACCGGGGGTCAGATTACCCGGAGAAGGAAAATCAAACACTCAAAAATTTGCTAAAAATTAACCTAAGCCGTGCCTCCCCGGCAACGGCGCCATTTTGATATCGCTCCCGCACCCTATGTTAATTCGGTCAATTTAATATCCAAATTAATGTTAATCGTTCGTTGCAGTCAGATACGAGAGGCTAGTCAAAAAACCACTTTAATTAGATTCAAGTTAATTTCAAGCGGTAATATTTTTTTTACTTGGTGGAAGTCCAAGGTCGATCTCAGGGAGGCATCTGTCTCCTTAGGTGAATTTAAGCAAGGATCCAAGTGTATGATTTTCAAGGAGTAATTTTTGTCTTTTTAATTTTTTTATGCAGACTTATGTAGACAATGCAGGTCAATTTGACGTTCAATTTAATTAAGGTATCAAACGAAGTCCAAAAATTATGAAAATTGGCCAGATGGTTAATGATGATGAAAATGACCTACACTAATTTTTTTGGAATTTTTCGACTCTAAATAAATTTACTGTGAATTAAATGAATAGACAGGGTGATTTTCAGTATTTGAATTTTAATAAATATCAAACCACAATTTTTTTCAAGAACTAAAATTATCCTAGGTGGCTCTAATGAGAAGGGACCTAGGAAAATTAACAGAACTTAATTTCAATGTGAAATGAATTAATTAAAATTAATCTAAGAAAATCACTTAACAATTTATTTAGGCCTCGATATGCGTGAAAATGCTATGAAATTTTTATGGTATGTTAAAAATGATGTCCTTAAGCTACTGTGAATTTTTGATGAATTTTGGAAGCACAAAGAATTAACTATAAATCAAAAGGTTTCACTGGGCAAAATATGTCAACAATTCACCAATTAATTCATTAATAATTCAAATGAACTTACAAAAATAAGACATGTGTACCAATAGACAGAGGACAAAATTTCCAACAAAATGCAATTTTTAGAATTTCAAAATGATGACAAATGCACTCTAGGGATGCGTGCAAATACAGGGGGTAAATGCAATACTGGAAATTAAAATTTCAATAAACAAATATGCTGACAGGGACTAAAATGCAATTACCGATAATATGGTGGACTCTTATGCAAATTCTCCACAGGGCACGTGCTCCTCACGTGGGGTCTGCTTCACAGGGACCTCTTTGTAATTTTGGAAAGCTTCAGGGGCTTCTGTGCAATTTACCCAGGCCGCACGTGCTCCTCACGTGGGCGGCTTAGGCTCGGAGCGAGGCTCGGGCTCCCAGGAGGTTCGGACTGCGGCTCGGTGTAGCCTCGGGTCGCCCGAGCCTAGGCTCGGAGGCCGAGGCTCGGACTCGTCGACGTGGCATGCTGCGGGCCCTTGGATCAAGGTCGATCCAAGGGTTGGCGATGACGACGCGTGGCAACTGGATGGCCCGTCAGATCTGAGGCGCGATCAACGGTTGAGGACGGGCGTGGTGAGGGAACACGTGGCGAAGTGAGGGCCCTTCGATCGGTTGATCGAACGACAGCTGCTGCTTCTTCCTCGACGGCCCTCCGCCTCCTACGGAGGAGAAGGCGGGGCTCCGGCGTGGCTGACTCTGCTCCGCCTCGGTCGCTAGGCGTCGATGAAGTTTTCGTAGGTTCTCGAGTAGCTCAGAAGATGCAGGAGCGTACGGCGAAGCCTCCGGTGGCCTCAGGATCTTTGGAGATGTGCTGACGCTCGATGGCGACGAAGCTCGAAGGGAGCTCCGGTGAGGCTCCGGACAATGAAGAAATGTGGACCTGCAAGGGGTTAGAATAGATAGACGAGGCGTGCAAGTGCTCGTGGAGAGATATAGATGGTCGGCGAGGCCTACGGTGTGAAGGAGGTGCGCTGGAGATGGGCTCCGGCCAAATGGCGGAGCTGTTGGTCGGAGTAGTGCGTAAAGCATCGTCGGAGTGTGCAGATGGGACAGCGAGGACGGGAGCTTCGACGTGAAGCTCGTCGAGGTGGATTGGAGGGGAGAAGGTGGCCGGTGGCGGAGAATAAAGTCGGAGAAAATAACAGGAAAATAAGAAGAAGATCGGAGGAGGAATGGAGGGGGTTACCTGGGAATCGGAGCTCGGTCTCGAGTTCCAGGGTCGTCGCTCTAGGGATCGGTAGGGTCCCGAGCTCGTGCAGCTACTCGGAGGAGCGGCTGCAACACGGCAGAGCTGCCGTGGATCTCGCCGGAGTCGAATCCTTGTCTTCGCTCGACAACACACCCAATTGCTGTCACCAATGGATCGCTTGGAGCTCGAGGAACCTCTCTGGAGTGGCGGATGGGGGTGAACGTTGCCGGTGGCGACGTATTTATAAGGTGAAGGTGATGGGTTGGCTGGTGAAGAGGCGAGGTTGGTGGTCGACGTGGGGCGACTCTGGTGGGAGTGGTGGAGCGTGAGGTATACGGCGAGGGAGAGGGACGAGTGGGTGACGTCGTGGGGGTGTCAGCGGTGGAAGAGGGAGGCTGACGTGTAGCCGGAAATAGAAAGGGGGCACCCCTCCTGCAAGGCAAGGGACGTGGGAGAGAGGGGCACCCGGAGGTAGGAGACGAGGTCTCCACACTGTTGGATCTTGTGATCCAACGGTGGCGATCGAGGGGAGCTGGTCGGGTAGGATTAGATCTGGGGCGCGGAGATGAAGGGTTGTGGTGTAGCCACGTGGCATGTTGTGGGCGAAGCACGAGCGAACGGCCTGGATGAGGAGAGGGTGTTGATCAGAGGGCCGCGATTCGCTGGAAGAAGGGCGGCTGCGATTGAGAGATCAGGGGTCTGATCAAGCGGCGTAGATGCTGCCACGTGGAGGGCTCTGGTTAAGGCGCGAACGAGCGGCGTAGATTAATGCAGGAGAGGCTCGGATGGTCCAGGCAAGGGGCGTGCGTGGAAAAGGTTGGGCCGTTGGATCGGAAGCGAGATCCAACGGTTGAGGACGCAGGCGGGTGAGGCGAGGGGAAGCGGGCCGCGTGGCGCAACCAGAGGGCGCCACGTGGCCTGCTGTGAGTGGTTGGAGAAAAATACACTTGTAGAGAGAAGAGGGGACCGAATTTAGAAAAACGCAAAACATGAAAGTTGTAGATCTCGATGAGATCTACAAGTTTCATGTTGACCAAAGACGGAGATGAGGTCAAATATGATACATAAATACAAGGATACATAGATATACATAGATAGTATACAAAGTGGCCCAAAAACCCATCTTTCTCATACAAGCTCCAAATTCAATGAAATTAGTCTCATTTTAAAGGTCTTTTAATGTGTAGTATTCTAAGAGTAAGTAGACCTAAATCGGAGTTTGTATGAGGGCTTTATTTGCATTCTAATGTACAGGGGTTCTCAGGCTTTATTGGCTATTTTACAAAGGGGATTTTTGGCCTTTTTCCCTATATTATTAACTAAGGAGTACAATTTATAGAGAAGAGGTTATTTTGGTGCATGGGTATTTTACAGGAGATTTTTGGCTTCTTATTTAAATGCAAATGAGTTGCTAAACTGCATGAGTTATGAATATATGCATGAATGCTATTTATGCAATATAAGAGGAAATATGCCTCTATTTTCTCGAGAACAAGGATCTATTTTTGACTTTTGGAGTGATGGATCACAGATGCATCATCCGTCAAGCCGTAGTACTGAAATCTAGGACGGCTATAGGGGATTTCACTAAAGAAGGTGATTCGGACTCAAGCTAGATAGCGTTCAGGTGAGGGATTCTCAAGCGCTATTTTAAAGCATTAGTCTTTCGCTTTTATGCATGTTTTATGATAACAAGTATGCAATCACGTTTTCTTGAGCTTTTACGCATGAATTGCAAGTACCGTATACCAGATATGAAATCAAGGCTTTTGAATGTATTTTCAAATATCATTTCAAGTGCTTTATGTTGATAGCATGTTTTCAAACATAAAACTCGTTGTGGAATAGAAAGCATAAGTTTCACTACGTAGATTTGAGTTTTTATGTAAAGAATTTTATCTTGTACGATTACTAGGAATTATGGATCAGTTTTCCAAGTTCTGAATGGTTTTAGTGATCTGAATATGCATGCTATGTCAAGATTGTCTTATGTTATTGAATTAGTTGTTATGAGCATGAAATTGCAAGTTTACGGTTTATTAGTAGCAAGAAAAGAATTAGAATCAGAAGATAAGCACCACAGTAGCTCTTTTATACAAATCATGAACTAGCCATTAGATATGGTGATGTCATTAGATATGACCCTGAAACTGCCATTAGATATGGCAAATCATTAGATATGGTATCAAGAGGACTTTGGGTCCGCATTCTGTATACATATAGGCTTTGGGCCGTATACAGGGTGTTTTTGGTCTTTGGGACCGTCTGCGCGTATGACTTAGCTTTGTTTCAGCGTTCATGAGTCAATAAATTAGCCACAGTTGTGATTAGTACAAACAGCTTGATAGTGATGATTATGTTTCAGTTTATCTGCTTTTGAAGTGATTTCAATTTTCAATTGCAAAACTAGCATGTTGTTATATGTAATTTCTTTCATAAAGCCTCTTTCAAGCTATTTCACAGTATTCAGCATAAATTCTTGTCATGATGCTCATATTTCAGTTTTTAGCTATATGTAAAAAGCTTGAGATCCTTTCACTAGGTCTAAGTTCATAAATGGGTTTAGACTCATCCCTTTATATTATAATTATGTACAGATCAGTAGAATCACGAATAGCATGTGAAAGGACCACGGATACACTTGGAGGAGGTGTCTTTTGCTTTTCGTAGTTTTGTACTGTTTGTGTTATTTTGTGAGAAGTTGTAATAGATAGAACTTGTGTAATGCACTTCTTGGTGTTGTGAACTTGAAATACAAAGATGTTATGTTTTTGAGATTGTCACATGTTTACTTGAGGAAAAAAAGTAAAGGAGAAAGATCTCTGTCGCGGCACGTTCCGGTTAGCGGGACGGGTCGTGACAACTTGTGGTATCAGAGGAAAGGTTTTAGGACCTTGAGGAAGAATTATATTAGGAGTTGACCTATAAGTATTGGAAGATAATTTAATTATTGATATTATAGTCTTGAGGATGTCTAGAATTATTATTGGAGGATTTAGGTTGATGAAGTATCTAACTGAGGTTTTATTTATAGGAAACAATGGCAGGAGAGCAGCCACAAGCGACCGGCCCTAGTCAGGAGAATAACAACAATAACAACGTGTATGACACGTTGACTTTGATAGCACAAACTCTAGGAGGCATGGCTGCACAGTCTGTTAAAAGACATGAATTTGAGTACCAGTTACCATTTGAGCATGTAAAGAAGCTGGGAGGAGAACCATTCGTAGGAGACACTGATCCAAAAAAGGCCAGAGAATGGTTCAAAAATATGGAGAAAATATTTGCTCTAATGGACTGTACAGATGAACAAAAGTTGAAGTATACCATATTTCTTCCGAAGGATAGCGCTGATGATTGGTGGACATCGGTGAAAATGAAATATCCAACCCCATCTCATATTACATGGGAGATCTTTGAGAAAGAGTTCAATGAAAAATACTACCCAAGGGTTTATCAGGAGGAGAAACGTAGGGAATTTTTATTCCTTACTCAGGGGAGCAATATGTTTGATGAATATGAGAAGAAATTCACTGAACTTTCAAAGTTTACTGCTTCTCTGGTTGCAACAGAAGAAGAAAAATGTAGACGTCTAGAAGATGGTATGCATATTGATTTAAAGGAAATGGTATCGGCCACGGGATATACTGATTATGCAAAATTAGTGGAGGCTGCTCGTAGGGCTGAACGAGTGATGATAGAAAGAAGAAAGTGCAATGATCATGGAAAGAAAAGAATTGTAGATAGACCCCTATGGAGAGGAAACATGAACAAAGAACCAAGAATAGCTGGGAATTCAAGGCAAGATAATAGATCAGCTCCTAGAGTACAAGGGAATCAAACAAATAGATATACAGTTGGGACTTCTGATAACAGAACTCTTTCTTTTCCACAATGTACAAACTGTGGAAAGTTTCACCCGGGAACTTGCCGCAAGGGGACCACTGGGTGTTATCAATGTGGCGAGATAGTCCACATTCGTCAGAATTGTCCTGCACTTGTCCAAGGCCGTCGGGTTATGGGAAGACCAGCACAAAATGAAAATCGTGATATTGTTGTACGTCGTCCTCCACCTGCAAGGGAACAAAATAAAAACAATACACAGAAGAGATCAAACCAGAGAGAGGGAAAAGCGTTTGCTATGACCATAGAGGAGGCCATATCCGCGGATGATGTCGTATCAGGTACCACTATTATTTTTGGGAAAAGTGCACACACTCTTATTGATTCTGGTGCAAGTCATTCTTTTATTTCACAAAGATTCTCCCTACATGCTGATAAAGTTACAAGTACTCTCAAGCATGCTTTAGCAATTTCCTTGCCTAAGGGAGAACCAGAAATTATTAGGGATGTCCTCCTAAATTGTTTGGTAAAGATAGGAGAAAATTATATTGAAGTAGACCTGATTCCTATGGAGATAAGGGAATTTGATGCTATCATAGGAATGGATTGTTTAAGTACATATCATGCTCTTCTAGACTGTCATAAGAAGCATGTTACTTTTAGGAAACCAGGTGATGTCGAATTCACCTTTTATGGGGAAAGAAGGATATATCCTACCCATGTCATCTCCTGTCTCTTAGCCCAGAAGTTGATAAGAAAGGGATATTCCGCTTATATTGCTTACGTGTTTAATACTAAGGCAGAAGCAGCCAGTTTAGAAAACATCTCTGTGGTGAGAGAGTTTACAGAAGTGTTTCCAAATGAACTACCAGGAATTCCTCCGGACAGGGAAATTGAATTCACTATTGACCTCATTCCGGGTATCAATCCAATTGCCTTAGCTCCCTACAGAATGGCCCCAGCTGAACTTAAAGAACTCAAAACTTAATTGTAGGAGTTGACAGATAAGGGATTTATACAGTCCAGTATGTCACCATGGGGTGCTCCTGTTCTATTTGTCAAGAAGAAAGATGGTTCCATGAGACTTCATATAGATTACAGGAGACTAAACAGAGTGACTGTTCGCAATAACTATCCTCTACCCAGAATAGATGACTTATTTGATCAATTGCAAGGGGCCTCTGTATTTTCCAAGATTGATTTGAGATCTGGCTATCATCAGTTAAAGATTAGAGGAGAAGATGTCCCTAAAACTGCATTCCGAACCCGATATGGGCATTATGAATTCCTAGTAATGCCTTTTTTATTGACAAATGCCCCAGCTGCTTTTGTGGACTTGATGAATATCCGTCCATATCTGGACAAGTTCGTGATCGTATTTATTGATGATATTCTCGTATATTCTAAAACAGAGGAAGAACATAGAGAACACTTGAGAATTGTACTTCAAACTCTTAAGGAACACCGATTATATGCAAAGTTTGATAAATGTGAGTTTGATAAATTCATAGATATAGGTCTTCATATGCAGACATAATACACATAACAAAATGCAACAACAATATACCACTAATATGTAGACAAAATGCAAATGGTGATACAAGGACATGATGCAAGATCATGCAAAATGATAGAGACATTTTTTATTTTTTTTATGCAAATAAAAAATGAAGTACATAATGCAAGCAAACATGATACGTGAAATGAAGAACAGAATGCGATTTTTGTTTGTTTTATAGTAATAAAAAATAATGCAAGATGAAATGATAATACAAATACAAATATGCCCCAAATTATTAGAGTCATTGAGCAATAATAAAACAATTTCACTATCAATTGAAGCGCGTAAATACATCAAAGTTCTAAGAATGGCATTAAAATGAGGAGCAAATGTCACATAGAATTCAAAATTTGGCATCTTAAATTAAGTATCAAATCAATGAATAGAATATCTCGTTAGGAATAGAATAAAAATTGTAATCCAATGAAACTGAAACCATCCAATCTGTAGCTCAAATGCTCAAGTTATGAAGAAAATAAGGCAGGATCTTAAATGCAAAGAAAACATGGAAATAGAAAGATAATATATGCAAAATGGGCCTTGTCAGGGCATTTTTGTAATTAAGAAGACCCGATGGGGCGTTGTTGCAAATTCTCTAGAAGCGCCCGTGAGGCACGTGCGGAGGGACCTATTTGCAATATCTAGAAAGTGATAGGGTGTCGATGCAAAATACACAGCCTGTGCGTACCTTGCATGCGTGTAGGTGAGGCTCAGGCCTAGAAGGAGGCTTGGCGACCAGAGCAGGTGCATCAAGCCACGTGGCAACCTGAGGGTAATTTGGATGAGGCTCAGCCCCACCAAGCATATGTACTTCGGCATGGTGATGTAGCTGCATCCCAGTCGTTAGATGACTGGCGGAGGGGCTTTATCCAACAACACTTGTACGATCTAGAGTATTCCCTCCGTCGCATGGTTAACGACATGATTGGAGCTCTGGCGAGGTAGCCAGGGCTCCACAGCCCTCATCTAAGCACTTGGAAAGGTTCAGAAACCTCCAAGCTACATTAGTGGAGCTTTCTATGTAAAATCAATCTTCTCCGTATGATCATGCTTGGATCGTTTCTCCACATAGTCATTATCAACATAGTCATCATCTTCCATGTAACTCTTCCTAACCTAGAGAGGATTTCATGGGTCTCCTGATTTTGTAAATGTACAATACTTCGGCTCCAATAGTAAATGAAAGTGACATCACAAACTCGAGATATTAAATATTGCGATTAGGATGAAATAAATCATCATACATATATGTAAAATAAATTCAATATGAAGACATGCGATTCTTCTCTTCTTTTATACTTGTGCAACGTAGTATTTTTTACCCACTACCTTACTGAGCTTTTCCTCAAGGCATTACTTCCTTGGAACTTTTTTGTAATAGTCACAGGGAAAGAAATCATTTTAGGCTTTGAGATGCATTGATCTACAAACGTGTACACATTTTAGACGTGTATATATCAATCTACACTGTTTGGGGACAATGAAATACGTGATAAATAAATAATACGTTTTATTTCACATTAGAGTACATGGATTTATGCAGTGATTATTATCGATTAGCATAAGTTCGGCCCCCGTCTCAATATAAGATATCTCGAGGGGCATAATAGCAAAGAGCAGAAAAAACTTTACCTTCCTCTTCCTTAAATAGAGCACCGCCCTCCTTCCTCCCCTACCTCACCTCCACTGCTACCACCCTCATGGCGTACTCCTCCTCCGCCGCCGCTGCCACCGCCTTAGACTTCCCCTACGCCTTCCACTCCTCCCCAGAAGACCTCCTCTCCACCGACACCCCGCTCCACTCTCTCCGCTCCATCTCCGCTCCCCCGCCCACGGGCCGCATCGCCAAGCGCAGGCCCCGCCGCCCCTCCAAGCGCTCCCCCACCACCTTCATCGCCACCGACACCGCTAACTTCCGTGATATGGTTCAGCAGATCACTGGAATCAGGGATCCGACGTCCCCGGCTGGTGTGGGGTACTGGGAGGAAGCGTCACCGGTGGTGAGACCACAGCCAAGGAAGGCAACCACGTTGGAGTACCTGCCGACGCTGGATACCTCGGCGTTCCTTCTCGATCAGGAGGCAGATAGGGCAGGAGGGTTCCGGGCGGTGGACGAGATCGCTTGCTTCCCCACACTCGAGTCTTGGGGTCTCGTCTGATCGTCGATCTTTTGGTTCTCCTTGTTTCCGTGTAGATTTGTTCCGTTTTGATCCCACCGGAGCTGTGCGGTTGGATCGGAGTAGGGCTCTTGATGTGGCTCTACAGCTCATGGTTGTGATGAACTTTGTACTAAACCGCGTTAGTTCTATTAATCTTCTTTCTGTGTTCGATGTTTACATCTCGAGCCTAAGTTCTGTGTCATACACATGGTTCCATACTTCTGTACTGCTTTGTCAGCGAGATCCTAAAGATTCTCATTCAAGATCTGAACAATGTTTGACATGAGATAATCCTACCTTCTCCGATCTCTCTTTTAGAATTATTATAACTAAAGGAGATAGATCCGTAGTGGAGAGTTAGTTGGCGCAAGTGGGTCTTTTGAGGGAAGACATGAAGCTTTTACACTGGTCTCTGTACACCAAATCGATTGCTGAGTGCCACCAACCTGACAAAAACCCCAAGTTGGATTTCGGCTTGACTGCGAATCGGATGCAAAGGCAACAACTGCTGCCACAGGTCCCTTTCCGCTGTGGATCCGTTTCATCATATGTGGGGTGGATCATATGCATGCAGTGCATATGGGTCTGTCTGACGGCAAGTAGGGGTTGGAAAGTCAAGGAAGGCTGCAAGGCCGTCCACCACAGGTAGGGTTGACCGCTACTATATATATTATATTGATTCTGAGGTCTTGCTATCCAGGAGCTACTGCAGTTGTCCCGTATTTGTAGGGGCCTCTAAGCAAAAGAACCTGCCTATATCCTATGGCATGACTGACACGAGGGTCATGGATTGACCTGGAAGTTTGACCATGGATCTAAGACCAGGATTAGGCGTAAATAACCCTACGTTTCACCCATATTAGATCCTGCACCTACGTGATTTCATCTGTAGATACGGAACCAGAGATAATTAATTGGAATAAGAAAGGTTTATCCTTCCGTTAGAGAACAAGGGAAAGGTTGAATACATAATCGGCCTTAGGCGATCCCAACTGAGTAGATATTTGTTGAAAATGTAATTTGTAATTAACTCATGAAGTATTATTGTAATATGTTATTACAAATAGGCCTACAATCCTCCACCCATATGAGAAGATGTGTGCTTATATCTTCCACCAATATAAGAAGCTTCGTGAAAATATACACTTGGGAGAATATTCTACAAAAGAGAGATGTACAGAAAATATCTAGATATTTCTCCACCTCCCATCAAAATATCTAGATATTTTATCTTAAAAGATAAGCATGGAAGAGAATTATAGATCCCTCTTCCAAAATATCTCCACCCTCTTAGGGATCTATAAATACTACCAAAGAGGTCCTCATTTCACAACAATAAGAAGAAATCCTCTACCAACACAAGAGTCTCTCAAGTGTCCTCATCCTTCCAAGTGTTGTAAGTCTCTCTTCTTTTATTTTAAGCACTGTAAGTTCTCTTCTTGTAAAGTCAAATACTTGTATGTAAGTTCAAGTTTTTAATGAAAAGAAGTTCTTGATTTCTTATCTACTTTGTACATTAATGCATATCCTCTTCCTCTAATTTACTTCTTATACATCACAAATCTTCTATTGTTCCAACAAGTTTGGTATCAAAGTTTATTCATCCTTGTTAAAACTTTCTCTTATTTCTTCACACCATGGCATTCACCTCTAACATACCTTTATTCGACTATACACAAAGCTCCATTCCTATATTTGATGAAGAAAGTTATAATTATTGGAGTCTTCAAATGAAGACCCTTTTCATCTCACAAGATTTGTGGGAGTTAGTTATAAAAGGTTATAATGAGGCTAAAGATGCATATGCACTTGCTTCACTAAGTGAAGGAAAGAAAAAAGAACTCAAGGAGAAAAGAATAAAGATGCAAAGGTCATTCTCTTCATTCAGCAAGGAGCAAGTAAATATATCTTTCCTCGTATTTCTGTAGCAACTACTTCTAAAGAAGCATGGGAGATTTTAAAGAAAGAATTTCAAAGATCCGTCAAGATAATCTCCATAAAGCTTTAATCTTTATGGGTAGATTTTAATAATCTTCTGATAAAAGATGGTAAAATCATAAAAGGGCTCTTTTCAAGAGCTTATATTATTATAAATCAAATTCGAAAACATGATAATATCATTACTGATAAGAAGTTGTTGAAAAGATTTTAAAAAGTTTACCTGCTAAATTTGATCATTTGTTGCTGCTATTGAAAAATCTAAATATTTATCTTCTCTCTCTATATATGGATTAATGGGACTGATGATTTCAAAAGAATTAGTCTAATTATATTGCAAAAGATGAGAATTTCAATCCATTACTTTATTCTTGGATGAATACTAAAGAAATTACTAAAGACATTTGGTATGTCGATAGTAGTTGCAGTAACCACGTTAGAGGGAACAAAGATGCATTTGTAAGACTTGAAAAATGGTATAGTTCCCAAGTTAACTTGGAGACGGAAAACTGCAAAATGAGAAGGCAATTAATTTATTGCAGCACAAACAAAGAAAGGTGTTTCTAAACTTATTCATGATGTTCTCTATGTTACATGTTTAACTGAGAATGTTCTAAGTGTTGGCAAACTTATGAATAATAACCATTCTTTAAGATTTGATAATGTGGTTTGCAAAATCTTTGATAAAAGAAGAAAACTGCTGATTGCAGACATTAAAATGACTCCAAATAACGTCTTTCCATTATCAATGCCTTTAAAAGAAGGCTATGCTCTAAAAGTTGTAAATGAAGGTGATTCCTTATTATGGCTTTATGATATGGACACTTAAATTTTAGAAGCTTCATGTTATTAAAGCAGAAGAACTTGGTTGTTGGACTTCCGTTCATCAAGAAATATGAAAACATATGTGAATGTTGCATATATGACAAGATGCATAAATTATCATTCACAAAGACGTCATGGAGAGCAAAAGCTTTATTTGAGTTGATACACTTAGACGTATGTGGACCAACTCAAACTATATCTATCAATGGAGCTAAGTACTTATTATTATTTGTTGATGATTACAGTAGAATGATGTGTGTTTACTTTTTAAAAGAAAAGTCAGAAGCCTTTTCTACATTTATCAAGTCTAAAGCTTTTGTTGAAAAGCAAAGTGGAAGAAAAATAAAAGTCTTCCTACAGATCGTGGAGGAGAATTTACATCTAAAGAATTTCAAGATTTCTGCATAACTGAATGAATCAAGAAGGAGCTAAAAGCAAGATACACTCCTCAACAAAATGGAGTAGTTGAAAGAAGAAATCGAACAATTGTTGAGATGGCAAGAAGCATGCTGAAAGGTAAGGGTCTTCCTAACAAACTTTGGGAAGAAGAAGTAAATACTGCATTTTATATATTGAATAGATCTCCTAGCGAAGCAGTATTGGATAGAACACCCTATGAAGCCTGGTATGAAAGGAAGGCCAAGGATATTTATTTCAAAATCTTTAGCTCTATTGCATATGCTCATAGTCTATCTCAAGTTAGACAAGAAAAGTTTGATAAAAAAGGAGAAAAATATATCTTTATTGGATATTACGATGAATCTAAAGCTTACAAATTATATAAACCTAAAAAAAGAAAATTAATTATATCTAAAGATGTCATCTTTGATGAAGCATCTTCATGGAGATGGGATGATTCTTCAATGCCACAAAAGCAAGCTACAGCTGAAGAAGACAATCCAAATGATGAAGATATTTTTCCTTCAATTCAAAGACCACTTGGGCCAAATGTCTCTGACTCATAACATCCACATCAAAAGGTACGATCTCTTCAAGAAATTTATGCATCATCTTCTGCTACTGCTTTATTCGCTTGTGAGCCACAGAAATCTGAAGAAGCGGTAAAAGAAGAAGTATGGATTTAAGTAATGAATGAAGAGATTACAGTTATTAATGAAAATCACACTTGGGAGCTCATTGACTGACCTAAGGATAAAGATGTATTGGTCTTAAATGGATTTATAAAGTCAAATATAATGAAGATGGTTCCATTCACAAGCATAAAGCTCGATTGGTTGCTAAAGACTGTTCGCAACAACCATATATTGATTATAATGAAACTTTTACACATGTTGCACATATAGAGACAAATAGAACCTTGCTTATACTTGCTGCTCAAAAGAAGTAACCAGTTTATCAATTTGATGTTAAATATATATTTCTTAGTGGAGATCTTGAAGAAGAGGTTTATGTTGAACAACCTCAAGGATATATCTCCTAAGATAATGAAGAAAAGGTTTACCATCTCCGCAAGGCCTTATATGGTTTAAAGCAAGCACCAAGAGCTTGGAATAATAAATCGATGGATATTTTCGAGATAATGAATTTCTACGAAGTTCCAATGAGTCATCTCTTTATGTGAAAAAAGAAGGTATGCAAAATTTCCTTAACATATGTGTTTACGTTGATGATCTTATATATATAAGCAACTGCATCAAGATGATTGACGAAATCAAGATAGCAATGATAAAAGTTTATGAAATGACATATCTCAATCTTATGAGATATTTGCTTAGTATTCAAGTTCAATAAAAAGAAGGTGAAATATTTATCTCTGAAGAAAAATATGTTTATGATATTCTTAAGAAATTTTATATGTTAAATTGCAAGTCAGAAGCAACTCCTATGCTTGTTAATATAAAACTTTCTGCAAATGATGGAGATCAAGAAGCTGATGGTTCTCTTTATAGATTTCTTGTAGGCTCCTTATTCTATTTAACTAATACAAGACTAGATATAGTATATGCAGTTAGTGTCATATCAAGATTTATAAGCAAACCCAGCAAGTTTCATTATGCAACTGCAAAAAGGATCCTTCGCTATATTCAAGGTAACAGGAATTTTAGAATTAAATATGCTTCAGAAGAAGATAATTCACTCAAAGGCTACTCAAATAGTGATTGGGCTGAATCCATAGATGATAGAAAGAGCACATCAGTTATTTATTTTGCATAGGATCTAAAGTCATATCTTGGAGTTCTAAGAAGCAAAATACAATAGCCATTTCCTCTGCTGAAGCTGAATATATTTCTGTTACAAGTGCATCATGTGAAGTTGTGTGGCTGAGAAGACTTCTTCATGATATTCAAAAAGCGGATATTCTTCCAACAATTATATTATGTGACAACATGTCAGCCGCTATAACAAAGAATCCAGTTTTTCATGGAAGAAAAAAGCATATTGAATTTCGTCATCGTTACGTTCGAGAGCTAGTGGAAAATGGCAACATCAAGTTGGAGTTTATCAACACAGAGGGCCAACTTGAATATATTTTTACTAAACCACTTCCAATAGAAAAATTCCAACACTTCAGAGGAACAATGTAAATTACAAATTAAGAGGGGGTGTTAAAAATGTAATTTGTAATTAGCCCATGAAGTATTATTGTAATTGGCTATTACAAATAGGCCTATAGTCCTCCACCCATATGAGAAGATGTAGACTTATATCTTCCACCAATATAAGAATCTTAATGAAAATATGCACTTGGAAGAATAATCTTGAAAAAAGAGATCCATCAAAATATCTAGATATTTTCTCTTAAAGGATAAGCATGGAAGAAGATTCTAGATCCATCTTACAAAATATTTCCACCTTCTTGGAGGTCTATAAATAATACCCAAGAGGTCCTCATTTCATAAAATAAGAAAAAGTACTCTACCAACACAAGAGACTCTCAAGTGTCCTCCTCCTTCCAAGTGTTGTAAGTCTCTTTTCTTTTATTGTAAGCATTTTAAGTCATCTTCTTGTAAATTCTAAGACTTGTATGCAAGTTCAAGTTTTTAATGAAAAGAAGTTCTTGGGTTCTTATCTACTTTGTGTATTGATCCATATCTTCTTCCTCCAATATGCTTTTTATACACCACCAATCTTCCACTACTCCAACAATATTCATCATTTTTATAAATATTTTTACAAATTTATTTGTTTATTTTCCTTGAGTCCTACCCATATCATCTGCTGAACCTAGTTGAAGAATCATTTTTCTTCACCTTTGCAACTGCCTCTCAAAGACATAAGTCAGTTAATGGTGAACCCCATAAATCAGTGTACGCATATGTTTGCCTTTTTGCTTCTGTTACTCGCAATAGTTTTTTTGTGTCCATTTTAAAATTTATAATAGACATGTATTGATAAATGTCTATTTACCTATAGGAATTTTAGTATTATATATTTGTTTAATTCTTTGTAATTACATGTAACAAAATTGTGTGCCTTCTTTAATTGTATTCAGTATAATTGTTATAATTGTTATGAACATGAATGCGTTTAATACAGGTTGTTCTATATAGGACATTCAATGCATTTATATTTAAGTAAATTTATAAGATACCCTTGTTATTATATGTATCTGATCCGCATCTATTTTGTATTCTCATCCATTTTAAAGGTAGCTATGGAAAAGGAATCAGAATAATCTCTTGTTCCCCTCTTCCCTTATTCCACTTTTTTATTCCCCTTCTCTTATGCCCCTCTTCCATTAATCCTCCTTTATCCATTAACTTATAACCCTTATTCCTTATTCCTCATGTGCCAAACAAACAGAGAATAACACTTAGCTACTGATGAATCATCAATTCATCACCTTTATTCTTTCATTTTTTCTTAAAATTCTTTGTAAAAACATATAAACAATCTTAATTCTATTCTTTTAAAAATTTAACAACATTTGTAAATATTATATGTTTAGCACATGTAACTAAAAGAAAAGAAAAAAAGAAAAGAAATAAGAAATAAGGTTGTATAGAAGAAATAGATATAGACTGACCCGAAACCCCTAGACGAGGTCGAGCATTGACATGGTCGACAAGGAATAAAGTAGGGGGATATAGGGTCATTAACGTATAAAAATACCAAAAAAACAAGTTCATAATGTCCATATCCATTTCATTAATTGTGTAAACATCTTCACTTATTTTATTTATCATTAATTTGATTTCAAATAAAATTATTTTCTTC
Source organism: Ottelia alismoides (assembly GCA_037367405.1). NCBI lineage: Eukaryota > Viridiplantae > Streptophyta > Magnoliopsida > Alismatales > Hydrocharitaceae > Ottelia > Ottelia alismoides. The sequence continues at coordinate 193,048 of JAZKJV010001690.1, read as the reverse complement.
ACAATGCTTGTACATAAAAATATTTTTTAATAATAAAAATATTTACAAAAATAAATATTGTATAGAATAAAAGGTGCAAAACTTTGAAAAGGCTACAACCATAATTGAGCTCAAAAGGAAATAAAAACAATTTCATTGTTGTTTAAAATAAAATAATCTTTAAAATGAAAGTGGATTTGGAGTTAAGATGATGGCTTTTTGGAGTGTGATTGTACATGTATACTTCTATTTTATTTATTTATTTATATTTTTTATCATATTGTAATTTTTATAATTTGTTTATATTTCATATTCTTTATACAAATACAACTAAAAATAGTTTATATTATAAATAATTTTATGTTTATAAGTTTTAAATTTAAAATTAGTTTCTAATTCATTTTCATTTATTTCTATTTATTCTAGTTATTTTATCGTGTAGCATATTTTGTCTTATTCCAGGCTCTTTCTGATTGGTCCACTTCACTTTGTTGATCGTCCGACCAACTCCTCTTCCCTTCAACCAGAATCGTCCTCACTACTTGACTTCTTTTCTAATTATTCTCGTCTATTTCACTCCACCTCCTCTCTTGATTTTCGTACCTAATTAGCCTCCTTGTAACCGAGATTCACGCACAACCTTTTTTATCCTAGAATCACCTTGTTATACATGCCATTTTTTCATTCAAAATATGTCTCTTCTCCTCCTATAAAGCACCTGGAACTCTTGTTTTCTTCCACCATGAGCCATTCCCACCTTATCTAGTGAGCTCATTCTCCTCTCTTGTGTTGTGATAGAGCCTAGAGAGTTCAGTGAGTCAAAATGAGGTGATTGGTTGCATTTTAGTCTCTAATTCGGAGCTCCTCCATGAAGCTTCTCCCATAGCTCTGCCTGAGTGAGTTGTTCAGCATCCGACACTACCGTGCCGTCGAGACAATGATCCGAAGTTCTTCATAGCTTCAGCCGAGGTACATCCTCCATTCAGGTAACTTCTAGCTTAATTTCATTCAATTTTCTTTGCATTTATTTCGATTTCTATATGATAGCATTAGCTATAACGATCAATTGAGATCTTAGATCTTGAGCTTTATCTACATTTAGAGATCTAATCTCATCTAAAGTCTCCTTGAATCATCACACATCCATATGGAGATGAAGAGCCACAAGCCTTAACATCAGATCTCCAGATCCATCAATCTTCTTCCTCATTATTTGATTTTAGGTTTAATCAAGGATGATGCAGTGAATGAAGTTTTTGGAACTTGTTTCAGGTCAATTTGATTGGAACTGAGGAAAGAAGACCATATCAAAGCTCATCTAAGGACGGGGACAAAACAACACTTCCAAGTCTCTGATCAATGAGACCTAGATACAAGAAGATCTTCATATCATCGTGAAATCCCATGAGGAACTGATAAAAACCATTAGTTATCAAATCATATCTATATTGAAGGAGATCGATACAATCGAAGTTCAACTAAGGTGAGATTCTTACGAGTTCATCAAACACCCCTCGGATACGATCAAAATGAAGACTGTCAGATCCAATTTAGGGCATCCACTCACGTCGAAATTGCAGTCACTCGATCAGATCCAAGCTGTTTCATCTAGATCGCTCACCTCTTAGGGCTCTACACGTGCCTCGTACGCCTCCGTTGGTGAAATTGTGCCTCCACCCTTCCTTTTCATTCATTTGCAGTTCAACCAGTTCTCTGTATATAATTCTTCTGAAATAATTGCTAGTCAGTCCTAACATATATTTTAAGTACAACTTGGTCCTTCTGATTTGTATTCACGTGAAGCATAATGTGTTGTGGTGATTTTGCATCTTAAGTCTTGAAAGCATTCATTTGTGAAAAAAATTAAGTATAGTTTCTGAAATTGCACTTGGGTCCTTGTTTCTATAGTACATGTGCTTATATACGTGATTGATTATATTTATGGCATAGTTACCTTTGCATTTCTTTCATGTGTTAATAACTAATCCAAAGCTTTTGATTAATTGCATTTAGGTCCCTATTAACATGTTTTTAATTGCATTGTTTATACTACTTTTATTAATTAGTTAATTTACCCTAAAAATTGACAAAAATAATAGTAATTACATAATAACCAATTCTAACTCTAGTAATTTTATTTTTCTAAATTAACTTTGTTTTCTAATTTTAAAATAAAAAACATAGCATATTTCACTATTTGGTTATTAAAAATTCATATATGGTTGAAATTTCTAAAAAAGTATTGTAGGTTACTTTTATTGTATTTTATGATCTATAAAAAATAAAATAGAAATACATATATAAAAATCTAAATTTTATAATATTCTAAAAAATCTTGTAGAAATAATGAAATTGTAGAAAATCAGAAAATTATATAATTGGACTTGTTTTAAAGACTAATAAAGACATTCTAAATAAAATTTGTTTGCATATGATTTGAATTGATTTTCTATTATAAATACCAAAACAGCATATTGTTATATTTTAAATGTTGTTTTTAATTAAAAATCAGTAAAAATCCATATAAAATATAAAAATACCACAACAAATCATTATAAATTGTAAAAGTTTTATAAAACATAAGAACATTTTGTTTTTATTTTTTTGATTTTTTTCACACATTTAAAAATATAAAAGACTTTTATTTAATTTTTTATATATTATATTCCTAATATGATTTTCAAAATTAAAAATACATAAAAATTAAAATCAATTTAAAAGCTAAAAATTAGATGATGTGAAAAAATAAAACATTTAAAAATTAACTAAAAATATACATTTCATTAAAAATCCATAAAAATTCCATAAAAATCATAAAAGTCCTAAAAATTAAATAATGAAAATAAATTAACAATATTCATTAATTAGCAATAGTTAATATCCCTTTATTATTTGTATCCTCCTTGAGTTCAACTATGGATGTTATACCATGTTAAATAAAAAGCATACCTATTTCACATTCTTTAATTTTTTGTTTGAATCATTTTTGGGTTTCAATGACACTTTCATATTCACATTATTTCTTTATTAAATAAAAACCCATTGAAAGACTTGACTCAACATAATGGCATTGTTATCGAGGAGGCGCAACGAGGCTAGTTAGGATTTTTATTTTCTTCTATCTGTTTGCTTGGTTGGTTACATTTCATTTTATCTCTCTTTTATTTCATTTACATTTTGAAAAAAAATGTTCTGATACATTTTTATTTCATCTTTGTTGCGAGATTCCGATGAGTGAGGGATGTGATCCTAGGAGAGACGATGCACCCATGCAGGGTGGAGGCTGGTCATTCTTGACCAATCAGCATGAGAGACAACCGAGGAGGAGCAAGAGACCGAGTAGTAAAGTCGTATTTTTATTTTTTAATAGAGAGTATTAGTTTAGGATTTTATTTCTGCATTCATAGAAGGAGCATACTAAAGGCATCGTGGTTCTTAGTTAAAAGACTTGATACTTATTCTTTTAGATGTATGTTTTGCTAAGGGACGATGCACTTAGGGGACCTAATTAGATTTTTCACAGTTTACTCGATTTCTATATTTTCTTCTCTCTATTTTTCTCATTTTTTCTCTTTGTTTCTCATGATTTGAGTTTTTCGTTTTTACTATTATTTGTTTTTATGATTGAGCCCCTAGCTAGGATTTTTATTAGTGGATATTGGTAATCATTAGGTACACATTCCTAATATGAACATATGTTCCTATAGTTTATTTGATTTGGATTTAGTCAAATAAGTCAGTTCTTCACACTAATAGAAGTTCTTGCTAGGACGATTCTTGCTTGTATTCATATAGACTAGTTTAAATTCATGTATGGACCATTTTTCACATAGATTGCTAGAGCAAGATACGTGATCCTAACTCTTGCATTTACATTCATTATTTCTTCCACATTTCTGTTTTCCTCCCTCCTTTTCTTAGAATTAGAATAAAGGAAATTGGAAATTTTGTTACGTAATTATTCATTAAAAATATCAAAAAAGTGAAAACCAGAATTTAAAATTAGACTATTAATACCACTTGACCTATAAAATCAAATGTAACGAATTCTATCATTTGAAACAGGTACTTACCTCCATAAAAGTGGGTGAGGACGTAGCCCTAAGGATTAGAACCAAAAAAATCCTTGTACTTGTTCCTTAAGCACCCCTTTACTACTTTTTGGTACTCAGTTGAGCTACAAGCACTTGCCTTCGTCCATAGAAAGTCATTTTTGTGTGCTCTGCTTCATATCTCAACTTGGGCATGATATAACTCGGCAGCCTGTGCAGATGGTTCCATTGTTTGGGGGGTGTTAAGACATACATTGGGCAGCAGGGTGACACCACTTGTGAGTCTAACTTAAGTAATGGAGTTATTATCAAAATCTAAAATCGAAAAGATAAGTGGCAAAACTTTCACGGACTTCATTGAGTTGAGTTAGTGAATCTAGGGGTTTGCTTGGTGTTTATTTATGCCCGGTGTTGAGTCTGTTGCATTTCTTTTTTGGTTTTTAGAAGTCACATGTTCTTCTTTAGTCCTTTTCTTCCATTCTCTATACCTCCTACCTTTATCTATGTTTCTAAATTTCGTTGTGATGGGAGTCCTAAAGTCCCTTCTTCTGGCTTTCATCAGTCCTTTGGACACAACTCATCTATCTTCATTATGGCAAGAGAATGATCTCTTTGATCATTTCCCAGTTTTCCTAGAGCATGCAATTTCTGGTCCTTTGGATGTCTTTTCTACGACTTTGAAAGAGAACCCTATCTTTGAGTTTAATCGTTCGTTCTCTTCCTTGAATTATATTGATGGTTGTTCTCTTCTCTCCGAGGGTTATCAGCAGGAGGTGTCTTCTTTGTACTCAATTTTATTTTCTAGGGGTGCATCTAATCAATCGGATAATGTAACCGAGCCTTTTGATTTGTTTGGGTTTTCTGAGTTCTTTGATTCTTCTCTCCTTAATGACCCTCGTAAGGAAAATTTGATCCTTGAGGCATCTGATGATTTTATTGATATTTCTCCTTTATGGGCATCAGATATTGAGTTTATTATTGAGTCGCTTGATCTTTGTCATATTCTTCATAAACCATGATTAAAGTGGAGGATTCTTTGGCTGATCCATCTTACTCCACTTTCAACTCTCTTGGCTCTACCCTTTCACTACATTCTCATCTTGAGCCGATGATATCATTTGAGCTACAGGTTTCTGCTTTAGTTTTCTCTTCTATTCTCCCAATATAACACACCTAATTGATTGCTTATTCGAGTGTCTTAGTTTATACTATTGACTTCATTGTTCTTCTCATAACGAGACAATAACAAGAGTACGACATTCACCTTATAGATGTCATCATGAGCCTTGATACTACTTTGTCCTAGTGTTTGCACCTAGCTAGGGGTATAAACTCTAATGCTTGTCGAGAAGCTGATGAATCGAATTTTCACCTCTTAAAAAATTTAAATGTAGTATAGGAGATGGAAATCATATAAAACAAAACCACAATTTTGAATATGTGGCAAATATTATTTGGTAAGTATACAAGGTTGAACATAGAGAACAATGCGTTACTTAGTTGTGTGGTTAAAATTTTAATCTAGGTATTTGATTAATGTTATGTCAGAAAATAGTGCATAAAAGAAAGAGACATAAATATAAAAATAAAATACAAGAAAATAGAGAAATAAAGAAAGTGATATGTGAATATGTATATCTTTACCCTCAAGTAAGATGATCAATGAAATCCTCAAATTAATTCACAGATCTAAAGAAGGTACAAAAAATGTTTATCAATAAGAGTCATTCCATGCATACTTATAGTATTCAAGAATCAAATCCTACATCTACATGAGATCAATATACAAATTATTCTTTGACAACTTCTCTATTTAAATCCAACAAAAATAGATCAAGTGTATCCCAAAGAAAATTATTTTCCAAAAATTATCATCAAGAAGAATGTATAACTATTAGTTTATTCAATAAAATTAATTTCCAAATAGCTTGGATCTGTCCACAAGCATATAGCATGATCGATCAAATAATAGGATTCAAAATGACATAAAATACGAGAAAATTGGATTTGAAATGAAAAAGATATTCAAATAAGAGTTTCAGGGACTAGAATGCAAGGACACTATAAGTTTTCATCACCCAAAACTCCTGTCAGGGACTTATCTTCAATTTTTAAAATTCATAGGGGTGTCTTCGAAATTTACCCTTAGGGGGTATTCTTGCAAAGATCAAAAGGTGGAAGGGCACCAACATAAATTCTCCCACTCACATGCATGAGGTTTGTGACTAGGCTTTTCTGTAATTTCCTAAAGTTGTGAGGGCGTCGGTGCAAAAGATCCCCACCGCGCATGCTGGTGCGTGGGGGCATTGAGGGTCGATCGATGCTTTAGGGTCTATGCCTACATGTGCTCCCTTCTTGTGGTCTTGAGTCCACCTGAAGTAGGGAGGCTCAGGTGGATGGATCCATGACTAAGTTGACTTCCGTATCCTGATCAAGCGACTTGAAGAAATCCAATCGGGGACCATAGGATCAAGTTGATGCTACAACACCTGTAGCTAGAGAGAGGGCTTCTTCTTCCTAGTATTGACAAAGAGAAGCATAGAGAGGAGAGCGGTGATCGATTGAGCTCTGCTCGAGTGCTCTGACATAGTGATTGATGAAGATGCTCTATGAAGCACGGAGCGAGAAGGATGGAGCTAGAGCTCCTAGTCTTGCTAATGGAAGAGCTTTGATGGTGATGCAGAATGAGATTAAAGGCTCGATAAAGATCTAGAATGGTTAGAAGAACAAGGAGAAGAGAAGGGGAGTTGGCCTCCTTCTGTAGGTGAGGGATGGAGTTGAGTTTTGGCATGTGCAAGGCCAGAGTTGAGAAATATCCGGAGAGATATAAGAGGATGTTGAGGGAGGAGGATAGGTGTGGCAGAATCATATTGAGGGGATGGTTTTATTCTAAAATCCAGGAAGAAAGTGGGACTTGGGTGACTGGATCAAAGAAGAAGATGAACGATAGGAGAGCGAAGGGTTACCTGGAGATGCTAGGTGCTCGGAGAATGGAGGAATTGGGGAGGAGATGTCAGGGAGTTGGCTGAAAGGAGGAGGTGAAGAGATTCCCTCCTTGAGTCATCGCTCGAATGTTCCGATGGAGAATTATGATCTCTACAGTGGACTCTGGAGCAACCGCAACAAGGAACAAAGAGTTCTTTGGATCACGCAAACTGGAGTCTCTTCTTTGCTCAACAGGGGTCTTGGGAATTGTCACCACCCTTAGACCTGGAGATGGAGAATGTAGGTATAAAAATAGCAGATGCCTTCTAGAGGTGGTGCGAGCTTGGTTTTGTAGGAGAGTGATGAATATGTGATTCATCATTCTAAAAGTCAAAATTAGAGCTTTTTTCCCTAATTAGTTGCATATCTCCATTTATTTTGCCTTATTCTCATTCATGCATTTAGAATTAATATATACATTTTAGCATGCATATTTCCATTAAATAAGAAGAAAAATTAACTTGTAAATATCACTTGTATATTTACCATATTTTCCTTTTTAAAATCTATTTTTTACTAACTCATAATTGAATAAAATCAACTCTATAGTGTATATATTACTAACGCTAATAAAGGAAAATATCAAAAAATACAAGCTCATAGAATTAATCAATAAAACCCTAACCCTAATTTGAGACTAAGAACCTTTAAATGTGAATATATCTCTCCTACAGTCTCTTATGGACCCTACTCACTTTTAAATTAATGTACATTCAATTACCTTCATAAGAAGATCAAATTCAAAAGAATCGGAGTTCGTATGTGGAACTTGGTTTTTGGGCCCCTATTGTATGTTGTACATATGTCCCTTTTATTTATTTATTTTTTTATTTTCTTATTTATTAAAAATAAATAAATAGATTAAATTGTAAATATTTTATCTTATATTTTGTTCATTTTATTTTGATTTTTCTCTCATTAAAATAAAAATAAAAATTGTAAAAATAGGGGCCCTATTGTATGTTGTACATATGTCCCTTTTACTCATGTTGCACAACTTCCCTCCCTTGTGCATTGCCCGCTTCTTGCGGAAGTACACACCGTTGCACACATCCACCTTCCCTGCTCGCCTCCCTTGCCCAACTTCCTCCACATCCTGGGCAACCACCATTTTCTCTCTCTCCACTCCCCCCTCTCTTCACACAACCGCCTGCCTCCAATCTCGTGCGACGGTTGTGCAACAACCACCCACTCCGATGACCATGCCCACTGCGCTACCTCTTCCCTCTTCATGCAGCCCACGCACAACCGTACCCCCATCTTTCAACAATCATGTGTCTTCCGGCCTTGCTTCAACCACCAATAAAGTGACGACGACCTCCTCCAGTAGCCCTCATCCACCGCTAATCATGAGAGAGGGAGAGCCCCCATGAACAGCTCTAGTGACAATAGAGCCTCTCCAGGTAGAGTGACGACCATGTCCCTTCGAGGCGAGATACAGTGGCCTTCCGTCCACTGTCGCAACCATGTTGCATTGTTGCTAGAGCTCCACATGCCGAATGTCGAGCGACAACTAGAGAAGCTTCGTTCCTCCTTCCCAAGCACCTGTCTACAATATCAAGTATTGTCTTCTCTTTCTTTATTTTCATTCTTACTCTTCTCTTTTTCTTTCTCCTCCTCTATCTTTGCCCTTTTTCCCAGCCGTCGAGCTACAACTTCCATCCGATGGAGATTAGACGACCGTGACTCGCTCACGCGCACAGTAGCCATTCCTTGTTGAGCAATCTGTCTTGGGCACTACCTGAAGAAAAAGTCCCTGCCACATGGAGCCTTGAATCTGAGGTGATATCCGAGCAAGCAAGTAGTACGTGCGAGGCACATGCCCTTGGTGAATATTGTGCCCAATGCCTCCGCATGTGGAGGTCAAATTGCAAAGGAGGCTTCCCCATTCCACGAGATTTCAAGAAACACCCCCGCCTCTCAAGCATGCACGTGCTATGCGTGTGCACTAGTGGAAACATTGCAACAATCCCCGTGAGGGACATGGTAATTTCCAAGAAGCCCATGTGCATGCATTTCTTTTATTCTTTTATTTTGTAATTTGCATTTAGACCCTTGCATTCATTTTGTAATTTAAACATCATTCACGCATCAATTTTCATTTTTCAAAAATGACATCTTGTAGAGCACTTTATGCTTGATCATTATGGATATTCAATTTTTTTTGTGAGTAGTGATTAGTTAGTTGAAATTGATTTTGTGAAATTTTGCATATTTTATCCAATTTATGGTCTGAAATTCGTATTAAATTGATGGTAGCTCCAAAAATAATAAAAAATTCATAAATGATTCTTCTAAATATGTTTTAATCTTTCAAATTTCATTGCAAATGGAGATGTGTTGTGAAAAGAATATATTACAGACGGATTTCATTAAATGATTTGTAATTAAATCTACAAACATTATTTTTTTGAAATTTTAACTCTCCTAATCGCTTATTAAAATATCTTTTTGAGATAAATCGCTCTCTAGATAAATTGATTTTGCTGATTAATTAGAAATTAAATCCTTACAATCACTCTGCTTTCACTAAAAAAATCATACATTGTTAGAAAATTCCAAAATTACTAGAGCTTCATTTCATCACTTTTCACTTATATTGAAAATTTCATAATTTTTACATTCTGTTTGTGTGAAAAACAACATAAAAATCAATAGAACTGTGCATTTTAATTGTTGCATTTTAAACCCAAAAAGAATTTTACATTAAAATTAATTTAGCTAAGTTGCTTGATTTCTTAATAACCCAGTTCAATTGCATTTTTTGCATTCGCATTTTTATTACACTAAAAAATATAAAAAAAATGCCTCTTTGAAAATCTAGTTCCTCGACCGCCTAATAATTAACCTAATGAGATAGTATCCTCCCTGAGTTCAACCTTGGACTTGCCCAAGTCAAATAAAAATTTGATCGCTCGTTTTTAATTGGATAATTAAATTAAGTGATTTTTTTATTAATTTAAATTTCTCTGCTATAATGAAATTTAATGTTAATTATACATAATTAGCTAGGGCATTTACGTGTTTTTCAGAGAGGAATGTAATGGTTGGAGGAGAAAAGAGGGTTAGATTTATGTGGATGAGAATGAAGGCTTTGCATTGAGGAGATGAATGTGGGGTACATAATGAAGGGGATCAGAGGTGAAGATGGTAATGACTGAAGTTGAATTAAGGTTAGGGTGTTAGTGATTGGAGTAAAGATTCAAATTAGGGAGATCGGAAAAGATGGTGCATCAAGGGAGGAGAACGGATGTTGGGAGAGTAGCATGTGGCGGATGGAGGTAGGGGTGACTTACAAGCACCTTTGGATCGATCTCGATCCAACGGTGCTGGATAGTGGATGAGAGTCAGTTGCGAGGCATGTACCTCACATGTGAGGCATGCATAAGGGAGCTGATGTGGAGCAGGATGAGTGTTGGTCGTTGGATCTATCTGATCTAACAACCAGAAATGGTTTCTCTATGAGACAAAAGATTAAGACATCGTCAATGGGGCGGTTGAGGTAGCGCTAGCATGGACGAATAGTAGACATCCACGTGGCGTAAAGTGTTGACCAGAACTTTGACCATGATAATAAATAGAAGGAAGGGTCAAATCAAAAAGTGGTCAACTCAACGATATCTACCACTTTCATGAAGGACCAAAAGTAGATATAGTATTATGTATAAAATAAAATTTTTATATAGGTATTAATTGTTAACTAATCATGGTGTTTTTATGTTTTGTAAATTTTTTGTATTGTTAATTAGATTCTGATTAGTGGATTACTATATATATATAATATACTAATGAAACTTTTAGGCATTTTTATAAGTTAGAAAATAATAAAAATAAACATACTCAAGTTAATATATGTACAATATATACATGTTCAGATATTTTCATTTTCTTTTGGTTTAAGATTTTTATGCATTTTCTTTCTTAGTGTCATGTTAGTTAACAAATCAAATAAAGTAATAGAAGAATAATTAAGATAAAAATATGATATTTTACACATAAAATGATAAACTCAAGTTAGGCACAAATCGAGTTATTTATTTAAAGATTTTAGGCCTGATTCTTGCGAAATTAGTAAATGTTAATTAATTCCATTTAGGGAATTTATTTGATGATTTATTTAGGATTTTTTGCTAATATCCTTATATAAAGTAGATGAATCATGGATTCATCATAGACACCTCAACATTGTTTACTTTGTATATACGTATTTCATCTTTTTAGTTCTTTCTTTCATTTTTTTGTTTTACGCCTCTCATTTCAAATTTGGTTATACTTATGATGTACTTTATCCTAAGTATAAGTGAGTGTAGATACTGAGTTGTTGTGTTTTCATTTTGTTTCATTGCTCATGTTGTTGCTTATACTTAGGGATTACCCTAAGTATTTACGGAGTGATGTCATTCATTTCAACTTGTTTATTTTCATTTTATTTTATTTTTTCTCTAACTTATCCCTAAACTATTGATATTCTCTTCTAAACTTAGGGGTATTTTACCCTAAGTATAGGGGGAGATGCCGAGTTGTTAAGTTTGTACATTCTTTTCCTCGATTATCCTCATTCGTACAGTCATCTATACTTAGGATTATTTTATCCTAAGTATAGTGGGATGACAAAGGTCTATTCATTTCATACTTTATTTGAATCATTGTAGTATATGATTCTTTTCACTTTTTTATATTTAGCACGAGTTATATCTTCCTTTGTCACTTCTTGGTCACTATGAGGACATAGTTCGAGTTAAGTATAGGGGTGTTGTTTATATTGTATATATACTTAAGAATCCATAACTCATACTTTATTGTAATTTTAATAATATTCATCATATTTATAAAATTAGAATAAAAATGTTTTGCAAAATGATTTGTAAAGTGTTTGAAAAATTCTTTTAAAAATCATCTTGAAAAATATGTTGTAAAATATTTGTAAACATATTTTAAAAAAATTTATAAAACTATTTTTTGTAAAATTTAATCTAATTTTTTTTGTAAAATCGTTTTGTTGGTAAAATATTTCGTAAAAAATTGTTGTACAAAATTAAAATTTTGTAAATTTTTTTGAAATGTTTAAAAAAGAAAATGTTTTCAAAAATTGATATGTAAACTATTTGTCAAATAATTTGTAAAAAGTTTTTACAAAAGGTTTGTAAAATTTTTGTAAATTATTTTGAAAGTTTTTGTCAAATTGATTGTAAAAATATTTTGCAAACTTGTTTTTAAAATTATTTTCTAAACATGCATATAAATTATTTTGTGAAAATATGTATACATAAACTTGTTGTAAAATTCATGTATATAAATCCATAATTAGTTGTAATTATTTATATAAATTATTTTGTAAACAAAATTCCTTCAATATAGCCGCATTTAAAATTTGTAAATAAAAACCTTTTGTAAAATGTGTTCATAAAACTTGTAAATTAAATTCTTTTAAATATAAATCTTGTAAAAAAAACTTCATGATTATTGTATATAATTTTGTTTAAAATATGTTGTGAATGTGTACATAATTCTTATTAATATTTGTAAATATATTCGATTCTCTAACTCTTTCAAAAGCATGTAAAAATTGAAATATTTTAGAGCTCATAAAATTTTGCAAATCTCTTTAAAACCCTCATAAAACATCTAATCCATTAAATACACTTTCATTATAAGAATTGTTGCATTTGTATTATTCGGAATGATGCTGATAATTGAAGTGGTTTAAATAAAGTCTGAAGAATTGAGCTTGGTTAAGACCTTAGTCCACTTAATTTCAAAGGTACCTTATAGGAACTTGAGTTGAGACTTTTCAGGTCAAGTGACTTAATTCATTGAGTCCATTAAACTATGTTCAATGTCATTTTTATTGGTCTAAGTAAAATATTTCAATACACACACATGACCATTTTAGATAGTGAATGAACTTGGATAAGCACTTTGCACATATCTAAATTCAGATGACATTGTGAGAGGTAGAATACTTTAGCTTGAGATGCATGCGGATGGAAACATACATTGCCCCAATAGGAGGCCAGTACCCACAACCTAGTCTAATGGCACCGACATCTAAAGACAGTATGATATGGGTTGCAATAAAGCTTCAAAAGAGGGATAGTCTACTAACTCACGAAGGAAAACTCCTTATTAAATGCGAATATCATGTATGTAAAAAGAAAATAAAAAATGATTCTCATCGAAGAAATGCATCAATAAAGCATATGTTTCATAGTAAAAGTCTACAAGGGAACCTGTAGCTGGAGACTTGGCTACACTAGTCAAGCTCCAAAAGATATGTGGCTACACTGTTCACAATCCATTTTCTTCTCTACCTCCTCTTCTTAGACGGTTGAACTTGAACTTAGAAGGGAATACCCCTCTCATCAAGGAAAGAGTAGCTAGATCGGGAATTAGGGTCACCTTGCTAGAGAAGGTTGTTTCTTTTCCATTTCAGATGTGGGGAGCTATAATTCACATTCATAATACAATTAAGATTCATGGCCATAAGAGTTTGCATATGAAGACTTGTTCTGACTATATATTGAGGTGAACTGAACAGATAATTGTGGAACTTAAGTACGGTTGAGTCTAAAATCTTATTCTCAATAAGGCTTCAACAAACTAATAATCTAAAGGTCTGATCGAGCTCCATATTTTGATTTATAAAGAATAGTTTAATAATTAAAAATTTTCTAAGTTATTTTGTTTTTATGTTCTCTTTTTTTTGTTTTTCACTTATTCTTATAATAAGTGTTTGCTAAGGGATTAGTAAAGGTGAAAAATAGGAGAATGATGAATCACTGGTTCATCGCCTTTATTCTTTCATTTTGTCTTAGAATCCTTAATAAAACACATGTAAATAATACTAATTCCCATATTTTAACAATCTAACATCACTTATTAATATTTTATATTCACCACATATTTATACAAAAATAAAAAAATAAACAAATAATAAAATAATAATAAATAAAAAAGATTGTGTATATGTAATAGAAACAAACTTACCGGAAACTCCGAGACAAGGTCAAGCATTGAAATAGTCAACAAAGAATAAAGTAGGGGGGATATGGTCAATAACTTATAAAAATGCAAAAAACTATGTTCATAATGTACATATCCAATCCATTCATTATGTAAATATCTTCTCATTTTATTAATCATAATTTCAATTTTAAATAAAAATGTTTTCTTCAGAAGACTTGTGCATAAAATGTGTTTTAAATAATAAAATATTTGTAAAATAAATCTAGTATAGAATAAAAGGTAGAACCTTCTGAAAAATTAGAAAAACCATAATTAAAGCTTAATATCTACTCCACGTGAACTCAAAATATATCAAATTCACTTGCATTATCTTTAAATTAAAATAATATTTCAAATATAAGTGGTTTCATAAAATTTGGGTTAAGATGTGAAAACTAGCTTTTGGAGTGTGATTGTACATGTATACTAGTATTTTATTTATTTATTTATTTATATTTTGAACATGTTGCATTTTTAATGTTTTGTTTATGTTTTATATTATTTATAAAAATACAGATAAAAATAACGAAAATAGTTATTATATTTATTGTATAGGTAAAATATACTTATATTGTATATATTACTATTTATTTTTTGCATCTAAAAAAAATTCTTAAAAATAAAATAAAAATTTACTCAAAACCCTTACACTATTGTGCAAATAAATAAAATGTAAAATAAAGTATTTTATTTGTACAAATAAATAATTAAAAATAAGTATACATTGTATATAGATAATTTATATACATTATATATAGATAATTTATACTTGTAAATAGATGTATTTAATTAATTTAACCTTATAAATTAAGTTATTTAATTTACTAAAAATAGTTTATTATATTATAAACATTTTTATGTTAATTAATTTTTATTTAATATCATTTTTTCATTTTTTTTAGTTATATTTATTCTAGCTATTTTTATCTCTTAGACTATTTTATCTTATTCCATGCTCTTTCTGATTGGTCCGCTTCGCTTTGTTGACCACCCATCCAACTCCTCATTCCCCATCTTCAACCCGAAACCACTTCACGGCCTAACTTCTTTTCCAGTTATTTTTGCTAGGTTCATTCCACCTCCTCGTGTGATTTTTGTATTCAATTAGCCTCCTTGTAATCGATATCCATGCATGACATTTTTAATCTTCGATCTACCTCATTTTGTGTTCCATTTTTCATTCAAAATCCACCTTCTCCTCCAGTAAAGCACTTGGAGCTCTTGTTTTCTTCCATCTTTATCCCTTTAAACCTTCTCCAGTAAGCTACTTCTCCTCTCATGTGTTGTGACAGAGACTAGAGAGTTCGATGAGTTGATGTGAGGTGATTGGTTGTGTTTTGGCCTCTGATACGGAGCTCCTCCATGACCTCCACCTATAGCTACACCTCGAGCGGGATGTCCAGCCTCCGACATTGACACGCAATCGAAGCAATGCCTCAAAGTCCTTGGAATCTTCAACCCATGTACCTCATCCATCCCAGATAACTTTTATTTTAATTTCATGCAATTTTCTTTGCATTTCGTTCGATTTCTGTCTAATATCATTAGTTGTATATCATTCTCTAATCTGCTCGATTGGAGACACTTCCAATCACTTCTGATTTGAGATCGATTCAACCAGATCATCACCTCATCTCTATTCCATACAATCTTCGTCAATCTCTCGTAACCTGATCAACTCACATCCTTATTGGATCTGAGATCGATACTCTTCTTCTACATCCATTCGTGGATCCCCACTCGCTTCCCTTCAATTTCACTTTGCGCTTAACAATCGGTAGATGATCTCATCTCAAAAAGGATGAAGATGTTATCTGACAGATTTTTTCAGAAACAGCCAAAGAGAGGCTGCATTGTCTTCGTCTCATGCATATAGAAGATAGCCTCAGTTCCACCACAAGCCTGTTAATATGGCAGTATCCAGTGAAGTAGATAGGGATGAGAGCTCCAACCTGAGTATCATAGAGAGATACTTGTCCAAAGTTGATGAAATCAAGAAACGATCACATGATCTCGGGATGTTGTACGTGGTCGAACAAAGGATCCAACACCTACACAAGCTGGATCAGATTTCTAAGCAGCTAGAGCAGCTGGTCAGCACCATCAATGTCGTGCAATCTGAAAGTCTGGTAGACACAACTCTTGTTGAGCATAGAGAGCCATAATCGCCACATCAACCTTAGTCGAGTTCAGGTCAGCCTCAGGTCCAACACGTATATTATGTGCATGCACCTGACCAGTCACCTCTGCAATTATCTTAGCAGATTGTCATCTACCATCTAGATCTCATGCTCCAATCATATGAAGATCCATTCTTCCCAACACCGACCCAAATCCAAGAAGTGAATGGCATCTGGAACAACGATTCACAATTGGTCCATCCAGGAGGACAACGACATGGCTAATCATTTGCTATCATGCCATATCACCAACCCTCTGGTGGGAATTTTGTATAGCGACTAGCCTCTATAGCATCAGTCTCCACCATACTAGAACACATGGAGATAGTCAAAATTATTAACAATCCATGTATTTCCAGTAACAGCAACACCACCAGTAGGCGGATGCTCATCATAACCAATATCTCCCTTCCCCTTAGTTTCATTAGCAATAACTCTCTCCTTACCATAATTCTCAATTTTCCCAACCTCTGCAATATCACTCCTATCATGGTAAGCATGCTAAATCATATGAGCAGCATCTGTGAACCCCATTCTTGACTTATTGGCCCAACTTGTCAAAAGCCTAGCAGAGTTGATTCAGAATATCGATGACCCACCATGATAAAAACTCATATTCTAGTGCAGATTGAGGCGAACAACAACAATTTTAAGCATAAAAAGCAAGTAGTTTGTGATGTCTCCTCCGATCCATCTGAGTCAGGTATTTCATACTATATGTTGTCTAATGTTTTGACTCTCATAAGCGGTAGAGTATTGCAGCCATCAACCACTTCCAAAGGGAAGAACAAAGCATGTTCTAGTGAATTATCATCTTCTGCATCAACCGATCCAACATAATATCTAGTTGAGGAAGGAGATGATGGAGGAACAACACCAGCAATTCACCACCACCAAAAGGAAAAAGAACAAAAAAATCAGCAAAATAAAAATTTCAAAAAAGAAAAGAAGAGACAAAGCCAAGCCAAGCCAGCACTTCCAACACAGATCGACAAAGATGAAGCTCAGATACCCTTTTGCATGTTTTGCATAGAGGGCCATCTTCTGGCCAGCAATTTGTAAATAATTCTATAATTAAGAACAATTCATTTTCTTCTGTGAATATTCCTTTTCTAGATGTAATAAAAAATTGAAAACATAAAAAATTGAAAAATGCATTGTCTGACCTTGAATTTGTTGAAATCATTGAAAATCTTATGTTAAAAATACCATCAACAAACTCAAAGCCTCATCTGATGAAGGTAAGCCATCAACAACTAAAGACTATAACATTGTTGATATATGTGATCAACAAATATCTTTGAACGATTTTCGTACACAGGAAATACTCTCTTCAGAGGAGGACCTGGAAAGCACAGTCGAACCTTGCTCACTTGTCAATAGGGAGACAAATACAAGAGTCAGAATCATTGGTCAACCTATTTGAAGAAGATTCCAGAAAAATCACCCAGTATACTACTCTAAAAGAAGAATAGTGTCATCGCTAAATCGATCAGATGAAATTTGCATAAAAAGATTTTTATTTTTATTTATCTATATTCTTAAACTAAGGTGTAAAGCAATAAGTACAGGAGTGTCGAACTCAGGGAGGCAAGATGTGGAAAACTATGGTAAATGATAGAGTAACTAAGGTAAATGGATATCCTAATTTTTATTTATTTTATAGGAATTTTTCTGAATTTTTATTTGATTTTATGAATTCTATATTGTTTTTGTTATTTTATATTCATATAAGTAAAGAAATATGTGTATTGTGTTTTATTTTTTGTTTGATTTTAATTTTATTATTTTTATAATTTTAATTTTATTTCCTGTTTTTGTATATTTTTAATATTTCTAGGATTTTTATGGGTTTAGATTATTTTTAAAGTGAAAAACAATGTTTTTATTGAAAATAGGAATTATTTCTTATTTTAAAAGAGTAAATAGGAAGAAAATGTTTTATTTTATTTTTACTATAAGTAGTTAAAAATACCTTTCCAACGAGGGATTGTATGTTTTTTGTGATTTTTCTTGAATTAGTTATAAATTTTTGAAGTTTTGCATATTTTTATTTTTATGTATTTTAATATTTGATTTGATGAAAAAATTAGTTATATATAAAATGTAGTAAAATATATTATAGGTATTTTTTACATTTTTAAATGTATTTTTCTATTTTTAAGGATTTTGTGAATTTGTGTATTTTTAGGTGTTTTTAATGATTTATTAAAAATAGAAAGTTTTTTATTTTTCAAAATTATTTTAATATTATATATAGTATAATGCTAAGTATTTATACGTATTTTTATTATATTTTTATATTAAGTATTTATTTATTACGTATTATATATGTATTATATAAGTATACTATATATAGGGGTATACTATAATATACTGAAAATAGAAGGGAATGTAAAAATATGGAAAAATTGAGAGGGTGTTCTATGCAAAGCGTTGCATCTGAGACCTCTGCTAAATCAATCAGCCCTCTAATGACGTACTTCGACCTTTCCCAAGCTTTTTCCGGAGTCAAACTTCTTGCCTATGGCATCAAGACAGTACGGGTCCGGATCTCCTTGCTTTCGACTGAGGGGAATGAATGCAGCGGGATTCAGGAAAAGCTTCCCCAACAACAGCATCAGATGCAGCTTCCTAGGCTAATCGCTATGACTTCCCGCTCGCTCGTTTTTAACTGAGGAGTAGACTTGTGCCTAAGTTGATCCACGCATGTTGAAGATAGTAGTTATAAAATTGATAGAACCTAAAATGGATGAAAAGATCACAGTGGTCACGTGAAGTGTTCAGCACCTGTACTTGTATGTGATAACAACAAAGGTGGGGGTTTCTACGCAAAAGACCACTGGATCAGGTGTGTGGGCATGTAATACCTGAAGACATGTACCTATTCGAAATTATTACAAAGTAGGGGGCAAACTATAAAATGCCCAAAATATCTAGCCTTCTACACATGAGTCGCGCATTCCTCGCTAGAGCGGTAAGGGATGCAGAATCCTTGAGCATTAGATTCGGATCAAACGGTTGTAAACCGAGCACGATCGAATGACTTACGATGGATTGGGAAGTGCAGAATCTATAGATCTAACTTGTATCTACTATAGAAGGTGAGTGGATGGAGTCACATGTGAATGAAGCTCGGCGGAGCTTTGTGATCTTCGCCTCAACGTGCGGTAGCACGGGGGTTGGTCTATCAGCGGAGCTAGGCTCACTCCAGCATTGATCACGTAACACCTCACTCTCCGCTCGTGGCGGCTCAACATCAGAGATTGAGAACAGTCACCTCGACCTGTCTCACTTGAAGATCTGGGAAAAACAGAGGTGAAATGGCGGATCTCGCAACTGTTTTTTGATCTCCAAATGTAATCAAGTGTCGTCTCGACAATGATGATGTTTGGTTGTTTGGATTCAAATGCTTTATTCTCTGATGCTTCAGATAGTTGTCTAGACGAAGTTAAGGTGTCGATCTTCAGAGATGGTTGAGACTCGCTCCTTTCGATCTATGGGTCCATGTGCAGTATATTAGATGCGATCAATCTCCATTGATTTGATGATCAGACTATGTGATTTGCCTCCGGAGAACGCTTGTGCAGTGGCTCCAGGTGTTCTCTTCTACTCTTAGTTGATCTCATTCTCAGGTTTGCGAATCCTTAGAGAATGGACCATCAATTGTTACAGTGACTCGAGAAGGAGGGCTCAGTCCAAACATGAACTTGTTTGACATACGATCGAAAAGTGGTGGAATCATGCCTTAACTCCAGTCACCGTACATGGCTCGAGGTGACAAGTGATGGGAAAAATCACAAAAGGTGAAGGGGATTTGAGTTGAAATGGAATTGCACGTGGATTTTGACTTCAAAATCAAGGGAAAAAATAGAGAGAACATAAGGATTAAAAGGAGAAGGAGGAGGAGAAGAGGGGAAGAGAAAGGTAAGTTCAGAATACCTAACCTGGAAATCGATAATGGAGGAGGTTGCCTGTGGATGGAGGAGCTCGACGGAGTTCCACGATGGTGATTGCCTCTAACACGACGGCAATGAACCATGGAGAATGACACACGGTGAAGCTTCGCTGCAATGCTAGCGATGATCTTGCTAGAGCTCACCCTCTCGACCTTGTTCGACGAAGATGGAACTCAACTGTCACTCAGAGCTCTCTCTCTCTCTCTCTCGAAACTTTGGGAGAAGATGGAAATAATGGTGGATGACAAGGAAGCTTGGACGTGGAGGTTCTTATATAGGTGAGGATGCTTGGGGCACACATCGACGGGTTCTCATCACTAATGAAGGGAGAACAACCTAACAACCTATTGACGAGAGGAAGAGAAGAAGGAGGGGTAGGGAAGAAGAGGGACGGTAGATGGAGGAAACCAGGGAGAAAGAAGGGAGGTTCGGGAGAGAGAAAAAATAAAAAATAAATGAAAATAAATAAATAAATAAATTCAATTATTAGTATAAATAAATATATATATATATATAAATTATAAATGATTTCAAAATAATTTAGTTATAAATTTTAATTAAATAAATAATATTTAATTATTTAAATAAACATGTATATAAATAGTATAGGTATTTTATACCTATATAAATAATTAATTTAATTATTTAAATAAACTAATGTTTTAGTATATTTTAGTTTTATTTTATATTAACATATAATATTAATAAAATAAATAAATACAAGAAATAAAAAAATGAAATAGAATATAATTAAGATATATTGTACAATTTACACCTATACGGTCATAAAACCTACCTTTTGCATATTAACTCTGATTTTAGTGAAATCACTTTTATTTCATAGATAATTTTATAAAACAAACTTGAAAAGTGATTACGTCTAATTCTCATACGGTCGATTTATGGGATTTAGAAGTTGGCTTTACGGCTTTTAGTTTTAAGATTTGTCGGTATTTATTAATAATTAGTTTTAGATTATATTTTTATATTTTTTACTTATTCTTATAAACAAATTAGAAAAGAATAAAGATAAACAGGATTAGGAATAATTAAATAGAAAATGAAGAAGATTTATTAACATATAGTACATATATACAACCGGGTACAAACATCAAAACTCACGCATTTTATTCTAATATTTTTGGTATTTTTAATAAATAGTATAGTTATAAAACAAAGTTTAAAAGTGAGTTTAGTCTATTTGGAGTTTTCTATAAATAATTCTGAACCTATAAAGTCGGCTCTTAAGGCTTTTTAGGTTCGTAATAATTATTTATTTATACATTAAATAAGTTTTCTGATATTTTTATAAATTAATATATATTATTTTAACAACTTACGTGAAGAATTCGGAATTATCTTAATGATAGATAAAATAGGTCAACATATGTACAAGGTGAAAATGTGTTTGTGTACATTTGTGATCATAATTTTCTAATAATTTTATAAATTAGGATCCCTATCCTCCCTACTTATTTATTTTATCGACCAAGTCTATATTGACCTTGTCTCGGTTAGGATCAGTCTGTATGTATTTCATATCTACATCCATCTTTTTTTTATTTTTCTCTTTATTTTTTATTTTGGATAAAATAAGTGTTGAATATATGATATTAAAAAATGTGGTTAGAATGTTAATTAGTGAGAAATAGTGAATATTTACATGCATTTTACCAAAGATTTTAGCCAAATTGAAATAATAAAGGCGATAAATTATGACTTCATCATTCCCCTATACTTTACTTTTTGCTAATCTTTTAGCAAATACTTAATCTAAAAATAAGTGAAAGATAAAAAAATAAAAAGAAAAGAACTTAGAACATGATTGTTTCTTTAAACCAAATCTCACTTCACCCAAAATCAAGAACTTGGAATAGGTATTTGGATTAACAGTTTATCGGGACCTTATAAGAATCAAGATTTAAGTCTCAACAGTCCTCAAGTTCTACAAATCCTTATCCAGGTTCACCTCAACAGTCATATCTGATCTACCCATCCATCATGCAAACTATTCAACCTTGTAGTCAATTTGTATTGTGTGTAAAAGGTGTTATCTCTTCCTACTTGAAGAAGTGAAGAAACCGCCCATCCTAGTAATACATTTCCATTACTTCCTCATCTAGCTACTCTGAGGAGGGGGAATTTTCTTCTAAGATCAGGTCGTGTCGTGTCCACAATTGAATAGAGAGAATTAGAAGAATGAGAAGAGAATTATAGTTTGACCAGTGTAATCACATCTCCTTGTGAAGCTTGGTCAGTTTAGTCAGTTTCCACCAAGACATGCAGTCTCTTTGAAGCTTGGACCATTGTGGTCATGTATGTATTTGGTATTTGACTTCTTTTTGATAGAAAATGATTGATGCACTGCATTGATCTTTTGTGCCTCAACGGTTATAAAATCTTTTTTGTCTATTTTTTGGGTTCATGGAAAAATTGTGTCAACGGATCCTTCCCTTATACAAAACATCAGTTCAACCCCATACTCTTGCCTTTAGACATTTGCGCCACTATACGAGGATGAAAATGCACAAACAAATTTGATTTCCATTCGCAATCCCATGCAAGTTGAGCTAAGTGTAGAGTGCATGAGTTCAAAATTGGTTCAAATGATGAATAGTTAAACAAATGACGCAAGGTGTCTTACCTAGGAAAGTTTAATTTGAATTCTAAATATGGACTTATGGAACCCAATGAATTAAGTAAAAAGTCCTGAAGAGTCTTAATTCTAGTTTCTAATAAAGTTCCTATAGAATTAAGTGGATTAAGGCCTAAACCAAGCTCCATCAATCTGACTTAGCTCCATTCCATTCAAGAATCAACCTTTTTCTAAAAAATGTGAATGAATGCAAAAAAATTTTATGAAGTAAATTCTTTGATTTAAACTTTCTATGTAATTTTTGAAAAAAATTTGCAAATTTTTAGTGAATTTTAAAACTTTTAATTTTTTTGCAATTTTTGCAATTTTTAAAAGAATTAGTGATTTGAATCAATTTACAAGAATTTACAAGAATTATGTACATTTTACAAAGAATTTTATACATAATTTATATAAAAAATTATACAAATTTTATACAAAATTTACAAAATAATTTTATTTACAAATTTTATCTTATTAAGAATTGATATACAAGTATTTTACAACATATTTTGTATATTTTTGAAAACTCTTTTTTATAACTCATATTTACAATTTTATATAGAATTTAAAATATCCAAAATATATACCCATACTTTTAGAGCCACATGTTTCAAAGTATCTCAAGGGGATCATGTGCAAAATCTCTAATAACCAACCGCATCAAATTTTCTTGTCTGATGGTGGAAAATATCCTAAGAAAGGTAACTTAAAGTGTACACCAAATAGCTCTCTCTCTCTCTCCTCTCCCAAACTTCGGAACCATCTCACGGCTCCGTCCTTGACTGTCAATGGAAAGGTCTTCATCATAGAATCCTAATATGTAATATTTGAATAGAATCTCGTACCACATATCTCCTCAAACTCAAAATGATGCTCATAACTCCTCGTGTGTCTTCCCATGAAACTTCGCCAGTAATTTACACGAAGTCTGAATCAATCAGAAAAGTAGGTAAACTCTATGTAGAAACTGATTCAGCTTCCGAATAACAAGCAGGCAGCTTAATCTGCACTCTAGTCTCAAAAACTCATCGACCTGAATCTCTCATCTGATTTTTAACCTGTTCATGGGTCTCAACTCTCTGCATTGCTACCATGGGTGTAACTGAAGGATGACACTGAATGACAAGGTGAATGACTAGGAAGGAATGGATATGACAAAGAAACATGAGAAATGAAAGGAGAAGACTCCCCAGGATCGGATCATACCTGGAGAAGGACGGAGGACTCAACTCAGGTTCAAAACATGAGTTGTCTCCAACCGGTCTAGATGAATGGGTAGGTGCGCATGGAAGCAGTGTCGTAAGAGTCAACCTTAGAGACCGCCTACCTGTCATCGTGACCCAAAAAATGGAAAATGAAAAATGAAACAACAGAAATCGACAAGACTTGGATGACGAGTTACTGCTAGAACTCAATACAAACATCGTACGGACTCACGCCAAGCACAAACAAATGCAATGCAAGCCCCAAATTCACCTACTCAAAATCGTGATGATTGTGAAAGATCGGTCGTTAATCTTTTCAATGTTAGAGTTAGGTGATCAAATAGTTATTTACTAGGCTCGCAGGTGTAGTCTCCTAAAGTAGACCATGAATAAGTCAATGACTCCCCCAAGTAGAGAACTATCCACGTACGAGCTCAGGATTAGTTCTAAGGAAATACACCTCCCTACCCACATGACTACTTCTATTAACGTCTGAGGCAAGTGCTTATAGAAATAATAGGACCCAAGAGTCAAAGTTCAAGCTCTTAGGGAACAAGTCC
Organism: Ottelia alismoides; assembly: GCA_037367405.1. Taxonomy (NCBI): domain Eukaryota; kingdom Viridiplantae; phylum Streptophyta; class Magnoliopsida; order Alismatales; family Hydrocharitaceae; genus Ottelia; species Ottelia alismoides. Next base: position 168,485 of record JAZKJV010001690.1, on the reverse strand, counting down.
AGGGCTTTGGGCACTATTCCTTATGTGTACGTTCCTCACTCTGTATGGAGAGTACCTGCAAACAAGGAGGGTATTTCTCTTCCAAATCAAGGAATGAAGTCCATTATGTTTGATTTTAAAGGTCAAAATAGATTATCAGTCCCAACTTTAATTTTGAATTATCACTTTTTTGATCTTTTTGGTTTGAGAAAACAAACGTCTAACGTATTTTTGTCTTTTTCCTTTAAATCCTAAGTGAAGAAAAATAAGAGAAGAAGATGAAAATGCAATGCACGAAAATCAATGATGCATGTAGAGATAGAGATGCGTACCTGAGTCCTGCACTCTATATGCAGGGTGATCTGCACGGAAAAGTAAATCTACCCTAAATGCATGAAAAGCGAAAAATAAATTGTGTAACCTAGAATGAGTGAATAGTTCTATAAAGGAAGAACCAATTTTATTTGATTAGATTATGAGGCCTTATGTATAACTAATCCTACGATGCACACATAAGGAAATAAAAATCATAATCAAGTACGTAGCCATTCATATAAATTATAAAAAATAAAGAAAATGCAATGAAAACCAAAAACGTGGTGAGGACTCCTAAGTGCAACAACACTTGGTGAAACATGCCCCGAAGAAGAGTAAAGGTCGGTTACAAGCCAGGATGCCCATAAGGGGACCCTTCTACAAAGATAAAACAAGCAAATGCCCATTTGTCTCTCAAAAAGAAAATAGAAAAAGGTAAACAAAACCAAATGGATCTCTTATCAGCCTTGCGATGCTCCTCTACAACTGACTCGCAAAGAACACTAATCTCCAAGTGTCTCGATTGATTAACTTCCGAGAAATCTGACCTTGATACCTAGGCCCTACAACAAAACACGAATACAAAAGCCGTAAAAAGATACAAGAAAAATATATGAGAGAGAAAGAAACAAACTACACTAAAAATGCAAAAATATGAGATGAAACAGATGACTAGTAGAAAAAATGAAATCCTAAAACCTAAGGCGTAATCTATCTACCCAAACGCTTCCTCCTCAACAATGACGACATCTAAAAATCACCCAATCTACAACTCTAAAAGAAGAATAGTGTCATCACTGAATCGATTAGGTGAAATTTGTAGAAAAAGAATCTTATTATACTCCTAAACTAATGTGTATAGCAATAAGTAATGGAATGTCAAACGTAGGGAGGCAAACTGTGGAAAATGAAGGTAAATGGGTAGAGTAATTAAGGGAAATGTATTTTCTTGTTTTTATTTATTTTTAGGAATTTTGCTGAATTTTTATTTGATTTTATGAATTTTATATTGCATTTTTTGTTTTATATACATATATGTAAATAAATATATGTGCTGCATTTTATATTTTTATTTTTTATTTCCTGCTTTTTGTATATTTTGGTGGTTTTTAGGATTTTTATGGGTTTTGGATTATTTTTAGAGTGAAAAATAATGTTTTTATTGAAAATACAGAATTAATTTTTATATTTAAAATAGTAAATAGGAAGAAAATATTTTTATTTTATTTTTGCTTGAAGTAGGTAAAAATACCTTCCCAATAAGGTATTATACGTATTTTGTGCTTTTTATTGAATTAGTTATAAATTTTTGAAGTTTTAAGTACTTTTATTTTTTATGGATTTTAGTATTTGATTTGTATTTTGTTTTTAGTATTATATGTAAAACATAGTAAAATATACTATAGATAATGTTTTTACATTTTTTAAAGGTATTTTTGTTTTTAAGGATTTTGTGAATTTGTGTATTTTTTGGTTTTTTAAAAATTTATTAAAAATAGAAAATTTAATTTTTCAAGACTTATTTAATACTATGTATAGTATAATAATAAGTATTTATACATATTTTTAATATATTTTTATCCTAAATATTTTATTTATTACTCATTATATAAGTATTATATAGGTATGTTGTATAGTATATTGTAATATGCATAAATAGGATGGGGTAGAAATATGAAAAAATCAGAGGATGTTCTGTGCAAAAGTCACGGTGGCCACGTGATGCTTCATGTGAAGAGTTCAACACATGTACCTATATGTGATAACAATAAAGGCGTGGGTTTTTGCGCAAAATACCATTGGGTCACGTATGCGGGCATGTGATACCTGAAGACGGGTCAAATTTATTACAAAGCAAGTGGAAAACTATAAAATGCCCAAAATATATGGCCTCCTTCACGTGAGGCGCACATGCTTCACTAGAGTGGTGGGGAGTGAAGAATCTTGGAGCATTTGATTCAGATCAAACGATTGTAAACCGAGCACGGTCCAATGGATCGCGATGGATTATGAAGTATAGAATTTATAGATCTAACTGGGATATACTGGAGAAGGTTAATGGATGAAGTCGCATGTGGAAGAAGCTCGGCAGAGCTTCGTGATCTTTACCTCAACATGCGACGATGCGAGGGTTGGTCGCATGGCGGAGCTAAGCTCATGCTGGCATCGATCTCATCGTACCTCGCTATCCCCTCATGGCAGCTTGACATTGGAGATTGGGAGTTGTCACCTCTCTATCTCTCTCACCTAGACCTCTGGGGAAAATAGAGGTGAAATGGCAGATCTCGCAACTAATTATCGATCTCCGGATGTAATCAGTTGTCATCTCAACAATGATGATGTTTGGTGGTTGGGTTCATATGCTTCATTCTCCGATGCTTTATATGGTTGGATTGACAAAGTTAATGTGTCGATCTTCAGATATGGTTGAGATTCGCTCCTCTCGATCTATGTTTCCATATGCAGTCTATTAGATGCGATCAATCTCTGATGTTAATTCGATTATCAGACTAAGTGATTTGCCTCCAGAGAATTCCTATGTAGTGGCTCCAGATGTTTCTCTTCTACTTTTGGTTGATCTCATTCTCAGGTTTGCGACTCCTCTCAAGCAATAGACATGCAATTGTTGCAGTGGTTCGAAGCACGTGTCCACGGTCCAAACATGAAGTGATTGAACACACGATCGGAAAGCGAGGGAACCGTGCCTTAACTCTAGTCACCATGTGTGGCTGAAAGTGATAAGTGATGGGAAATGGCACAGAAGGCAAGGGGATTTGAATTGAAGTGGAATTGAACATGCATTTCGACTTCAAATCAAGAGAAAAATAGAGAGAACAGATGTATTGAGAGGACAAGAGAGAGAGAGATTGAGGAGGAGGACGAGAAGAGATGAAGAGAAAGGGAAATTCAGGAGACCTTACCTAGAAATCGATAATGGGGGAGGTTGCCAGTGGATGGCGGATCTACGTGACGATGATCGTCTCTGACATGACGGCGATGAACCGTGGAGGTTGACGCACGACAAAGCTTCATTGCAACACCAGCGATGATCTCTCCAGAGCTCACCCTCTCGACCTTGCTCGATGAAGATGGAACTCAGATATCACTCAGAGATCTCTCTCTCTCTCTCTTGAAGCTTTGGGAGGAGATGGAAATAATGGTGAATGTCCAGGAAGCTCGGAGGTGGAGGTTCTAATATAGAGGAGGATGCTTGGGACGCACGTCAATGGGTTCTCGTTACCGGTGAAGGAGGGTAGATGATGGGAGAGCGACCTAATGGCCATGTCATTATGTAGTTGACAAGCAGAAGAGAAGAAAGAAAGGCAGGGAAGAAGATGGACGGTGGGCAAAGGAAAGTAGGGAGAAAGAAGGGAGGCTCAAGAGAGAGAGAAAAGAAAAATTACATTAAATAAATAAATTTAAAAAATAATTAAAATAAATAAACAAATACAAATTATAAATGATTTAATAAATAATTTAATTATAAAATTTTATTAAATAAGTAATATTATTTAATTAGTTAAATAAATAGTATAAGGTTGTTATACATATATAAATAATTAATTTACTTATTTAAATATGTTTAATTTTTAGTAAATTTTATTTTTTATATTAATAATAAAATAGTGATAAAATATTAATAAAATATATAAATACAAGAAATAACAAAAATGAAATAGAATACAATTAAGAGACATTGTAAAATTTATATTAATAGGGTCCCAAAACCTACTTTTTGCATATTAACTCCGATTTTAGTGAAATCACTTGCATTTGATAGCTAATTTTATAAAATGAACTATAAAAGTGAGTACATCCAATTCCGAGTTCATATGGTCGAGTTATGATGTTTGGACATTTAGCTTTATGGTTTTTTAGTTTTAGGATTTATTGGTATTTATTAATAATTCTTTTTAGATTATATTTTAATTTTTTCTTGATTTTTTTATAAACTAGTTAGAAAAAATAAGCTAAACAAGATTCGGAATAATTAAATAAAAATGAAGAATTAATTAACATATATTACACAAATACAAGGGGTCCAAACGCCAAAACTCACATGTTTATTCTAATATTTATTAGCATTTTGAGTAAATATTATTAGTTATAAAACGAAGTTTCAAAGTGAGTTTGATCGATTTGGAGTTTTTTATAAATAGTTATGAACATAGGAAGTCGGCTTTTATGGCCTTTTAGGTTCATCATAATTATTTATTTATATAGTAAATAATTTTTCTGATATTTTTATAAATAATGTATATTATCATAAACAACTTTGGTAAAGAAAATCTTTTTGTTAAGAATTATCTGAATGATAAATAAATAGGTGAACATATGTACAAGGTGAAAATTTTGTTTATGTACATGTGTGATCTTGATTTTCTAATATTTTTATAAATTAAGATCCTTATCTCCCCCTACTTATGTATTTTATTGATCATGTCTGACCTAGTCTCGAGGTTAGGATCAGTTTATACGTATTTCATATGTACATTCTTCTTTTCTTTTATTAATCTTTTCTCTTTATTATTTCATTTTAGATAAAATTAATTTGAAATATATATAATCTCAATAAATGTGATTAGAATATTAATTAGTGAGAATTAGTGAATATTTACATGTATCTTACTAAGGATTTTAGTCAAAATGAAAGAACAAAGGCGATGAATCATGGATTCATCAAATCCTGCCAGACCGAACATTAAGAATTCATTGCAGATATGTTTGACACATTATTATCAGAACCAACAGTGATAGAGGTGGACAGAACCCCATTGAAGCAGACATATCGTTCTATCTACGAGTACAGTTTTTGAAGTGTCCACAGAGTATACTCTACAATTCCTAGAACACAAATAGCTCCCGACAATATGAAGTATGCATAGCTTGTGGGTGAAGAACACATGTATCTGGTCATAATCACCAGCAAGCTGACTTATGAACAGGAATTTTGAATTCTCAAGGTTCTAGAGAAAAACTGCAAGGCACTTGGTTGGAAAGTATCAGATCTCCGAGTGATAAATTCGGTCTTGTATTCACACCATATATATCTTTTAGATAGGGATGCTAATCGAACTGAACATGTTTTTATACAATTAGAGTTTGTTCAATAATAGTTAGAAAAATGTTCATTCATTTCTAAACGAACTGAACATGAACTTCAAATTTTAGTTCAATAACTTAACAAACCGAACATAAACATAACATGTGTTTGTTCGATAAAATTTTGAGTTTGATATATGTATATGTGAGTGTATTTTTATGTGTAACTTCATATTTATAAACATGATAAATTTCAAGGTTAAAGAAAATGTGGTATTTATTGGGCTTTGTACCACTTTACTTTGACTAATTTCTTATTTTTACTGCTTATCGGACTCTGATTTCGAACTTGTTTATATAAATTAGTTTTAGTTAAGTTAAATCGTTAACGAACTATTATCAAACCACACTCGAACATCCATTTTCTAAACAAAGTCAAACTCGAACATACCCTATCAGACATTTTTCGAACGGAACTCGAACTCGAACTTTCAAACTTCTTTATCAGACTGAACTCGAACAAAGGTTTGTTCATTACAGTTCGGTTCGATTCGTAACCCTACATTAAAATGAATGCAAACCATCCCGCGAATTTCATCGTAGACTAAAACCTAACATGCATGATGTGGTAATGAAGGAAGTCACAAAGTGGTGTGAAGCGGGCTTTATTTATCCCATCTCCATCTCTAAATGGGTGAGCCCCATGCATGTTGTTCCAAAGAAATCAGAGCTCACTGTGGTTAATAATGACTAAGGAGACGAGATCTCTACCTGAGTACTAACATCTTGGAGTGGGTGTATTGACTACCTCTACTTGAATTCAGCTACCAAGAAGGACTACTTCCCACTTCAATTCGTTGATCAAGTTCTTGAAAGACTCACTGAGATAGAATTCTTCTACTTTTTATATGGGTACTCTGGGTACAAATAGGTAATCGCCCCTAAGGATCAAAAGAAGATAAGTTCACCTGCCCATTAGGCATGTATGCCTTTCACAGAATGCCCTTTGGATTTTACAATGCTCCTGCCACATTTCAAAGGATCATGCTTGTAGTCTTCGGTGGTATGGTCGAGAGTTTCATTAAAGTTTTTATGGATGATTTCTTCATCTATGGTGACAACTTCAATTCATGTATCATTAATGAAGCTACGTTTCATAATCTTTATTCTATCATTTTGGCCTTAAAAACCCTAGTAAATGCGTGTAAATAGCGTCAATTCATGCATTTTATCATCCATGCATTATTGTGTAAATATTGTATAAAATGCAGTTTTAAAGCCAAAATTATAGAATAAAGAAAAGAAAAGAAAAAAATAAAATAATGTAGGAGGAGATAAGGGCCAAAATACAATAAAAACCCCTTTTATTCAATTTATTCTTTATTCATTTTGAGACCTATTTTTTGTTCCACTTTTTATACTTCAAATAAAGAAACTTTGAACATGAAAGTTGTAGATAATTAAACAAATAAAAATACAAAATTGATTTCACACAAAAATAATGTACAGATAAAAAGTTATGATCTGAATAAAATTCCAGAATTCAAGTTCCCAGACTTGTATCTTGTAAATAAAAACTCAAAATGTACCATACACACCTTTAATTGTATATAATTTCTCATAAGCTATTTAATGAAGGTGATTTCATATTTTTCGGAGTTACGGTTTGAAAGTTGAGTTTTGGACCCCACTTGTATACCCGTACAGATTAAAATATTCATTTTATTTATTATTTATTATTTTTATAATTTTATATTTTTATAATTTTATAAATATTATTTATAATATATGTATACATTAAAACAGGAATAAAACATAAAAATAAAATGCTTGTCTATAATACATAGGTATAATACCTATACACATACATATATAATTAACACTTCTATTTTATTAAGTGTGCAAAACACTTCATAAAAATAAAATAAAAATACAGTTAAGTGTATAAAAATACTTTATAAATTTATAAAATAATAAACAAAAATAAATAAATTAAATGCACAAAATAAAAATAAAATATTAAAATATATAGATAAATATACCTATATAGCATATAAGAAGGTAACTTGTAAAAGAATACCTCGAAAAAATAAAATAAAAATCACAATAAAATAATTTACAAAATAGGAAACATTTTTTATTGAATAACCTAAAATTAAATAAATCATTTACTAATTTAAATTGATTTTACAAATGATTTCCCCAGGGTATTTCCTGGTTGGTCCACGTGGACCAACCAGGAGGGTCAACTCTTGGACCAACCAGGAGGGTCCGAGAGTTGACCGCAGGTCAACTCTCTGACTCGCCCCCTATGGCTCTGTCATATGTGGCTTTTTCTTGGTTTTCGCCAATTTTTGGAGGACACATCTTACATCTTTTCATGATTGACTCTTCACAACTTTTTCTCCCCTACCATAGAGCATACACACCCTATGTTAATATCGGGGATTGGACCGCTGAATCCTCTGATTTCACTCGATCTTCGAGCCATGTCACCCATCCTCTTCAAAAAGGCCCCTTCCTCCATTTTTGAATTTTGAACCCTTTTTTCCCATTCTTCCTCCCTTCTTTCGTGTGTTGAGGTTAGAGGGAGGTGACAACAACTTCACCTCGCCGTTAGGAGGATCGGCGCAGAGGCGCTTCCACCACCTTCGGCCATGCTCGGCCGTTGAGGTCCCTGTTCACGATTTTCAGCCGTTCAAGCTTGCTTTTTATTTGCTTTTTCTTGCGTTTTTATATTATTCTTAGCAGTAGAAACCTCTATCCACTTTCTAGTTCGATCCACGCTCAACCGATCACCTAAGCCACCCCTCACCGGAGCTTGCTCCCGCGAGCTTTTAGTCCGCCACACTCTGCCTATCTTTTGCCAATAAAATCTGGGTACTGCACCTCCTTTTTGCTACCGCGATTTTCTGTCACGTGCAGGACCCAAGGGAGGCATCCGAGCCTCATCTTTTTGCCCAAAAAGAAGCTCCAGGTGCGTTGAAGCTCCAGGGCTCCACCACTGAGCCCCGGACCCGTTCGACCCCTCCAGCTGACGCGGATTCGCCCTAACATTCATCTGATCATTCCAGCCGCCTTGTTGGAGGTCGGAGCAGAGAGATCGAGTCGGTCGAAGGTGCGCAGGTATGTGTTCTTCCAGTGATCTTCCAGATGCCCTCCATGTCGTCGATCTTGATGGTGTTCTTCACGAGCTACAGAAGGCGTACGATGGGATTGGGCCGGCGCCATTGATCCCCTCGCAGGGATCTAATCTGGGCCGTTCACCCGAAGCGGTATCGGCGCGGGGCAGCACGACACGTGGCGTAAGTGGGAGGGATCCCACCGTCCCTCTGCGCCCTTAGCTTTGGGTATTTTACCAATACATCCTGAGTTATTTCGTATTTACCTAGAAATGCCAAAACTTTCATCTGCATTTTAAACTTTTGTAAAATTTGCATGATGCCCCCTGGAGTTTTGTAATATTATATTCTGACCCCTGCCAGGCCACGTGCTTACGCGCACGTGACTTGGTAATTTTGCAGGCGTACCCAGGAGATTTTGCATATTCATTTTCAGTCACAAAACTTTAAATTGCAATTATAAAATTTCTGGCTATTTTACATTGAAGCCTCTAGAGTTGTGTTATTTGCATATTCATCCATGCCTGGTCACGTGTCCAGTGCATGTGTCCCTGCGATTTTGCGGCGATAACCTCGCGACTTTAGCTATTTACATTTAGTCCAGAGAGTTTTAATTTATTTATATATTTTTTGAGAAATTTACATACAGGCCCTCGAACTTCTCCATGTTTACAATTATACCCCTTTCCCGTGTGTATTTTCTTGTTGTTGTTTCTATTTAATTCATGCAACTATAAAATTCCAAAAATCTCAAAAAAAATACCATAAGCTCCTGTTGTATCCTAGATTCACTTCATATTTTTATTTTGCGTTCTTACTGCATTTTAATATTTATTAAAAATCAAAAACACGCATTTTCAGCACTGCTTGCATTATAAATTCCATAAAAATTATAAAAACACCTCAGAAAATTCCCAAAAAATATATTTTGTGTCTTTTATTGTGTTTTAACTTCTCCAACAATCACTAAAAAATATAAAACAAAACTCCTAAAATTTATAAAACCCCAAAAAATTTCCTAAAAAACTTAAAAATTCCACAAAAATCCTAAAAATATAAACTTTGTTTCTAAATTTTCTATATTGTATTATCTTTAATTTAAAATTAACTTGGGGAATTTTTATCACTGTTTACTATTTTTCATCCTCATTTTAATTTCGGCCAGCAACTTAGTTCCTTATTTTCTAGTAATTTTGACTTTAAAAATACAAAAAAATAGGAAAAATATGGAAAATCATAAAAACATAAGAAAAATATAAAAAGACCAAAAACATTTTATTTCCTGAATTTTACTTATTTATATTTATTTTTATAAATCCTTTTTCCGTCTCTTTCTTACTTCATATATATATTCTATTATTGAAAGAGAAAATATAAAAGTATAAAATATAAAAAGAAAATACAAAATCAGAAATAAAAAAATCAAAATACAAAAATATAAAATTAAAAAAATAAAACAAAAAATATAAAATTAAAAACCCACAAAACATAGCACTTATATAGACAAGTTGATCACATTCACGATTTTATGCATTATTGCCCCGTTCTACCTGTCTGCTCCCTGTGTTCGACCTCTACACCGCTTGCACTATACACATCCTTTGTAGAGTTATAATAAATTTTAACTCCACATATTGCTTTCATTGCTTTACCTGATTGTTGTGGGTTAATTATTGTTTAAATTGGGATTTCTTGCGGGTCGCCATAGCGACTGCGTCTCCGCCTGGTGTGTGACGTACTTTTAGACCCGTGAAAAATTCAGTTCAACAAATGGCGCCGTTGCCAGGGAGCAACAACTCGTAGTTTGGGTTTTTGCTTGATTGTGATTCTTATCTATATTTTTGCCTTCATTACTTGATCATTTATTTTATATCGTTGTTTGACTTGTCTAATCACTCTCCTTTATTGGACTTTGTGCGAGGAACCGTGGATCGAGGGAGGCGCTCCACCCTAGGCGCATGTGCACCCACGTGAAGGCGGTAGGAGAATTTTGACCTAGCACAAAGGAGGCAAGGAGGACTTGAGAAGACAGTCATACTTTTGAGCATTTTTGTGTAGTATTTATTTGTGTAATTTTTGTGAGAGAGAGACCCTCTATTATTGTAATAATACAGGTACTTGAACTCTTCAACTTTCGGGCCCAATTTCCAAGTGTTTGTTCACTTGGGGGCTCACCGCGGTTTTGTCGATTTTCTTCGCATTTTTTCATTTGTTTTCTGATTTTGTTTTTCTTTCTTTTGTGTGATTGAGCCCTTAGTTTTAGGAGTTTCTTGTCGATAGCATTAGGTCCAAACACTTAATTATTTGCCCGTGCCTATAGTGACGTTTGGACTTAGTCAAATATAAATTGCTTCTCACTTAGTCTCGGAACCACCGCACCGTGAGAGTTCCCCATACAACGCGTGAAGGACCCACCATGGTGGGCACCGAGGAGGATCCAAGACCGGACACTTCGGTTCCATTCTAGGTCATTAGCATCAGTTCTTCATGCTAATAGCAATTTCTGAAACTTAGGGCGATTTCATCGGCTTGCATTTGCATATAGATAGGTTTCAATTCTGCTGAGCATCTTTGCATGTAAAGTGCTGGAGGCAAGGTGAGCATTTCTCTTTAGCATACATCATTGTTTTGCCGCTTGCATTGCTTTCCCGCCTCTCTACCTCTGATTTTGCCAACCTAGGTGCTAAGTAAAATAGACTCCTCGATAGGTTCGTGCATTGCTCATTAAAAATCCAAAAAAAGTGATAATTAATAAAATTGGGACTGCTAACATTACTCAACCCTAAAATCAACCAAAAAGAAAAATTTTGTATTGGGCAAGTAATCCCCTGATTATCTTCGTTTTACTTGCTCGCGCACACACTAAGGATTAGTGCCAAAATCCCATTCAGCCCCCTAAGTGTTTGTGCAATTTTGGACTTCTCACCTAACTTTAAAACAGACAAGATAAAAAGATCGATTTTTTCGATCTCTACCGAGTTGAGTAGCTGAATTGAGGGTTTGTTTTGTGAGTTTGATTGTGATTGTTTGTGTGCATTTCTAGATCACCTCTAAGCATTTGCGCCTTGTTTCTCACTCTCTTGACTTGACCTTCGTGTTCTTTCGACTATCATCTCCTTTTGTTTCGAGATGGACCCCTGGAGCGTATTCTATCCGGACTTTGCGAATCCCTCGTTCACTCCAGCCGGTCCACCTCCTTTTTTCCAGGAGGACTTTGCTCCTGACTTTTGTACATATACGCCTCAGCCGCAGTATCAGGACTCGGACTTCTACCCACATCCACCATCACCTCCGTATTTTCCACCTTCACATCTACCTGAGACTGACCTGTTGGAGTCACCTCTCACGATGTCCACACTTGAGACCTTGACCCAGTTCATGGAGCAAATGAATTCGAGGATTAACAACCTCACCTACATGAATAAGAGCCACATTGATGCTTCACGATCTGATGATATGGAATCATTTGAGGATTATCATGAGAGCTTGCAATCGCCCAAAATACAAAAAAATGAGAAAAATTTAAAAATACAAAAAGAGTTCGGGAGATACGTGATCGATTCAGACTGTGATGAGAGGGAACCTTTGCCAGATCATTTGACCACATAGCTTATCACACCTTTTCCCACCTTTGACCCCTAGGATGCCGCTGTACAGACTGCTCTTGGCATACCTCATGCATATGTTGATTCTGACTTCCTCCCTTGTATGGAGGAAGTCCAAAAATTCAAAAAAAAGTTGACTGAACCCGAAGTGGTGGCCACTATTCATGAGATCATCCGTGCCCCACTTCAGCAGGTGATGACTGATTTATCTGCTCCTCTTCTTAAGAAGAGAAAGCGGAGGAGCAGATCTGAGCGTCATATTCCGACCATGGCCACTACCCATGCCATCACACACCGTCCCATTCCTAGGAAAAAGAACATTGTCACACCTTTTATTAGTTGCACCATCTCTAGCCATACATGTGATCACACTCTCCTCGACGGTGATGCTTCGATTAGCATATTACCCTTCTCGCTGGTACAGTCTCTTCACTTAGGGCCTTTCAAGAAGACCAGGATGATAATTCAATTTGTTGATGTATCTATCAAGAGGTTGAAGGGTATCCTTGAAAACGTCGTCATTTCGATTCAGGGACCATGTTGACTTTGTCGTTTTGCCCATGGAGACCTATACATGGGAGCACTCTCCAATCATCCTGGGACGACCATTCCTCGCCTCTGCGAGGGTCGTTATTGATTATGGATCAGGAGAGATTCGCTTCCGTCCTGTTGACGAGAGCGAAGTGTTGATCACCACACAGATTGTTGACCGGAGACCTGCATCTTCACCTATCTTAGCTGACCCCGAGGACTATGATCTATATGAGGATATCAAAGAGACTTTCTTTATGACCGATGATGAGACCCGGGAATTCCTCTCCAAGGAGGAAGCCTTGGAAAGCATAGACCTTGGTGTTTCCGCTTCTTGTGATTGGCGATGTGTTGATGACATTCGCAGGATCTACACGATTGATATCATTGAGCGGAGGGCAGATTTAGAGACTAGATAGGACGGACGTGACTCGACTACTTTCATGGATGAGTCCGCTCCTATGCACGTTGAGTCAGATGAGACAAAGGCCGAATTTGATTTGATTGCTTTTATTCGGGAATTCGGTCCTTTTGATGAGAAAGATGATCCGGTTGAGATTATAGAGGATGAACAGAGTTCGAATACTTCCACTGATGAGTTCGTTCCTTTTGGTTTGACTTGGATGAGACATCGCAGGATGACACAGATTACACTTCTTCTGATAATGATGAGTTCGTCCCATTTCACTTTGATATCAGCGAGACTCTCAAGGTCGGACCTAGTCGTACTTCTTCCACTAGCCCGTCTTTGCCTTCACACCCTAGGGCCACTGAGGACTTACACCTTGTCGACCATGATCTGTTTGTGTCATTTGAGGACCCCGATGTCGACCTGCACCACACCAGATCCATTCCTCAGCGGTCCCGCAAGAAGGTTCGCTTTCAACCTTCCTGACCATTTGTACTTCCATCTCTGTTGTATATTCTCTTATGTGTACCTCTGTTCCCTCTCCCGTATTGCTCGTCTACCCATTCTCGTGTTTACCTTGCTTAGGACGTACTTTGTCCTAAGTATGGGGGGTGGACGAACCAAGTGTTCATTCGTCATTCCGTTTCATCACTCATGTTGTTGCCTATACTTAGGGTTGCTTTTACCCTAAGTATAGGGGGAATGATGCGTACATCCATTTCTATCTTCTTCCATCTTCACATCTCTTTTCTTCTTTCCCTCTTCTATCTTCTTCATCTACCGAAAAGGTGCCGCCCCTTTTTGTCAGACTTCTATACTTAGGACGTACTTTGTCCTAAGTATAGGGGGTGTGCACCCCGAGTTGATTGTATACTTTGATCCTCTCTACTGTCTCCTCTTCTTGTCTATACTTAGGGACATCTTACCCTAAGTATAGGGGGAGACAGTCGGAGTATGATCTGTTCATTCCCACCCTTGACCCTCCCTGCTTTGTGTACAGTCTGCTATACTTATGATTATTTGATCCTAAGTATGGGGGGACGGTCAACTTCTCATTCCTTCATTCATTCGTTCCTTATTCTTTAGATTTTCCTATACTCAGTACGAGTCATGTCTTCTTTTTCTCTCTGATCTATGAGGACATAGCTCAAGCTAAGTATAGGGGGGTCATATATACTACGTATATACTTTAGCCATAACTCATACTTTCGTATTTTCTTAATAATTATGGCTAATTATACTTATAAAAATTCATTAAAATCATTAATAAAAAGATGTGAATATTCCTCAAAATTCTTTTTGTATCTACTGATTAATAAATCAGGTAAAAATATTTTTTGTAAAATGTTTGAAAAATAGTTTGAAAATCCTTGTGAAAATCTTTTGAAAACTACTTGGAAAATGTTTTGTTACATGTTTTCAACCTTTGTAAAAACACTTTGATTGTAAGATTTATTTTCTTTGAATGAAATAAAATGTTTGAAAAATAATTTGCAAATTGTTTGAAAAATGGTTGCAAAAATATTTGAAAATTCTATATATACTATTTGGAAAACCTTTGCAAAACGATTTTCAAATAAGTGTACATGTTTGTAAAATTCTTTGTAAAAATTATTTTGGACTACAGTTTTCAAAATTGATTGAAAAACATGTGTCAAATAAGTTTGAGGAATACTTACATCTCACCTAAAATTCTCTATGTATATACTTATAAAATTGACCACTTACCCTTGTAAATTCTTAAAAATCTACTGCTTGTAAATATAAGAAGCACCCCATGTAAATATTTGTACCTAGCTTTTAGTTCAAATCTTTTTGTTTTCAAAAACCCTAAATACATTTACAAAATTAAAATCCAAAAACATTTGAAAAACCTTTTTGAAAAATCTAAAAAATACATATGCATCATCTTTTCAGAAATCCATAAAAAGTTCAAAATCTTTGAAAATTGCATCATAAAAATATTTTCTGCATTTGCATGGCATTCGTATTTTTTGGATTGAGTTTGGTAGTTAAACGAGTCCAAGTAAAATCCGAAGATTGGAGCTTGATTGGACCTTAAATTTACTTAATTAACAGGAACCTTATAGGAGCTGGAATTGAGGTACTTCAGGTCTAGTTGACTTAATTCTTCGTGGATCATGAGACTTGGTAAAATGGATTCTTGACTACCTAAGTATAGTATTTCGGAGCACACACACGACTCTTGTTGATAATGACCTAACTTCTACACCTGCACCTTTCACTTGGCTCAACTTAGTTGGAGTGGTGAGGGGGTTGGATTTGCCGGTATGAGACGCACAGGGATGGAAACACTTGTCCTCCTCTAGGGAGGGAAGTGCACCCCAACCCGTCCAGTGATGAGGAGTTTCGAGGATAGGAGATCATGGGTTGCAATAAAGCTTCAAAAGAGGGATAGTCTACTGGCTCAAGAGGAAAACTCCCTATGTAAATGCTAATGTATATAGTATTCGCAAAAAAAGAAAAAAATACAAAAAGCAAAAACTCCAAAAAAGTGGACAGGCATGTATAAAATAAAAAAAATGCGTGCCGGAGTGTACATATGTGTATAGTCAATAAGCAAGCTTGAGCTTCAAAGTCAAATCATGTGAGCATGCAGCTGGATGACTTGACTACACTAGTCTTGCATCCTAGGATAGGTAGCTACACTGGATACCGTCCATTCTTCTCTTCACCCCCTCCTCTTGAGCTCGTTGCCACTTGAACTTAGAAGGGAATACCCTACTCCTTGAGGAATGAGTTGTTGGATTGGGGAATCATTGGGTTGTCATATTGGAGAAGCCAGTCTCTTGGTCATTTCAGTTGGGGAGAGCCACCATCACTTACACTGTACGAGACAGAATTCATAGTCATAAGGGTTTGCGTATGAGTTGAAATATTTCTGATCTAGCTATTGAGGAGACTTGAGCAGAGTTTTGGGATTCTCAGAGACTGTTGGATTTCAAATCCGATTTTCATTAAGGTTCCGCCCGCACTAAAATTCCAATGGTCCGACTTAAGCTCCAGACTTTGATTTTGTGAAGACAAGTTCGATAGTTTAACTTAGTCCAATTTTCTTCTTTTTCTTTTCTTTATTTTTCTTTTTTGCACTTATTGCATAAGTGTTTTCTAGGGACTAGCAAAGGCAAGTATAGGGGGATGATGAAGCTACGTTTCATCATCTTTATTCTATCATTTTGTCTTAAAAATCCTAGTAAATGCGTGTAAATAGCGTTAATTCATGCATTTTATCATCCATGCATTATTGTGTAAATGTTGTATAAAATGTGGTTTTTAAAGCCAAAATTATAGAATAGAGAAAAGAAAAAAAGAATAAAATATTGTAGATATTTTATGACCCGAAACCCCGAGACCTAGGCATCTTGATGACTAGGTCGATAAGGAATAAAGTAGGGGGAGATAAGGGCCAAAATACAATAAAACCCCCTTTTATTCAATTCATTCTTTATGTATTTTGGGACCTATTTTTTGTTCCACTTTGTATACTTTAAATAAAGAAACTTTGAACAAGAAAGTTGTAGATAATTAAACAAAGAAAAATACAAAATTTATTTCACACAAAAAAATGTACAGATAAAAAGTTATGATCTGAATAAAATTCCAAAATTCCAACTTCCCAGACCTGTATCTTGCAAATAAAAACTCGAAATGTACAAACATACTTTTAATTGTATATAATTTATCATAAGCTATTTAATAAAGGTGGTTTCGTATTTTTCGGAGTTACGATTTGAAAGTTGAGTTTTGGACCCCATTTGTATACTCGTACAGATTAAAATATTCATTTTATTTATTATTCATTATTTTTATAATTTTATATTTTTATAATTTATAAATATTATTTATAATATATGTGTACACTAAAATGGGAATAAAACAAAAATAAAACATAAAAATAAAATGCTTGTCTATAATACATAGGTATAATACCTATACATATACCTGAATAATTAACACTTCTATTTTATTAAGTGTACAAAACACTTCATAAAAATAAAATAAAAATATAGTTAAGTGTATAAAAATACTTTATAAATTTATAAAATAATAAACAAAAATAAATAAATTAAATTTATAAAATAAAAATAAAATATTAAAATATATAGATAAATATACCTATATAGCATATAAAAGGTAACTTGTAAAAGAATACCTCGAAAAAATAAATAAAAATCACAATAAAATAATTTACAAAATAGTAAACAATTTTTTATTAAATAACCTAAAATTAAATAAATTGTTTACTAATTTAAATTGATTTTACAAATGATTTCCCCAGGGTTTTTCCTGGTTGGTCCACGTGGACCAACTAGGAAGGTCCAAAAGTTGACCGCGGGTCAACTCTCTGACCCGCCCCCTGTGGCTCTATCAGATGTGGCTTTTTCTTGGTTTTCGCCAATTCTTGGAGGCCACGTCTTACATCTTTTCATGATCGACTCTTCACGACTTTTTCTCCCCTACCATAGAGCATACACGCCCTATGCTAATATCGGGGATTGGACCGTTGAATCCTCTGATTTCACTCTATCTTTGAGCCATGTCACCCATCCTCTTCAAAAAGGCCCCTTCCTCCATTTTTGGATTTTGAACCCTTTTTCCCGTTCTTCCACCCTTCTTTCGTATGCTGAGGTTAGAGGGAGGTGACAGCAACTTCACCTCGCCGTTAGGAGGAGAGGAGCGGTGCGGAGGCGCTTCCACTACCTCCGGCCATGCTCGGCCGTTGAGGTCCCTGTTCACGGTTTTCAGCCGTTCTAGCTCACTTTTTATTTGCTTTTTCTTGCGTTTTTATATCATTCTTAGCAGTAGAAACCTTTATCCACTTTCCAGTTCGATCCACGCTCAACCGATCACCTAAGCCACCCCTCGCTGGAGCTTGCTCTGACGAGCTTTTAGTCCGCCACACTCTGCCTATCTTTCGCCAATAAAATATGGGTACTGCACCTCCTTTTTGCTTCTACGATTTTCTTTCACGTGCAGGACCCAAGGGAGGCATTTGAGCCTCATCTTTTTTCCCAAAAAGAGGCTCCAGGTGCATTGAAGTCCAGGGCGCCACCACTGAGCTCCGAACCCGTTCGACCCCTCCAGCTGACGCGGATTCGCCCCAACATTCATCTCATCATTCCAGCCGCCTTGTTGGAGGTCGTAGCAGAGAGATCGAGTTGGTCGAAGGTGCGCAGGGGCTGTGTTCTTCCGATGATCTTCCAGATGCCCTCCATGCCGTCGATCTTGATGATGTTCTTCACGAGCTACAGAAGGCGTGCGATGGGATCGGGCCGGTGCCATTGATCCCCTCAGAGGGATCTAATCTGGGTCGTTCGCCTGAAGAGGTATCGGCGCGGGGCAGCACGACGGTTGGCGTAAGTGGGAGGGATCCCACCGTCCCTCTGCGCCCTTAGCTTTGGGTATTTTGCCAACACACCCTGAGCTATTTCGTATTTAACTAGAAATGCCAAAACTTTCATCTATGTTTTAAACTTTTGTAAAATTCACATGGTGCCCCCTGGAGTTTTGTAATATTATATTCTGACCCCTACCAGGTCACGTGCTTACGCGAACGTGACGGTAATTTTGCAGGCATACCCAGGAGATTTTGCATATTCATTTTCAGTCACAAAACTTTAAATTGCAATTATAAAATTTCTGGCTATTTTACATTGAAGCCCCTAGAGTTGTGTTATTTGCATATTCATCCCTGCCTGGTCACGTGTCCGGTGTACGTGTCCCTGCGATTTTGCGACGATAACCTCGCATCTTTAGCTATTTACATTTAGTCCAGAGAGTTTTAATTTAGTTATATATTTTGTGAGAAATTTACATACAGGTCCTCGAACTTCTCCATATTTACAATTATACCCTTTGTCCATGTGTATTTTCTTGTTGTTGTTTTTATTTAATTCATGCATCTATAAAATTCCAAAAATCACCAAAAAAATACCATAAGCTCTTGTTGCATCTTAGATTCGCTTCATATTTTTATTTTGCATTTTTATTTCATTATAATATTTATTAAAAATAAAAAAACGCTTTTTAAGCATTGTTTGCATTATAAATTCCATAAAAATTATAAAAACACCTCAAAAATTCCCAAAAAAATATTTTGTGTCTTTTATTGTGTATTAACTTGTATACAAAAGTCACTAAAAAATATAAAACAAAACTTTTAAAAATATAAAATCCCAAAAATCTTCCTAAAAATCTTAAAAATTCCACAAAAATCCTCAAAATATAAACTTTTTATAAATTTTCTCTATTGTATTATATTTAATTTAAAATTAATTTGGGGAATTTTGTAAATGTTTACTATTTTTCATCCTCGTTTTAATTTCGACCAGTAATTTAGTTCACTGTTTTCTAGTAATTTTGACTTTAAAAATATCAAAAAAATTAGGAAAAATCTGGAAAATCACAAAAACCTAAGAAAAATATAAAAAGACCAAAAACATTTTTTACTGAATTTTACTTATTTATATTTATTTTTATAAATCCTTTTTCCCTCTCTTTCTTACTTCATATATATTCTATTATTGAAAGAGAAAATATAAAAATATAAAATATAAAAAGAAAATACAAAATCAGAAATAAAAAAATCAAAATATAAAAATATAAAATTAAAAAAATAAAACAAAAAATATAAAATTAAAAA
The DNA here is from genome assembly GCA_037367405.1 of Ottelia alismoides. NCBI lineage: Eukaryota > Viridiplantae > Streptophyta > Magnoliopsida > Alismatales > Hydrocharitaceae > Ottelia > Ottelia alismoides. The sequence goes on along the minus strand of JAZKJV010001690.1, from coordinate 148,817 downwards.
CCCACAAAACATAGCACTTATATAGACAAGTTGATCACATTCACGATTTTGTGCATTATTGCCCCGTTCTACCTGTCTGCTCCCTGTGTTCGACCTCTACACTGCTTGCACTATACACATCCTTTGTAGAGTTATAATAAATTTTAACTCCACATATTGCTTTCATTGCTTTACGTGATTGTTGTGGGTTAATTGTTGTTTGAATTGGGATTTCTTGCGGGTCGCCACAGCGACTGCGTCTCCGCCTTGTGTAAGACGTACTTTTAAACCCGTGAAAATTCGGTTCATCACTCATGCCCTTAGAGCACTGCAAAAATTCAATGAAGTGAATTTAGTTTTATCATGGGAAAAGAGTTACTTCATGGTCACAAAAGGAAACATGTTAGGCCACGTCATTTCCAGGTGAGGCATGGAAGTTGACCCGGTGAAGGTGGATGTGATTGTCAAACTTGAGCCATCTTGAAATGTGAAGAACATGAGGACATTTCTGAGGCATATGGGATTCTACAGAAGATTCATCAAGGAATTCAACAGATTTGCCTGACCTCTGATGATGCTTCTCTACAAGGAGACTAAGTTTAATGTTGATGAAAAGTTTCTCCAATCATTCTATCAGTTGAAAGAGCTCATCACTCGGGCTTCAGTCCTATAGCCACTGGATTGATCTCTACCATCTAATATCATGATAGACACATCTGATTTTGCAATTGGAGTTGTTTTAAGACAAAAAGGAGATAAGTTGCCCTATGCCATTCACTACACCAACAAGACATTAGATGAAGCACAAAGAAATTATATAGTCGTAGAGAAGGAATTACTGGAAGTGGTTTTTGCTTTAGAAATATTAAGTTCCTACCTTCTTGGATCAAAAGTTATTATTTCAATGACCACTATGTTATCTGATACCTATAATAGAAGAAGGATGCCAAATCACGTCTACTCGGATGGATCCTTCTCCTCCAAGAATTTGGCTTGGAAATCAAAGATAAACCTGGAGTTCATAATGTGGTAGCAGATCATCTGTCCAGAATAGAATGCCAAGATGCTCGGCTGAGTAGTGCATTAATCACGAAAAACCTTCCTAGATGAATCCATCCTCAGTATTGGATCTCTCCCTTGGTTTATCAATATTGTGAACTAACTCATCTCTGGGGTAGTCCCACAAGGTTGGACGAAGATAATGAAGGAAAATTTATGTCTGATATCCACTTCTACCAATGGTAAGATCCATATTTGGTCAGGAAAGAAGCATATTGTATTTGTCATCAGTGTATTCCTCGTGAGGAGTATACAAGTGTCCTAGAGCACTATCGTAAGCTTGAATCTGATGGACACCATTATGGAACGACTACAAAGATTCTATAGTATGGCCTCTGGTGGCCTACACTATTCAAGGATGGTAATAAATATGTCAAAGCCTGTACTGATTGTCAGAAAATGGGTAAAACCCTTGGTGTTGAAGATTATATGCCCCACAAATTCATTCAAATATATGATGTGTTCGATGCATTGGGCATTGATTTTATGGGTTCATTTCCTAACAGTCATAATACATCCTGCTTGTTGTAGACTATGTGAGTCGATTGGTTGAAGCTATCCCTGCTCGAGCCGCCGACATCAGAATAGTGTGTAAATTCATGAAAGACAATATCATCTCGCAGTCTAGGATACTGCGGATTTTGATATCTTACGTGGATAGATGCTTCATTAATAAATATGTTAAGAAATTAAAGAATGAGTACGACATCGATCACCAAGTCGCATGTCCTTATCATCTTTAGTCTTATGGACTGCCTGAATTATCAAATTGCAAAATCAAGACAATCTTGCAAAAACTTGTAAGGTCGGACCGCAAGAATTGGTCACAACTCCTGGACTCAGTTCTCTGGGCATACAGAACCGCATGCAAGTCTCCCTTGGACATGTCTCCCTATCATCTTGGGTATGGAAAGCCTTGCCATCTACCGTGGAACTCATTCACAAATCGCTATGGACAGTTAACATATGTAACCTCGACTTATAGAAGGTGGTCAGTAAAGAAAATTGGATCTGAAAAAGCTCCTAAAATTCCGAGATTACACATATGACAACATCTTGATGTACAAAGATAAGGTCAAGCGTTGTCATGACAAGCGCATCAGATGAAAGACCTTCGAATCTATACAGAAAGTATGGTTGTGTGATGTGAAGTTGGAGATTTTTCCAGAGAAATTGGAAAGTAAATGGATAGGACCTTACAAAGTCAGAACTATACGTGATAATAAGTGTTTTGAAATCAGACTTGTCACCTGATGCGCAACCATTCATCGTCAACAGTTAGTTGCTGAAGCAGTATTTAGAGCATGACACATTCCTAATTGTTGTCAATTCTATTCAAGTAATTTTTTTAGGAAGAATTCACTACTGCAACAGCATCAGTGGAGTCAGACAATCTCCCAAAAATATCTTTGATTGATTTTCTTATTTTCTTCTTTTCTTATTTTCATTTCAATTTTCCAAATCTTTCATTCTTCTGTGTGGTTCTCGTCCCATTCATCTGTGTTAAACTTAGGATATGCTTCATCCTAAGTATAATGGGGAAGAGTGCATTCAGGTTATTCATTATTCTTTCTATCGTGTGTTTCTTACTTTTTGAAATTTTGTCTATACTTAAAGATATTTTACCCTAACTATAGGTGGAACAAGTTAATCCTAACAATTTCATAAATGTTGGATCCTCGATCATCCCTATTTTGTATATAGTCTTCTATACTTATGATTAGTTGATCCAAAGTATAGGGAGGATGATTGAGTCCTCATTCTTTCACTAACCTTTATTAAAAATACTTAAATTTTTGGAATTTTCAAAAAAACTCATAAAAATTGTAAAAATATCTCAAAAAATGCATAAAACTTTTTCAAAAATCCATAAAAGTTCAAAATAAAAAATTTACTTGGCAAAAAGATTTTCTTAAATTGTACATAACATTTGTATTTTTCAGAATGATCAAGACAATTGAACAAGTCTAAATAAAGTATGAAGATTAGAGCTTGGTATAAACCTTAATCCACTTAGTTTCTCGTAAACTCATTAAGGATTGGAATTGAGATGCTTCAAGTACATTGACTTAATTCTTTATGTTTCATGAGACTATGTTCATGAGTTGATTCAATGTGTTTAACTAAAATCCTTCATGTATGACTCTTGAGACAGAGACTTTACAAGAAATCTCGTACTTAACACTTAGCTAAAACCATATGGATTGTTGAAAAATCTTGGAGTCTAAGTCGGGACGATACTAGATCGCTTCATTAAGGGTGGCTCAGGAACAATTCTTGGGGACAGCCGAAATCGGTACTTCGACCCACTTCTTCCAATAGCAAGGACATCTAACGACTGGAGACTGGATTAAAATAATGCTTCCAACGAGGAATGGATTGCTAGCACAACTTTTTCCAAGATTCCAAAACATGGACGAACCAAAAGACTCTATATCCATCAGGGCACAAACAAGAATGCAAAGCAATGCAAAGAAAAGAAAAGCCCAAAAAGAAGCCTATACCAAAAATTCCACAAAAACATCGAGCTTCCAGAAAGAACATGCTTCTTGGTGAAGACTTAGTTAAATTATAGAGGTTCACAAGGGAATGAGACTACATTGTTATTCCCACTTCTCTTCCCATTCTTCTAGCTTCTCCCTTCATTGTGAACCAGTATGCACCTGACCTTAGAAGGAAATATCCATCTCACCGAAGACGAGTTTCCAGAGGAGGAGACTCCTAAATTGTTAAATGATTTGTCTTGGAAGAGCTAGCAAATTCATACACAATTTCAAGGTTGCGAGAGTATGTGACTCAGAGGATGGTTCTAGCCAGGCTATGAATTGAGATGAATAATAGGATTATGGAACCTAAGGGTTGTTTTGTCGCAATTCCTAACCTTAATGTGGTTCTGAACAAACCAAGAATCCAAAGGTCTAAACTGGGCTCCAAACTTTGATTTTATTAAGAAGAGTTTGAAAGTCAACAATTATTTCATGTTCTTTCTTTTTCTTTTCTTTATTTTCTTTTTCACACTTGTTACCATAAGTGTTTTCTAGGGACTAGCAAGGGCAAGTATATGATGTTATGAATCTTCATTTCATCTCCTTATTCTTTTATTTTGGCCTTAAATCCCTAGCTAAGTGCATGTATATAACATTAATTCATACAAAATAACATCCAATAATTCTAAAACAAAATAACAGAGGAAATAAAATAAAAAAATGAAGTGTCAAAGACACTAAGTGACCCTAGACCTTGAGAACCAGTCATCATGATGACTTGGTCGACAAGGAACAAAGTAGGAGATATGGTAGAGAAATTGTATAAAAAACAACCAGAAAACCCTAATTCTATAGCCCAATAATTGCATTTTGGGACCTATTTTATTATGTATTATTTATACCTCAAATAAATTAATTTTGAACATGAACGTTGTATATAAAATACAAAGAAAATATAAAATTTATTTCATTCAAAAATAATGCACACTGTATCCATGACACATAGAATAAAAAGCCACAACGAAAGATTCACAGATATGCATATTCGTTCAACAAATTCCTCTACCTCTATATATATCTCTGAGATGTTTGGATTTTTCAAAACTCTATAGACATGCAGAAGAAAAATGATATCCCCACTCAGACCAAGACATAACTTTTACCAAAAGTTTATTGTAATCTTTTTATTCAAATAACAATTAAGGTGAAGCAGGTCAAGAACAACAGACACAAAATTGACCAAACTCACCATTATTGTTCATAAAATTAAATTATTTATTTAATGAAAGTGGTTTCATTTAATTTGAAGTTAAGATGCAAAAGTTGGATTTTAGACCCTTGTTCTGCAATATACTTGTATATAATAATCAATATATTTATTCTTTATACATTTAGCTTCTTTATATTTTTATATTTGTAAATATATATAATTTATTTTCCTAATAAAATTAGAATAAAAGCATTTAAAATTTACTAAGCAAATAATGTATTATAATATATAGGTAAACTATACCTATATAATATTTATACATAATTATTTAAGTAAATAAATAAACTTATAAAAATAAATTAAAATATGTAAATGTGTAAGTAAATACATTTTAAATATAACAAATATGTAAATAATAGAATAAAATCTAGAATACAAAATAAAAATAAAATATACGAAGTACATGTATATATACATATGTATATACATGTAAATCTTAACATGTGTTAAATTAACTTGTAAAAATAAATAAAAATTAAAATAAAATACTACATAAAATAATAAATATTTTTCATGCTTTGACTTTAGTAATAAAATCAATTGTGATTTTCAAATGAATTAATAAAGCATTTTGTCAACTTTTTCTTGGTTGGTCCACATGGACCAACCATGTGCATCCCTTGCTGACCTTGGTTAACAGTCCTTCCTTCTTCGTCTAACTTGTTAGAAGTTTCCAGCCACCTATTTTCCTTGATTTTTTGGCACTCCTCCAAGCTGAATTAGGCCTCAAGCTCTTCACAAAAGCTCCTCCCCATACCACCCTCAACCTTGCCATCACTCTAAATCACATGTACATACACGTCGTCTCCTTATATCTCGTAATCATTAAACCCCCTTTGTTTGTGGGAATCTCGACCCCCTTTTGCAGTTTTTATCCTCCTTGGTGTCTTGAACCCTCACACCACTCGTAGATAGGTTGAGCTTGGTGACAGCTCGCTCCTCACTAAATTTGCAGCGTGCGAAGGGTGTCATTGGATTGATCCATACTTCACCGGACCATCTCCGATGAGGTCTCTGCTCCTTGGTCTCCATGTGTGAGCTATATATTTTCCTTGCATTTCTAGGTATATTTTAGTTGTAATTTTTATTTATAGCTCTTATTCCATGATTTATTCATTTGATTTAGCGTTGAATTTAGATTTACAATATCCCGGAGCTTAGAGCTCTAGTGTTCATTTCACATGTAACCCTATGTTCCGGTCGCCATTTTCACCTCAGCACCCGCCCCAATCACTTCTCCTCCTGCCAGGCCACCCATCCACTGTGATTCCTTCATGGATCAAGTTGCCCGTGCTTCTTCCTCTGCCTTGCGCCAGACCAATAATAGCCATGACCAATCGCCAGAGCTCCATCGTTCTTCTTGCACAGATATTAGGCCCTGAAGGGGTCATCCTCTGGGGAACTGACTCTTTCTTACCAAGTCATGTTCTTCCTCCCGACCACCGCTCTATCTCCTACATCTAATTACGAGAGCCTCCTGAAAGCACCGCAGGAGGCTGAATCACTCTTAGGAATTCAGTTTAGGTGCCTCGAGCTTCGTCGAGCTATCATGACCCTACCAATGGGTCCTTGACATTTCTAAGGTTGTCAAGAGCTAAAATCCCTTTTAGGAAACTCATAAGAACTTTAGCAGCAAGGAAGAGGGTCGAACGATGAATCTTCAATGTGTCAAAGCTGGGAAGTGGCGGGGTTCTTCCATGTTCTTCAAATGTCTTCTCCATCATCTGATTGGGAACCAATATGCTTGTCTACAACCACTATTGGATCAGCTCTATCAGCCATTCAACAAATGGGTGATTAACTCAATAACCCCATGCTATTTTGTATTTTCAATTAAATCCTATAAATATTAAATTACACTTTATATTTTGCATGCAATTGCACAGGCCCCTGGAACATTTTGTATATTGCGTTTAGGTCTTTGCCAGCTCACCTTACGTGGTGGCACAAGTGAGGTGGGCAAATTATAGTCGTACCCTTCAAACTTCTGATATTTTTTTAGTCCATAGAATTCCAAATATAATGTTAAACTTTTGGGATATTTGCACGGCAACCCTTGTTATTTATTTTATTATAAATATACCCTAATAAGCATTTAATTTTATTTATTTTTTTTATTTTGTTTAAATAGCTCTAGTGCTTCTAAAATTTTGGTAAAATTGTAGTAAATGCCTAACATTATGCTTGTTCACATCATATTTTTAGCATTTACCTACATTTTCCCATTTATTAAAAATCACAAAGGAGCTATTTACTTCCTATCTAGCTATAAAAATAAAAAAATAAAATCATATCTAAAATTATAAAAACAATATATAATATATATTAATAAAAAAATGTAAAAATAAAATCTTAAAATTGAAAAACCTTAAAAATATTATAAAAAATCAGAAAAATTTGTATAAAAATATAAAAATATTTGTTTCAATATTATTTCTATTTATATTATATTATATATTAAAATAAGTTTTTGAAAATTTTGAAGTAATTATCTATTTTTAATACCCAAACAAGCTTATTTATTATACCTACTATTTCGATATAGTTAATCAATTAAAAATACCTAAAATTAGCGAAAATTACAAGAAAAAGCACAAAAATAAAGAAAAATAGACAAACATAAAAATAATTTATTTAAAATTTTGAATATATATATAAGTATATTCAAACAAAGTTCTCTTTCTTCAATTTAGGCATAAGTAGTTTATAAGTTGACTCTTTACTTCCATACTAGTCCTTCATACTCTCTAGTATGCTCGTACAGTCTGAGTCAACGAGGAAGCTACTTAAAAACAAGAAAGTCAAGGTGAAAGTAGACTAGAAGCTAAGAAACATATAAAATCCTATATAACCTATTTATAGTCTATATTACTTATATAGACCTATTATTAATATTATTAATTATAAATATCTCAAATATAATTTAAAACATGTACAAAAATAAAAAGGATTGTACTTGAATATATTTCCTGAATTTTATATATTTATAATGTATACAAAAAATATTATGTATTATTTATAATATACATATTGTTATATATATTTCATATCCTTAAAAGGAAAAAGAAAATAAAATTGTAAAATTAAAAAGAAAAATAAAAATGCTAAAAGTTCATAAACATTAAAAATATATAACATTAAAAATCCAAAAAAAATAAATATATTTCAAAACTCACAAAAAGTCCAAAAAGTACAAAATTAGTTGCTTGTTTTTATTTATAGACAATAATTATTACATTGTCCCCATTGCTCTTTGTGGTTCAGCACTCTACACTTATTCACTGTACAAACAATTTGTAGAGTTAAAATAAAAAATTTTGACTCACACATTTGCATTGATTATTCGTACATTATGGGTTGATTGTTTGTCTGAATTGATTGATTGAATCTGAGTACTGCGAGAGCGACCAATACAGCGTCTATCGGATTCAACTTGTCGGACAACGCATGCCCTCCAAGACCAGACATTAGGATCCTTGTTTGACCTCTTCAACATCGTGTTTGTACATGTGATTGACTGTATTGATTGCGTAACCCTTGCATTTCTTTCCTGTATTAATAACTTATATGAAGCTTTTGATTAATTGCGTTTTGGTCTCTACTGAGTTGTTTTAACTGTATTATTTATATTGCTTTGATTAAATAGATAACTTTCCCTAAAACTCCATAAAATTCATATTAAATGTCTAATAACTATATCTAGTTGTTATAACTTTGTTTTGAAAATTAACATCATTTCCTAAATTTAAAGAAACAGAAACACACCATATTTCACTGTCTGGTCATTAAAATATTCATAAAAATTCAAATATTGTTTGTAAAATTCTAAAGATATTATTCTAGTTACTTCTTTATTTTATCATGTTAAAAATACATAAAAACCATAAATTTTAAATATTCTAAAAGTCTTATAAACTCGTATAAAATTGTAGAAATTTTAGAAAATTACATAAGTTACTTGTTTTAAAGCTTATAAAAATATTTCTATATAAAATTTGTTTCCATATCATTTGATTTGATTTTCTATTTGAAAAATACCAAAAATAGTATATTATTTACCTTAAATTTTGTTTTTAGTTATAAATCAGTAAAAATCTATAAAAATATAAAAATACCACAAATTCATTAAAACTATAAAAAATATAAAACATAAAAACATTTTGTTTTCTTATTTTTATTTTGTTTAACATATTTTAAAAATCTAAATAGGCTTTTATTCAAATTTATATATATTATATTCATAAATAGATTTTTTAGATTAAAAATACATAAAAATTGCAAAAATGGAAATTGATTAAAATATAAAAATATAAAATATCCGAAAATTCATCAAAAATATATAATCCATTAAACATCATAAAAATAATTAAAAAGAACATAAAATTTTGAAAAAAAACAAAATTAAAAATCTTCATTAATTAACCAAAATTAATATTCCTTGATTATTTGTAACCACCCTTAGTTTGACCATGGATGCTATGCCAGGTTAAATAAAAAGTACAACTATTTCATTAAAAATTTTGGATGTTATACCAGATTAAATAAAAAATACAACTATTTCATTAAAAATTTTGTTTGAATTGATTTTGGGTTGCAACGACACTTTCATATTGACATTATTTCCTCGTTAAATAAAAACCCATTGAAAAAACTCGATTCAAATATTAAAAACAAAGGAAGATTACGGTAACACCTACAATTGTATCCAATAGTTTGCATCCATATATCTGAGAGTAGAAAACACATCCTAAAAGTGGATTATCCAACGCATTACTTGTCTTTATTTTGGTATTTGGATAGAGGGTTTTAATGTTGGGAGGGTTTACTGTGATGTGATTGTATTCAATTTTGAAAAAATGATTAGAAGTTTAGTATTTTAATATTTTTTGGAAGACAAGATGGTATACTATACTTTTTTGTAATAAATGAAAGAGAAATGAATGATTTGATGTATTAAATGAGAGAGTGTGGTTTTTAGGTAGACCCCGTGTGATGGAAAATAAAATATAGAAAATTTTGTGAGACAACCTCCAATCTAAATAATCCGTAAATGCTTTGAAGAGAGGTTGCTCACTTCATACAACACTTGAACTCTTTCTATAAAATCTAGAGAATACAACGATTACACCCAGGGGTGGAACTAGTATATATTACGAAGGGCCATGGTCCCCTCTCACGATTATTCCATGTCACTTGTACAATGTATTAATTTTTTAATACGACCCCTCCTTAATTGTATTATAATTAATATTGTTACATAAATCTATAGAATTATTAAATGGTCAAATGGTAGATTGATATGATTAGTATTTTGGAGACCAAGGTTCGAGTCTTATCTCCATTGATTTTACTTTCTTTTATATGGTGTATCCAATCACTTCCAAAGTATCAAAATAATTTGATATAAAATTATATTCGAGACTATTTATCTCTCCCATTGTTCTTATTACTTCTTGTAAATAAAATAAATTTTATTATTTCCTTTCAACCATGAATTGTTTTGTTTCAAAATTTCACTTGATAATTTAGCTTTTTAGGATGGATTTAGAGAGGTTTAAATTATTATATTTATCTAATTTTAAAAATAACCACTGAAAATACCAATCTATTTGAAATTCTAACAATAATAATAGATTTAAATTCTACGTTTATCAAGATTGAAAGAGGTTCGTTTTAAAAATATTAATTCTATTTAAAAATATCATTGAAAAATACATAGATTTTTCCATTTTTGAGCATTCATAATAGTTCTTCTCATTACAAGGAAAACAAGTTGTGGTTACAGACCTATGCCCACGGATGTGGGGTTTGTTGCCACGGAATTGGGGTTTAGCCACAACACGTCGTGGCCAGTAGCTGTAGCTACAAGTCTCGTCGCGAGAGTTCTCTAATCACGAATATATCGTGGCCACTACAAGTGGCCACATAATTTGTCGTGACCACAACTCTTGTATGAAGATTTTGGCCACGGGTTGTAGCTACGAAAAACTAGTGGTCACGGAATTATCGTGGCCACAAGTTTCCGTAGCCACATTCCGTAACCACAACTCATTTTTCTTGTAGTGTCTATACCCGGCCTCTCCTCAATGAAATTTCCGATTCCGCCCCTGACACATATGGAATAAAACTCGAAGCTGCATCGTTCGTGTCAAAATCAGACCTTGAACGAGATTAAGCTACTCCCCTGGACGTCGATATAATCTTCGGGACGTGACAGCATCATCTGTATATCTATCTATATGTTTGATAGTCTTTAGTAGGGAAGGGGCAATGCATGTTCTTTGTGGGGGAGGCTTTGTTGTTTTTGGCTGCACTGCACCTAATGATGACGAGCATTTGACATCAGCATGACACCGTAACTGTTGCTTCATCTTTTTTTAATTATTTCCACGGGATGATTGAGTTGAGACGAATCGATATTTCAAACCCGTACCGGAGATGGACGAATCAGACGACTCGGCTCTCCAATACAATTCGCGTCACTACAGACGCCCACCTCACATTCGAAGGAAATGACTAAGTCAGTCAACAATAATTATCCCAACTGTGAGACATTTCTATCCATTCATACATAAAATATGTATAATAACGTAAAGTTTGATCGCATCCGAATGGCGAAAAAAGGACGAGTTCGAGTCTTCGATATGACAACTTTCAAAGACCCTTCTTCGGAATAATAAAATAATACAAAGAAAATCCCAGTACATCAGAAAAAATAGTTGAGAGAAAAAAATGTGTATATATTGACGGATATTTTTGGAAATCGCTACGATATGAACTGTTAAAAATATAATAACGGCTATTATTTGTCGAAATATCACTTTTATTATAAATAAAATTCGTAATAAATAGGATGCATGTTCGGTGTCATTAGCAATGACTTATATATTATCGATTATCTCTTGCCTAATCAACAACAAGTACTAATTCCTCGCAACTTTTAACAACAACCAGTGCAAACCTCAAAGGAACAACGAAAACAGCTGTTGAATTCACTGTAATAGACCGGATCTGTAGCAACATTTATTTTAAATCCGTCACTAAATCATTTGTTGTTATATATATATATATATATATATATATATATATATATATATATATATATATATATATATATATGAGAAAAGGGATTCTACTCCATGGAGTAGGTAACTTACCTACTCCATTTTCTTCTTTTTCAAAATTTTTTTATTTTTTTTTGAAAAATGCTTCCATGAATTTTCATAACTATATCTCTCTAATATGTCATTCAAATTTCGTCAGAAACAGTGACTCCTACGGCCTCCATCCAGACAATCATTTTTTAACGGTCTCAGATTTGCTGTATTTTTCGCGTTCTGGATGGAGGCCGTAGGAGTCTCTGTTTTTTATGAAATTTGAATGACATATTAGAGGGATATAATTATGAAAATCCATGGAAGCATTTTTCAAAAAAACTTAAAAAAATTTGAAAAAAAGGGAGTGGAGTAGGTAAGTTACCTACTCCATGGAGTAGGATCCCCTTCCTCTCTCTCTCTCTCTCTCTCTCTCTCTCTCTCTCTATATATATATATATATATATATATAGGGAAAAGGAATCCTACACCCAGGGGTGTAGGTAATTACCTACACCTGGCTCTTTTTTAAATATTTTTTGATTTTTTTGAAATGAAACTTTTGGGGAATTAGATCACTATATATCACCATGGTGTCATTCCAAATTCAACTTAATTCAAGACTTCTATCATCTCCATCAAGATTACCAAATTTTAACGGTCTCAGAATTGCTGAAATTGACCTATTCTAGATAAACGTGTTAGGAATATTTGTTTTGCATGAAACTTGAAACACTATATTCCTCTCAATATATTAAGAAAATCCCCCTAATACTTCCTTCAAAAAAATCAAAAATAATGAGAAAAAAGGTCGGGTGTAGGTACTTACCTACACCCTTGGGTGTAGGCTCCCAGCTTCGATATATATATATATATATATGAGAAACTTCAAATGAGACGGGGTCTCACTAATATTGTGGTGAGCCCTCAATCTCGTCCTTCTATTTTGGATCTCACGGCTGGATTTAATGATACATTAATTTAATTAATTTAATGGCTGAAAATTTATTTTCGCCATTGTCACGTTCTAAATATAGAATGTAACAACCATAGATCCTATTTTTATGGTAAGTCATTATGTTATTTCCATTCGCTCTTTCTCTCCATTGATTGATGATGGCATTCCCTCCTCTCTCTCGCGCGATTCGGCGACGGCAGCGCATATCCTCTCTCCTGTGCATGATCGTCCAGCAGCGGCGTTCTCTCTCCCTCACGATCAACAGTCGACGTCATCGATATCCTCCTCCACGCAAAGCTTCTCGACGATGGAGGATGTGTCCCGGAGGAGGAAGATGCGAAGGAAGGAGACGTGATGCATCTTACGCGTGGTGTTGGCGGCGATGGCGAAGGGGTTTCGTCGAGGGCTGTGAGGTTCCTCCAGGCGAAAGGGGGTCGATCGGTGGATGTGCAATGGTAATGCACGGATTTACATTGTTTTTTGATAATTTACATAATTGACCTTTCGATTTACATATTGATTCATTTTTTTACAAATCTCATTATTGGTTTACTTTTTTTGCAGAGCTCTCCGGAATTTTACAAAGAGCGCGATACAGTTACAAAAGGTCACAGAAATTTTACAATGGTAATGCACGGATTTACATTGTTTTTTGATAATTTACATAATTGACCTTTCGATTTACATATTGATTCATTTTTTTACAAATCTCATTATTGTTTTACTTTTTTTGCAGAGCTCTCCGGGAATTTTACAAAAGAGCGCGACACAGTTACAAAAGGTCACAGAAATTTTACAAAATGAGTATATACATTTACAAAAAAAGACCGGAGTTTACAAAGAGGATAATTACTCTTACAAAAAACTCATTGGAGTTTACAAAATAAATGTACCCATTTACAAAACAGAATTACCAATTTACAAACGAAAATGTGAAAAATAAAATCATTACGGAAATTACAAAAAGAACATAAATTTTCACAAAATCTCGCGGGCATTTACAAAGATATGGTTTAATCCAATTCATTCGGTGTAAAATTGGAAAAAGATCAGTAAAGGTATGATTCAAAAATACCAAAACCAGAAAACATTAAATGGTAATTCAAATCCATTAAATGAAATTCGAATTTACAAAAAAAAATGGGATGACGAAATTACCCTTTTGGACATGATTTTTGATGATACCGTCAGATTGAGATCCGACGAATCCTATTGAAGGCTCACCACACTATTGGTGAGACCCCACCTCATTTGAAGTGCCCCCTATATATATACATATATATATATATGAATATTATATATTGCTAAATGATTTTTTCTTGTAGAAGTAGAAAACAAAAGTCACAGTTGTTGCTATATCAATAGCAACATTATATATAGTAACATGTATATGTTGCTATTTTTCAAATTTGAAGATAATCTTGCTATATTTTGAACTAAAAAATCAATGACTATTTGCTCAAATCTTAAGAAAGAGCAACAGATAAGCATTGATATATAAAGCGTATGTAAGGATATCACAATAGTTATAATTTTCCTCTCTAGTATAAAAAATAATTTAGCAACGAATGATATTTTTCATATATATTTACTATGGTCGATGGATGATTTAGTGCGACAAATATATAATAAACTTCCCTGACAACCCCAATTCGGTATAGTTTCTTGAAACCTAGCAAAGCATGCGTTATTCATTTCATATTTGAGATTAAAGAAAAAATATAATTTCTAAATGGGAAAAAGCACTATGCTTTCTGAGAATCACGGTTTTTGAAATCGAATCGGACATCGAATCGGAAACCTTACCGAAATGATCGGATTGGGTTGAACCATTTAATCAAACCGGTTCAATCAAAATCATTATTTAAAATCGGATTAAATCAGACCGGTGAAAAAAATGATTAAACCGGCTAATCAAATCGAAATGAAATAATATATATATATATAATATATAATATACACTTAAATATATTTGAAATATAAATAAAATGCATAGATAATGTATATATTCCATACTATACATAAAGTATTTTTCTTATACACCATCAAATATTATATATATGATTCACATATATATATAGGGAATTTATCCAGAGAGCACTGTGCCCATTTGAATGGAATGAGCCCATCCTCACAGCCGTTGGATTACCAATATCAATCCCTAAATTTTAGGATCACGTCATAAGTCACAATATTTGGTGTCTTTTTAAAAATGGTATTTTCAGACTTTCTAAAATTAGCGTCCGCTGATATTTTGTGTTTGATATGGTCATTTCGAACATATTCTTGTTGATCTCGCGCGACGACCAAGCTTCTGAAATTGCAGGAGCTTCGTTCTTCGAAGGTATTTTTGTAGAACTTTTTTTAATCAATCGTTCGTTGCAAAATTTATGTTTCCTCTTATTTTTGCTCGTGAGTTGTCATTGTTGGTTCATATTATGATCTCAGTTTAATCGTTTGTTTTTATATTTTAGATTTCAGATTCAAACGCGATGCTCGATTTGTCATTTGATTTGGATTATGAAGTCTCAGAAACAATGACGAATGATGATTCTTGGTTGGATTTCGATCGTGAGAACATCATATGAGAAGGAACGATGATGGATGACTATCAATTATATTTAGATCATGAAAGCAATATGATTGCTTAGAAGTTTACATCCACAGAACACGAGATTCTGTTGTTCCATCTTTTGAAAATGATATCATTAGATATAATCATACAGTCTTTGTTTTAATATAAGTAAATTTTGTATTAATATCATTAACATGATGTGTATAACAAGTAACTTGTTAAATTACGTAAGTAACTTATAGATCATCGTCCTATTTGTAAGAACGATAAGTAATATCTTATATATTGTGCGTAACATATTCAAATGGAATCGGTAACATATATACAATAGTCAAGTAAATAGTTGTTGCGAAATTGGTAATATCCAAACAATGATTAGTAACTTACATTCATTTGATTATATGGTACATATTTCAGTAATATGAATAAACTGGTCAAGTAAGCGCTTCTTGTGAAGTCAGTAAAACCATAACAAATGGTCAGTAATTTCCATATGTGTTATTAATTTGAATAGAATTTGATAATTTAGAGATAGTACTCAAGTAATATATATACAATCTCAAGTAAATTTTTGTTGTTTGTTCAGTAATGTATATATCTATATCTTATAGCACATGTTTATATGGTACATATTTCAGTAATATGAATACAATGGTCAAGTAAGTGCTTGTTGTGAAGTCAGTAAAACCATAACAAATGGTCAGTAATTTCCATATGTGTTATTAATTTGAATACAATTTAGTAATTTACAGACAGTACTCAAGTAATATATATACAGTCTCAAGTAATTTTTGTTGTGTGTTCAGTAATGTATATACAATTCTCAAGTAATGGCTATTAGGAGATCAGTAATAATAAAATAATATCTTCAGTAACAATCAGAATGGGTTCAGTAATATGGACATTGTAATTAGTAAATATTGTATGGACACTAGTAATTACATAACCAGTAATTGATGTATGGATATTAGTAACTATAACTTCAGTAACAATTACAATGAGTTCAGTAACATTCATAAATGTGTTCAGTAACATTCAGTATGGACATTTGTAATTAGCCAAGTAACATTCATTTGCATTGGGAGTTCAGTAACAATTACAAAGAGTTCAGTAACATTCAGTATGGACATTTGTAATTAGTAATTGATATATGAACGTTACAACTTCAGTAACATTCATAATACGTTCAGTAATATGCATATTTTTAATCGGTAATTATTGTATGGACATTAGTAACTGACATAATCAATAACTATAATCAGTAATTTAGAAGTTTACATATCTATACGTGGAATGATCATTCCATAAATAGATCGAATGCTGGCAATAATTAAAATGTGTATTTTTTATCTTACTAAAACCGACCACCTATTTTTATGAAAATGATTTAACTCGAATTCCTATTATGTTAATAATGCAAAGTACATTGCTATTACCAAAACCGTCCCCTTCCAAATAGAACCATCACATACACGTGGCGAGCCCACGTTTGGTGCTCAAAAAACCTCAAATGGGCACAGTGCTCTCTGGATATGCCCTATATATATATATGAGTAAAATATGTATGCCCTTTTATGGGGAGCTAACTTAACACATTATTTTTTCCAAAAAAAATTATTTTTTTGAAAAATGCTTCCGTGGATTTTCCTAAATATACCCCTATATTATGTCATTCAAATTTTGTGCGAAACGGAGACTCCTACGGTCTCCATCCAGACAATCACTTTTTTAGCAATTCTGAGACCGTTAAAAAATGACTGTCTGGATAGAGGTCGTAGGAGTCTCTATTTCGCACAAAATTTGAATGGTGTAATATAGAAATATAGTGATGAATATTTATGGAAGAAATTTAAAAAAATAAAAAAATGTGGAGAAATTGAGGGGAGATAAGTTTGCTCCCCCTAGGGAGCAGCCCCATTATGTGAACTACATACTCTATAACATGATAATAGTTTAATTATATTTGAAATCTAATATTTGCAAAAAGTTGTGTCAGGGTAGTTGGTTAGAAGTTTGAAATAGAAATCAGAGATCATGGGTTCAACTCTTGCTACTAGTAAAGTTTTTAAATAATTTAAAAATTTAATGCGCTTCAACTTCGGTTAAACCGGGTAAAAAAATTTGGTTTAACCGGACAAGTTAATTAAAAGTTGAATAATCAAGCTGAACCGGCATAAATCGGTTAACTAGACCGATCCAGGCCCAGTTCACCAGTTGGACCGATCAAACCGACCGGTCCGATTTTGGAAACATTGCTGAGAACATATAACTTGCATGCTCCTACACTTTTTTCTCTCTATTTTTAAATTTTTTTTTTGAAATGAAACATAGGGAAATTTAGATCAACATATATCATCATAGTGTCATTCAAAATTCAACTTAATTCGAGACTTTTATCTCATCCATCGAGATTGCCAAATTTTAGCGGTCATAGAATTGCTGAAATTAATCCCTTCTAGATGGATATAATAAAAATATCTATTTTCCACAAAATTTGATATATATATATATATATATATTCTAATTATTATTCTAATTTCATTAAAAAAATTTAAAAAATCATTTATAAAAAGAAAAAAATGGAAGGAACATACTCTTATACGTTCCCATGGACCATTTACATTTAACCCTTTCTAAATGGGCGATATTCGAGATAAGGACGGGTTTCAAAATATCTATCTATTATAGACACATTTGCCGTGAGACCTGGAGGAACTGCTTTAGTTTCTTGCACGTCATGGAATCCGAGCTATGGGTCATCTTCAATTTTTATTCAAACCAAGAGATCCGTCCGTGAAAGGGAGATGCAATGACTATTAATTTGGATCTCTCACTTCACTCTCCATCGTTGCATATGGTCAGCCCCTCGCTGCAAATTGCTCTCATATTTATTTATTTATGCCATTGCAATTACTTGTCGTCCATCAATAGGCCGAAGAGCTTTTACCGATTGTCCGGGAATCGCATATCCCTCACGCGGATGTGATGGGGGGAATCGGTGGCTCCTTTCCCACGCTTCTTATATATGTTTGATTTGAAGTAGAATCAAATGACCTCAGAGCGAAACACATCCGCTGGAATAGCTTTCCTTCCACTAATTTTTCATTTTTTAGAGGCTGATCATGCTCAAGACTTCATCCTTGCTACTTCTATTGAGAGCCTTGGGATGCATGTCACCAATTGAGTATCACACTATTCTCAAGTATTGTCTTATGATTCCTCTTTTTCCAGCTGATGAGCCTTGCCCAATATGCCACAAATCATGCTTCGACGCTTTTGGGGAGCATGCAGTTCATTGTCGTGAACTCCCGGGTTCTAAATATAGACATGATTTTGTAAGGGATGTCCTTTATGATGTACTCAGACATGCTGGAGTTGCTTCAAAGAAAGAAGTACCTGTGAATTTTTTAACGGATCCTCAAGAGGAGAGATCGACACTCAGACCAGCAGATGTTTTAGTTTTTGGATGGGCTGGAGGGAAGCATGCATGTTTTGATCTGATTGGAGTTTCTCCATTGGTGAGTTTGACAAGGAGTGATTTTATTGCAAGACACGCTGCACAGAAAGCTGCATCGGCTAAAATTGCTAGGCATGAGAAGACATGTATTGACAATCAACATGTATTCATTCCTTTTGATTTTGACACCTTCGGATTTTTGGCTACTGAAACAGTAGAGCTTCTCAAAAGGGTCCAACGAATTATGCACAGCAATGTCATGGTTCCCAGATCTATAGATGTTGTATTTCGGAGAATTGGATTTGCCATTCAAAAGGGATTGGCGATGCAGCTTGTTGCCGTCTCCCATCTGTCTCTCTGTAATGGTTTTTAACTTTTACTTATGATTAATTATTGAAGTTTTCCATTAATGAAAATCTGCATTTTAGGAAGACAAGGAAAAATATCCGTTAAACCCAAATACACATGTAAAATTCCGTTTTCAAAACCGTAAATACAAGATGTTTTGCAGGAGCAGTCGTAAAACTGATGCATTGAGCAAAAGATATGTACCTAAATAATATATTCATGCAATGAGGCTCTCACTCTGCAAGTCAAACTCAATCGTCCAGATGCAGAGAAATCCAAACATATGATATACAATACAACGTACTGGTCTTTACGAGGCATCGCAGGGGATAATATAATGCAAGGAGACCTTAAAGTCAAAATCCCAACTACAAACTTCTGTCCAGAGGCATACCGCCAAGATTCCTTATCTATTGAAATCAAACTTACAACTTACGCGGATTTGTGGATAAAATATTCAGACATCCTGCAAGTCCACTGTAATAAGACAGTAGCTACAAAAAACAATTTACCTTCTGCAGTTATTAGACATAAATAAATGTGTCATAGAACAGCTGCTGATTGTTTATGCGATTCCCCTTTCACAAAAACAATATAATAATGATGTAGAAAAAAAACTATAGTCAACAGCATAATTGTGTAAGTTCGCATACATCTGCAGTGAAAGAACTCCTTTTGACTCATGCAGTGGAATACATCTCTGCTGTAGAGTATTATAAACAATTAAGAACAATTCAAATTTATTTAAATGTCAACTGGCATTGAAAGAAGCATCCCCTCTTTTCTAATCATCTAAATCCAGCACATTTTTGTGCCCGCCTCCAGACATATCAGTTGTAGCCTTGATTTAAATTAATCAAGATACTATGCTAATACCATGGCAATCTTAATCATCAATTTAGTTAAGTATTTTTACCTTGGTAATTTCCATCACTGTTACTAGCCTAGTAAAGAGATGTTCATGTCATTCAAGTAGAACAAGACTTCAAGACCCCTTTTTCAGTATAAAAAGAGCAGAAAAATAATCTGTAAATTTGAGGCAGAGGGTAAAGAGGGATATTGCAGATTTGGAGTTCAGTACAACACTGACAATGCATCAGCACAGATGTATGCTCATAGGTTATTACCTGCATCAACCACGAAATGACCTTAGCGCATCACTTACAATTTCAAATTTTAGATCTCCATTCATCTTTATATATAATGATCTTAGCTATATATTACAATAAACTTTAGCATGTTAGTTTTTTTTTTGCAACTTGATTACATTCCGCCTTATTCGCATTTTAGCAGCTTCATTCAATAGTATCTTCATCCACGATCGCATGCAGACCCTAAAGGGCATCCAAATCAGCGAGAAAGGATGACGTGAGGATTTATAATACCTCTTGATAACACATTGTATCTAATGTACATGATGCATTTCCATGCTACCAATGTAGATCTAGCATTGAAGTCCCTCGAATTTTAAAAAATGAAGTCAATCATATTTTGTTCATTTTTCTATGTAGAGCTGCAGCATCAATATAGCTTTACTCAGTCGATTTGCTTCCTCGATCCGCTTAAAATCAATAAAACGACATGACGATCTGGCAGCAACGGTATGGTGCAGGCAGGAGGTGGTTAGAAAACCTTTGTTCCCCGAAAACAAAAACGAAGACAGGGAGATGAGTCCTCAGATGAAGGCATGGGTCTATATTCATACTCCAAATTTGTATTTTGGTCTGATGTTTCTACTTATCTAGTTGTTAAACTAACATTAACTCTTCAATAAAAGAAGTTAACTAGCACATACTATCTTAAACACATACATAATACATGTAAGAGGTTCAGAATATTCAGGATACAGGAGAAATCCAAAACTCAAGAAAGTGAACATTTTAGCTTTTAGGTTACAGCCAAGAGGTAGATTGATTATAAGACGCATCTAAAACAACATCTGTAAAATGAAATACTCTGAACAAGAAAGTAAACTCGTGTGTTAATGCTTGAGATATTAATGGATTACAAGGTTATACAGTAACAGATAATTTCCAAGTATCAGAGAATCCTATGAAAATACCGCCCATCTTGAGTATCACAATAAGCCAGACAGGTTGCAGATATTAGTTCCATTTACATGTAAATGTGGGTGAAAAGAATGCAGCACTGCCATAAATCAGGCAGATCATAGATGGAAACCCATAAATTCTGAGTGTTACAGATCATCTCTAAAATTATGGCATCATGTATGCAGCATGCTATATATAATACCGACCTTCACCAAGCTCTTTGAGGAAGTCACTAGCAAACAGGAAACATGTCTTTCGATTGGAAAGAGTAATGAGTCTGAGTTTGATTTGTATTCACAGATTCCCCGGATTTTTGGTGATTGAAAGCATCGTATTCCCCAGCCAGATTCCCTATTGGATTCCAGATGAACCAATTGGAATTTAGTAACGCATCAGGCCTAGAGATATCAAGAGGAGGCAGCGTGACTTGATCCTCAGTGATATCTACTATTTGCTCAACAGGTTCAAGCTTCTCATCAAGACCTGCCAGATAATCCAACACTGCATCTGTAAATTGTGATGGCAATGACTATTTATGAGATATATATAACAGTAGCTACTCATGAGATGTACTCACCAAATGGGATATTAGAGGATGGCTCAGCCAAGTGAGCAGACCTTTTGCAAGGAATGTTGCAAAAGATAGAGGCGTCAGTTGAAACCGGGTTACAAGTCCCAAGTTCAGAATGGCAATCATTGGGACTCTCACTTCCAGTCAAATGACCTGTAGGTGAGGAAGAGTCTGATCTCTCCACAAATTTGTGTTTTTTTGCATTTCTCATTGCCTGTGCCTCATAAAGCAGTGTTTCCAACAGGCCGTTGTATGCAGGGGAAGCAGGCTCGGGTTCTCCTGATTCTGCTTTTGCGGAACTGTTGACCTCGGAATCTTCTTTTAGTGGAGATAAAGCATGCATCATCCGACCACTAGAGTCTGTGTCTGAGTATTGGAATGAAGGGAGCTCCAGCTTCACAGCCCCAGAAACAAGCTGAGAAGTAGAGAAGTTGCCATTTAAGGCATGGCTGCCTGCCGTTGTCCCACCAAATGCTGACAAACTTTTAATGCCAGGATCAGCATCAACAGATGAACACTGATAGAAGGTTTGATAATCTTCTGCAACCTTTCTTTCTGCATATTGCCCATATGTGGGAAGCCTGTATGGTAAATTACCACAAGAACTAGGGAACAATGCTTTGGTTTCATTAAGCCATTTAAACAGGTTTACAGGATTACTGCAACCACTAGATCCCAAAAATTGACTCAGCATTTTACTTACGGAAATATTAGGAAGTGATGATTCTGAGAATAACTTTATTTGATCGAGAGTGCTATAGCTGTCAAGTACAGTTCCATAGAGACTGAGAATAACATGTAAACACTGGTTATGCTGTATATGACCACTACTGAATTCACTGTTCCTCTGAAGGAGTAAGTTATCATTCAAAATCTGTTCATACAAATTCGGGGGATAAAGAGGCAAACCAGCTCGATGGTGCCTTTTGACTCGTGTGTTCCAATAATTCTTGATCTCATTATCAGTGCGTCCAGGGAGCTGTTTAGGAATGGATAAAAGATGTTATGGATGTCAATTGAGTAAGAAATGCATATGTAAAGCCTGAAAAAATCAAGGGATGACCAACAGAATAAGGTGATATAGGATCGATGAAAATGTGAAACTAGTTTATGTGAATTGAGATGAATTTCTCAAAAATAATGTCAAGGGCATACTATTTCTACATAATGGGATCGACAACCAGCCTTTAGAAGAGAAAGAACTTGCAAATGGTACTGACCATATATTGGCTCTTCAAGGAACATTTCATAGAAATGGATGTGACGAGATATCAAAGCTTACGCAAACTTTTATAAAAGATATCGATGCATATACCTTGTGGAAATCAACCTATGTAATTCAAACTCAGTAGAAAGTTACTAATAAACACATGTAAAAAGACATTCACGCATGCGTAAACATCCACCACAAAACCAATAAACAGCAAACAAAGAAACACAACCATTTACTAACAACCTTATCCCAGAAATCATCTTTAAATGTGAGGTAATTTGATCAACGCTTCCCCCCTTGTTGATGCATTCCATGGATCCAACGCAAGGCCAAACAGATCATGGTTTAACTACTGATGCTCGGTGCTATACCATTGTCATGTCGTCAATAAAACCCTTCACCAACATTGTTATGCTTACAAAATGTAAATTTAATGGTAGACGCAAATTTCACTAAGAACATTGCTATGGTTTTATATGAAGTTCATTTATATAAAAGGGTAGATAGTTAAAATTTTAAATGTTTTCTTAAATCCACGTTGAAAAGATTCGAACTATTTCTTCTAAAATTGAATGTTGGCAGTAAACCATAAACATGTGCAGAGAATGTCAGTAGCAGAAATGAAAATGCTAAGGTGGACGTGTGGACACACACGTAAAGATCATATTAGAAATGATACAATCAGAAGGAAAGTTGGTGTAGCTCCGATCTAGGATGAGATGCGACAAAACCGCTTAAGGTGGTTTGACCATTTGCGAAGGAGGTCGGCTGATGCACCAGTTAGGAGATGTGAGTTTTGGGATGTTGAATTGGCTAAGAAAGGGTGAAGAAGTTCCAAGAAGTGTTGGAATGAGACTGTACAAAAAGATCTTAGTTTTTTTGGATCTAATCCCCAAGATTAGCCCAAGATAGATCTGAATAGAGACAAAGAATCCATTTAGCCGACCCTACTTATTGTGGGAAAAGGCTTTGTTGTTGTAGATATCTAAAATTTTAAAGTTTATCTGACTTGACTATTCCATGGCGACACGTGTACAACATGATTTTCATGTAACAAAAGTTTTGCCAAGTCTAGGAAAAGTACATGTTGGGCATGCCGATGAAATCTTGAATGTTCTCAATATGGATCAAATAAAAAAAGATATGAGGTTACTAATTTTTTAAATGCAAGCCCTTAGTTCAAGTGCACTCTTAACGTAACACTCCAAAATAGTCACACATCTAATACTCACAAAGTGTGAGATTGGGTTATAAGTAGGTGTGTCTATCAAGCCCAACGAGTCGAGTCGACCCCAGCTCGGGCTCGAACTCGATAAGAAATGTTGGGCTCCATAAGGTTCGAGCTCGAACTCTTCAAGTTTGAGTTCGCTCAATAGACTCTTAACGAGCCGCGATCCTACTGGGCTGGCTCACGAGCCTCTTACTGAGCTAGCTCATGAGCCTCTTAGGGTGCGTTTGGTACGCGGGTTAGGGCGGGTTAAACTGGTAGAGGGTAACCCGTTTTTGTGTTTTGGTGTTTGGATAGAGGGTTAAACTGGGGGTGGGTTAGAAGTGGGTTTGTAGTGATATGATTGTATCGAAGTTTGAAAAAGTGAGTAGTTATTGTGATGTGATTGTATTGAAGTTTGGAAAAATGAGTAGAAGTGAAGTAGTTTATAATTTTATATGATATGATGGTATAACATATTATTTTTTTGATGGAATTGATGATGTAGAATTGATTTATTTAATTTTTTAAAAAAGAGAAATGTGGGACCCACATTAGAGAGAGAGGGAGTGGGTTAGGGGGGTAAAGGGGAGTTTACCCCACCTACCGAACGGGGGCTTAATGAGTTGGCTCACTTAGGTCGATGCCCACATATAACATGTTAGACAAAAGGCTAAAAAAGGTATGCTTTATATAAGGGAGGAGTTGGTCTCTATATATAGCTACTCCGCTCCCTTCACTTCTCAAATTCAACCAATGTTGGACTAAAACATAATCCCAGTTCATTCTCTTACTGAGTTGTCGAGTCAAGTCAACCCCAACTCAGGCTCGACTCGATAACCCTAACGACTCCAAAACCCAACTCGACATCTGGCTCGATAAGCTTTCGAGTCTAGCTCATGAGTCGTTAACGAGTTGAGCCCGAGTTGAGCTCATCAAGCCTGAGCTCAATAGATGCCCCTAGTTATAAGTGTGGGGACTACTACATGACAACTTGAGCTTAACTATTTTGGGTGGTTGTCAATGGATCCATTTGCACTCAAACCTCAACAGGTTGTCATGGTTAATTTTCCTCAATAATTGTGCAGCGATGTAAGCTTTGGATATTACAATGATATCAGATCGGGTTCCCTTTGAGTGTGAAAAAGGCTACCCAAGAGGTGAAGCCAACTATACAAAGAGTTAAAGGAAAAGTCATTCCAAAGTGTACAATTGCCACTATTACTAAAAATAAATGATGTGCCATATCGCAACAACGATGTTACAAATATAAGTGGGAATGTCATAACATTTCCAAACATAGTTCCATATCAAATACTCAACCAAGTGTGAGAGTTGGATATAAAAGTGGGAAATTACTACTTGACAACTTAGACTTAAGCATTTTGGATGGTTGTCAACATGTCCATTTGAGCATGAACCAAATAATTTATCAGGGCTACTTATTGGTATTTCTTTATATTTATTGAGTCTTGTAACCCCTTTGGGGACATCTATACTATATAATTTTCTCTTTCTGCCTCCCTTTGATTTCACTTTATATAAGAAACCCTAGATACATTGAATAACATCTCATTCTTTCTCAATTCTTTCTCTCCACATGATATCAGAGCAATGGTCCTAGATCAGGGTTTGTACCCAAACGCCCACCGCCACCTCCATCCTCCCTCTCTCGGCCATATCCTCGCGGTTGTGCGCGAGGGCCATCCTCTCTCGGCTTCGTGCTACTTTGTTCTTTCATCTACAGGCCCCGCGTGGGGCTTCCTTTGCTAAAGGGCAGCATGGGAAATCCCTCAATGTCAACGCAAGCACTGCCGCATGCACATTACCGGGCCACCAGCCCCTCATGGACGCCGCAGGACTGCAACATGCACATCTGCAGTTCTGTCCATCCCTTCTGGGCACCGTCGATGGCCTATTCCAAGCCACCTAGGGATCCCGCAAGACCCTCCAACCCATCTAGGGCCACATAGAGTGCTGCCAACCCCTCTAAGCACCACAACTTACCCATCCAGGGCCACAACCATCGTCATTAGCCCCTCATGGGCATTGGAACTCACGCCCTAATTGCTCTACACGCGTGACAAAATGGGTCATTCATTTTTTTATCCATACATTCAACTACAATGGCATCAAAATCTACCGAGACTAAACCCATGTATACTACGTCTTGTAGGATGATACATGGGACTTCTATCAAACTTAAAGGCACATGTAACTATGTGCTTTGTCTCGAGCATTTAAGGTGTTCGTCGGCGGTTTGGGGACTTCTACCAATCGCCTCATGAAGTTTTTGCAAAATTATGCTCCCAGAAAAGCTATTACTACCACGCATCTCACCACTACCTCTAGTATTGCAGCCAACACTGCTTCTGTAATAGCGCAAACCTGGATTATTAAGGATGCCTTAGTCTTGAATCGTCGCCTTGTCCGTCGTGCAACTCCGATGAAGTGTCGCATGTTGAGCTACTACCTGAGGTCATACACCTCAAGCCCTAGGTACAACCACTTCGCCTTCTTAGGATTTCTCGATTTTTGCACCAGTTTAGCATCGCTAATCACATTCTTAGTATGTCATAATCATATTGTTTGACTCTTTATAAATTCCACTTTCAATTCAACTCGATCCGAACCCAATTTCCACCTGAAATATCCCATTTTCTTGAACTCTTATTTGGACCTGCAAACCAATAACATTGAAGGCAATTCCATTGTGATTCAAGCAGAAATTTCTTCACTTGCACATCTGCAATGCATCTTGGAGCAATCATCTTCCTCATCGATCAGCACAGAGCAGTCATGCTGCAGCCCTCATTCACAACCAAACCCTAGCAGCCAGTTCTCATGCCGTGTAGTTGATCTTCCATAGCTTTCCTTGGCTCCTCTCACAGCGGAAGAGCTCGAGCAGGTGAGGCGCACCCTCTCTAGCCCCACCTCTGACCAGATAGCCGCAGAGGAGCATGACCAACCAAGATCATTGTCGCCCTTCTCCGGGAAAGGGGAAGAACGCTGAAGAGCAGACGAGTCCCAAAATCGTGACACGTGGCATCCACGAACGGCTGAGGTTGCACAAGAATTTCTGATATTGATCGTACATCGGTAGGGAATAATTGCAAAGTAGCCCTGGACAGATTCTAGAATTCACTTCCGCTCAAAAGTTTTGCCAGAATTGCAATTAGGTCCCCACATAGGGACCTAATTGTAAAACTCTAGATTTTTTCTTACAGTTAGGTCCCTAACCAGGGACCTAATTGCAAGAAAGCATCTCATCTTTTTACTTGTATTTTTCTACATACTTTTACTTTGACATTAGAGTATTTTGGACACTTGTGACATTATTCTAGAGTTGTATTATTTTTCTAATTTATTTTGCATCGTATTTCAAAGATTTTCTCTCTTTTATATTTGGAATTTAATCTTTGCTTTACGATATGTTTTGATTTCTTTTTGTGTCTTTCTCGAGCTCGTTGCTCGAGCGTCTTATCTACTATATAGTATCATCTATATTTCCCTACATTTTCACATACTATATTGTAGATAAATCGATTGAAAAATATCCCTTTTGAAAAAAATAAATGAAAATTAAAAAATTAAAAAACAAATTAAAAGAATAAAAACAAATATCCAAAAAGAGTTTTCTCGTTGAAGAAGAAAGAAAAGAAAGATAAATATTATCACAAAAATATTTTCTTCAATTTTGAGCATGATTTTCTGCCTCCTTGTGTTTGACCCAGGCACATTTACTTGGATAAATAAATAGTGAAACAAACACCGATTTTATTTCTTAATTGGTGTTTGTTAATTTTTGTGTGATTAACTGAATTTTGCTTCGAGCGATTTTTCTACAACCGACATTTCTCATTTTTAAATCGCGAGCAAAATCCTCATTATCAATAGGAGGAAAAGAGTACTTGGAGTATATAATAGCCATTATTAAAAGTGATGGTTCATATCGCAACAAGGACATTGTGAATATAAGTGGGAGAGGTTATAACATCTCGAGCATAGTCTTACATCAAATACTGAAAGTTTTTTGAAAGAATCAAATATGAGAGTGTGTAACAAGAGTACAGGATTACATCAACTTAGACTTAGTCTTGACTTGTAATTGTTTGTTTTTTAAAATTTGTGTGGTTGGTCCCAACTAAGATGCCACTCTCTTTGTTCTCAAAAATAACAACTTAGACTTAAGAAGTTTGGGTGGTTGTCATAGATCCATTTGACTCGAACCCAACAAGTAATTGATGACCGCCCGAGCGACTAAGGTAAGGGTACAGAAATAAAGGTCGTCGCGACCTCAATCACTCGGGCTGAGTCAATCAAGAAAAATGAACCACAAATGAAGATAAATCAATGAAACACAGAGAAGTGGTCCTGCTAGAGGATTAACCTGGTATAGCTCCCAGGGTCGAACACAAGGAGCACGGATTGGCTAAATAGCCTACGATGTAGTCAGAAATCCAAGAGAATACTTTTTAGTGTTTTTTATTTGTTTTTACATTTTTTTCAGATTTTTTAAATGATGAGAAAATTAAAGAAGGCACACAGATAATGAACTTCAACAATTTATTTAAAGCATTAAAAATCAAGCAAAAATTCAAAGAAAAATGTTTTTATGTGTTTTATAATTTTTTATGTTTTTGGTGAATTTTTGAGATTTTTCTGATGTTTATTTTATTTTCTAAAAATCAAACAATGCGAAAAACAGAGGGTACTGTCCAGCAAGGCTTAAGACCCAAAAATAAAATATTTTTCGATCTCAAAAAGCCCTGAAGGTAATTTTCCTATAATCTAGAAAGAATAAGGAAAATTTAGGCACCCTACTTATTGTTTTTGGATTTTTAATCTATTTATTATAATTTTTATGAGTTTTTAGGGGTTTTTCAATTTTTAGGGCTTTTAAGTGATGAAAAATAGCCAAAATTGGCTAAAAAATCAAACAACAAGCAAGAAACAGTAACTAATTTTTTTAGAATTTTTGGGGGTGATTTTATATTTTTTTGGTATTTTTTAATCTAGACAGTAGCAAAAATACGTGTTTTTGAATTTTTAAAAATAGTAAATGAAAATAAAAATGTCCTCAAAAATCACAGAAATCCCTACACCATGGCAGGAGCCATGTGTCAAAATCTCATTGGATTTGGAGGTCGTTTGATATTTTATTCAAAAATAAAGGAGGGGTACTGTGCACAAGGACCAATGTGCAAATACCCGAAGATCTGAGGTCTCTGGTGCAAAATACCCAGCAAGTCACGCGCGTGGCGCATGGCTGGGGCACACAGGGACCAAATGGTAACAAAAACTAAGTCTGAGGGCCTTTTGATAACTAGTATCAAAAGCCCAGGGACGTAGTTGCAAAAAGCCCACTAAATATCGCACATGCGCCTAAACAACACTCACAGGGGCATAACTGCAATTATTCAAAAATATTCATTCATTTCATAACAACCCAGAACTACAGGTGAAAAGATGTAAAAAGCCCAACGAAGCACGTGGCGAAGCACGTGGTCACAAACACACAGGGGCATACATGCAAATAAAACTAAGCACAAGGTCCATAATGCAATTTACCCTACGTAAATAAAGTTCTAAAAATATTTACAGGACTAGAAATAAAACGACAAACTAAGAGGGGGCCCTAAGATATTTACCCCTTTATTGGTCGACGGCCAGATGCGCGCCACGTGGTAGATGGACGGTCAGGATGGGCGGCGCTCTTCTTCTCTTCTTCTCTTGGGCTCGATCGACGGTGGAGACGAGGCCACGTGGAGGATCTAACGTCTGGGGCTCAGGTGCCTCTCTCATCTGCTACCAACGGTCCGGATGAGCTCCTCAGATGGATCGACGGTCGCTGCTCCTCAACTGATGGACGGCTGGGATTAGAACTGGAGCGGGGGCGTCATCGGACGGCTCTGGAGGATGATGGAGGAACTCGACGCCGGCGAACTTCGCCGGGCTAGTGTGTGCGCTAGGGTCCTCTGGAGAGCCTTCTGGAGGTCGGAGAAGAATCGCGGAAGGCTCCCGCGTCTGCTGGTGGTCTCCGACGAGCACACCGAGCTCCGAGGAGCTCGAGCGAAGGCGGTGGAGCTGGGTCTCCTGGCTGGATGGCGAAGGGTCTCAGATGACCCTTGTCTTGACCTGAAAAGCGAACCAGAAGACTCACGGGTCGAGGGCAAATTGCCTCGACCCGGTTAGGCGGAGTGAAGGTGCTTGGTGCGTCGGAATGGAGAGCTCCGGCGAGGGTGGTCGGAGGAGGAGCTCGATTCCCAGATCCGGTGCGATCTGGGTTGGGTGAATGGGTGAAGAAGATGCGGAGAGGTCTGGCGAAGATGATGAAAGGATCGGATGGTCGAGATCTTACGCGTGATGATCGGAATCAGAGGAATACGTCGGAGATACTATTTGGGCGAAATCAGAAATTAAGAGAAATGGACGAGCTAATCGACTACCTGGGTGGAGCGGAAGACTGTGCTGGAGTGTGGCTAACTCCTGGTCGTAGCCTCGAAGGGCGTCAAGGCCTGAGGCTCGGTGCTCGACGCTGGTGGCGGAGCAGCGGCGGCGAAGATCGCCGGATCGATGGTCGGGACACCCTCACCTCACTGCAACAGGGGCAAACGCGAGCTGTCACCTCGGGCTTTGCTCTGGAGGTCACGGGAATAAGGATGGCGATCCAAAGATGAGGCGCGGAGGCGGCGGAGGTCGGGATATATATGGAGACAGGGCCGATTAGGGTTGAGTGGAGACAGCGATGAAAGGCGTTGATTTCATGGCGAAAGATCCGGCGAAGGAGATGGATGATCGGCGAAGAATCCGGGCATGGGGTTTGCGTGGGCGACAGCCTGGAGACGCGTGGAAAAATCGGAGAAGGCGGGGCAGCGCGCATCTTCCAGAAAAGGAAGGAGTCCGCGGGGGAGTTGACCGGGATCAACAATCCCCCGTGGACCAATCAGAAGCTGCCACGTTTATCCGATTTTTGTTTATTTATTTTAAGGTAGAAATAGGCCGAATTAAAGAAAACTCAAAACATGAAATATTTTTCTTTTATTTTTTCTATTTTTTTGGTGATTTTTAATTAATTTTTGGAAATAAAAATAGGGTAGCTATACATATAGGTATATGTACACTATATAGAGTTTAATTTTTGATTTTTTTTATTTGTTATTTTTATGTATTTTTATGCTCATTTTGTATTTTATTTATTTACATCATAAAATATGGAATAAAATGGTATTTTTATTTTATTTTAATTATTTATACACAAGGGTGAAATAAATAGTTGTATACATTTATATACATGGTATCTATACAATGTATTTTTGTATTTTTAATTTTGTAATTTTTATTTAATTTTATGTATTTACAATATGTAACATAGAATATTTACAAAAAGTTTTAGAAAATAATTTTATTTATTTATAGGGTTAAATAGATAAAGGATGATGGTCTATACACATGGTGAAAGGGCATTTTTGAATTTTTGATTTTTAAATTTTTATTTTGTTTTTAATAAAATATACACACAATATGTACAAGCATATTTTTGGGTGAGGAAAATATAATTTTATATATTTACAGAAGTATATACACATGAGCTCCTATCTCCCTCTACTTTGGCTTTTATGCGGTCAGGCCCATGCTGAGCCCTCCCTTGGGTTAGGTTGCTCAATATTTATTCTAAATATTTCCCTCTTTTTCTTTTTGCTCTTTATTCTTTTTATTTTTGCACAAAAACATGCTAATTATAGGTTTTTACACAATGTATGCTTTTGGTAATTATTTGTATTTACACATATCTACATGTATTTGCAAGGGTTTTTGTAGCTAAAATAGAAGAATAAAGAGTGATGAATGGGTATTCATCAGTAATCAAGGCAAGTCTTCCCCGATAATCATACGTGGAACTAAGCTTGAGACATTACACTCAAGTTTCCAAAAAAATCACAAATAAGCATCATGCCACCTTTGTAGGGATGTAAGGATGTAAAACAATTTACTTGATTCCAATCATGGCTCGAAATTTTCGCAAATTCGACGAAATTTCCATTTCCCCAAGTTGGAGAAATCAAAGTTACAACACGAAATTTGACAAGACTTCTTTGCATTTTCATGATTTCGATCGAAATAGGCAAAAGATCGAAAAAATATCGATGCCATGCAACCGATATTTTCATTTCCACAAGTCACCAATATGCTAGTGAAATTGACATTTAATGCCTTGATTCAAATCCATTCCTAAGGGCCAAATAGTTAAAGTCATTGATGGATGCTATTCATCTATCATTGATCAGGGGAAGATAAAATTCTCTCTCAATATCAATCGTCAACGGGTTATTTTAGCCTCCAATTTCCCGCTGACCTTACTTTCTTGCAGCCGGATTATCAAATACTTACTAACAGGTTGTTTTTATCATGTTTTTTGTTTTATTTCAAATATTTTGTTGATATGCCTTGAATCCTAACCATCTGACCCAGGTTGAAGAACTGCATATGCATCCCCCTGTCGTACCATACCCCAACTGGGGGGAGGGGGGTCTAGGGAGGAGCAGGTGTGCCCCCCCCCCCACGAAAATTATATGAAGCGGTTCTATTTGTATTCGGGTATCTGGATCCTTCTATTTTTAGGGATCCGTCTGTATGGGAGTGCTATATAAACTCCTTAGGGTTAGGGTTTTAAGTGCATCCTCTGTATTCATTTTTTTCACCACATAGTAAAACCGATCGCCGCCGCCCAAGGACGTAGCCCAGTTACGGGTGAACCTTGTAAATCCGTGTGTTTGCGTTCTTGCTTGTTTGATCGTGTTTATGCGTGCTTGCTTCTACGATTCGCAACATATTTGTACCAGACAAAGATGTGGTATTGAGGAGAATGATATCTATTATATGATGCACTCTCCGAATGATGGGCGTGTTACACCCACTTTTTAATAATGCATCTGATTATCTTTGGCATCTCTTCTTGTTTTGATCATCTCTCCTTCAAAAAGTCGGGACAAATCCTTCCGAACTAATTCCTCGGTGTGAGCCATGCTAGCCTGGAAGCATCATCATAGCTCCTCCCAATGTGTGGTGTCCTTAGTTCAAGTGGTCATTTTTAACTTATGCATTCAGATATTTGGGGGCCTAGCTATTTCGTAATCAACAAGACATTAGTTTTATTGGGTTATTATTAATAACTTTTCTCAAATTTTGTGGATCTTTATACTAGAAGCTAAGTTTGAAGCTGAACATATTTTTATATTTTTATCCAAGTTGGAAATTATTTTCCATTCATTTAAATTGTTCATATTGATAATGCTCATGATTTTTGTGATATATTTGCAATTCTTCCAATGCCTTGTCATCCACGTACACCACTCTTGCCCCTACACTTGTAAAGAAAATGGAGTGGATAAAAGGAAACACATATACATTCGATGTTCCCTGCATACTCCTTGTGAATAGAAATGCCTTTATAACCCAATAGGAGATGTTATGACTAGCTGCTACCATATTAGTTGTGTGCTTTCCTATTTCAAGCAAGAACATGCATGTATTCCACTTTTTTTACTGATATGACTCTTTTTGTGATCTCCTCCCAAGCTTTTGGGTATATTACCTTTAAGTACAACCTTAGTCATGGTCAAGTCAAGCACACCCCACGGTCACCAAGTATACTTTTGTAGGCTACTCTACTACTCAAAAGGGTTATAAATGCTTTGATCCATCTCGTCATCACTATATTATGTTAGTTGATATTACCTTCTTAGAATACATTCTATATTTCTCCTCTGCAGGGTCTCTGATTCAGAAGTTTGTGTTTGATGGGATTGTTTACCTCTTTCCATATTGCAAAGGGGATTTTCTCTCACTAATTGGGACTACACCATGCAAGGCAAGCACCCTTCCTCTAATCCACCACAAACGATATGCCCTAACATAAATTCTTGTACAATCGATATTAATGGTGTGTGCATCTAGTTGTGATGATATTTTAGGTGATACATGTAATGTCGATCTTCTAATTGCCTTGGAAAAAGCAAGAGGGCGTCTGATTAGCTTCTTATTAAGGGACATGTCACACTTAAGCATATATCTACAGGATATATACGATTCGTTGCCATCCCTTTCACGGTCATTAGTCTATCCCAAAAACTATCCAGAATGCTTCTCATGATGCTCAAAAGCAAGGAAGCTATGCAAACAAAGATGGATGCTTTGACTTCTAAAAATAAATGGACTCTTGTTGGAGCTCCAAATGATATGACAGTTGTTGGCTGCATATACATCTTCATAGTCAAGCATCATGTTGACATCATGTTGACGGTAAGTAAAGCGATGCAAAGCTAGTCTTGTGGCCAAGAGCAATACTCAAACTTATGTCTCGGCTACTTTGACACATCTCATGTGTTTGGCCTTACAATTATGAGGTTTCTCGTCACTTGCATGTAAGAAAGGTTGGCCCTTTTATTAACTTGACACGAAATGCCTTCCAGTATAACGACACACACAAAGAGGTATACATGCAATTGCCAAATTGTTTTGTGGTTGAGGGGAACCTCATAAAATTTTTCATCTTCATAAGGCAATTTATGGACTCAAAAAGATTTCCACAAGTCGGTTCAACAATCTTTCCATATGGAGAGCAATTATAGATTGTCAATTCTAGTGTTGGCCACTACCTATTTATGTGGTGCTCCTCTAGTGGGATTGTGGTACTACTTGTGGATGGCGGTAATGTGAATATCGTTGTTGCAAGCAATGATGTATGGGGTATCGCCATAATAAAGGATGTGTTAAACAAAAACTTTGTCATCAAGGATCTTGGTAGCTTATGTTATTTTCTTGGTTGAGGTGGTTCCATGGCCTCAAATTTCAACAAAATTCAGTCGAATTTCTATCGAATATCGATATCCAGTCGAAATCGAAATTCGACCGAAATGACCGAAATGACCAAAATATGGGGGTCCTAGTACAAAAAATGACCGAAATTCCGGTCGAAATTCCACCGAAATTCCATCGAAATTCTGTTTTGGTCGATACCGAAATGGTGACCGAAACCGACATTTAAGGCCTTGGGTGGTTAACATGCCTAGAGAGATTGTTCAATTGCAATTCAAGTATGTTCTTGACTTTATTAACAAGACCAAGATGCTTGGACCCAAGGTTGATTCCACACCTACGAAGCTAGGTGGTACAAGACTCTAGCAAGCAAGCTTCTCCATGTACCATGATCAGACCTAATATATCATCTTGCGGTAACTTAATTTTGATGGCATAAAGATAGTTTGTATATTTGGTTCTGGTGTATAACTAGCTTTTCATGAAGAAGTTCAATGAGAACATAAGAAACAATAACTAAGTCTATGAAAAAACTGATATTTTTTTAAAACCGTAGCTATTCTACACCACTTAAAGATTGGGGGACAAGGAAGATGAAGAACCAAATAAATAAAATCTCAAAATCTAGAAGACCGCAGGGAGTATTATTGGTCTGAAGTTTAAGAGCAGTAGAAAGGACTATTTTGCAAAGAAAAAATCGGAGCATTTACATAATTTTTATTTTTATTTAAAAACTATCATAAAAGTACCATCAAGTCTTTTATTGATTATTGAGTTGATCAGGCGACACCCAGATTTGAACTAGGGAATAAAGGATTTGCAGTCCCCCGCCTTACCACTTGGCCATGTAATCTTGTTGAGTCGGGGAATTTGTATGTGCTCTAAGAAGGGATGTCGTTGAGATGATCATGTAAATGGGCATTTGTGACTGAGATCACTATGATGCAATACAGGGAAAAGATCCCATGTTAAGAAAAATCTGAGAGTGCGTCCGAAGGAGCAAGGTGGAGAAGATGGTCACCAAGAGGTGTTTCTTTTTGCCTCCCATGTATAATATATATGTTAGTTATTCTTACGCCCTGACACTAAAACTTGTGTATTACATATTAAATCCTGTAAATTCAAGTCCAAGTAAGGTTATTGGTTTTGAAGAACCATTATTTATCCCTATTAGATGTCACTCCTGTCCTGTAGATCCGACATTTTGTAGAGGATGCCTTTGAGTTGGAAATTGAGAAGAGTGTTGAGCTGCTTCAGTGAGAATGAAGCTGACAATTAAGGGGAATGCAATAGCAGTGACGCAAAACAAGTGGATTTCTGAAAGAAATGAAGAACAACTTAGCTGAAAATATGTCAAAATCTTTAGAGTTGAGTTATAAAAATAAAGAATCCCATGATCATGAATGGCTGCGATGATCGGAATAATGTATATGCAATAAAATATTAAAAGATATAAAAGAACAAAAAAAGATGGCATTTTCTAAATTTCAGGCAAAGAACCGGAGGCAGGCTAAAACAGTATCATCAGCAGTACAGTAATATATACAATCTGGGTATGTAACTCAAAATTAAACTCACATATGCTGCCATTCTAGCCCATTTGTTCCCCAGTTTGGCATGAAGTTCAATAATCAACTGCTCTTCTTCAGCTGTAAAAGCACCCTTTTTCAAGTTGGGCCTAAGGTGATTAGCCCATCGCAGTCGACAGCTTTTTCCGCAACGAGATAATCCAGAGTACTTCTCAACTTCATTCCAGTTCCCTTCACCATGCCTTTTGACATAATCGATCAAAATCTCATCTTCAGCAGGAATCCAAGGTCCTTTCTTCAGGACAACTTGTCCACTAGTTCTTGAAAATAATCCATCCCCGTCTTCAGATGATGGATGAGACTGGTCATTTGAAATAGCGTGATCATCACTTTCATCCATATAAGCCATGCTTTTCAACCTCAACCTGCAACAAATAGTAGCACTACTTGAGGGTCCAGTCCTTGATTAAAACGGAAAACAAATAAAGATTTGCATCTAATTCAAATGAAGAATAAGGTGAGAACTGGACATACAGCAACGAATGTGAACATTTTATTTCATGAAAGAGAAATTTGCAAACAACTAAAGAAAGCTATTGGGCAGGTTTGTCAAGAGAAGCTGGGAGCCAACCAATTTTTAGCTTTGAAGATGCCAATAAAACATTTAACCCAGGTCAACCCTGGCATGAAAACAGCAGTTATCAGCAGGAAATTCTTTCAAAACACACATCCATAATGGTTAAGGTAATTTAGAAGAAGTTCTGCATTAATTTTTCTAATGATGCAACTTAAATAAGTGGACGGAAAACAGATCACCGGAGACAGAACATCCAAGATAATCATCATTGATGACCAGATTACAACAGATCAACCATCTGATATTACCATCGTTGTCTTGTACAAGCAATCGAGGATATAACCTACATTTTCTCGATTTCAATTGCATATAGCTAACAAAATGGAGTGTAAGATTCTATACTTCTTCATCCAGATCGTAGAACAAACATTACCCCCACCAAAGCATCGCACATTCCCTACAATTCCAGGATTCAAACACAACCATTTGAAAACGATTCAACTGCCACACCCTCTCTCGGTACCATGTAGAACAGTAGAAGTGCACCCACCAAATCAATGCAATCATTCACATCTCCTAATATGACCGCAATTTGGTCGTTCAACTGCTACTTCACGTGTTCGTCCGACTGCTTCCACTACACGATTCATCAGCACAGCTCGACTTGAGAAATTCCATAGCAACCAGAACAATTAGAAATTCAAACCGCAACCCCTCTAACCATTAGCAACACAGAATCACAAAGCCACAACATGCCCGATCCCAATCACGCAATCGCAAACCGGACGGGTATCAAATGCTCCCGAGTAAATTAGACATTAACAATCGGCGTGGATGTGATCTATCAATACAAAATCAAATCCCAAACATCGGAAGTCCGATTACATTAGGGAAATCGAGCTACTGGAGCTGAGGTAACGAGATCTGGAGGAGCACGAACACCGAAAAAACGGCGAAACCCTAGACCTAGAGAAGAGGCTTACGAGGAAAAGCCGCGAGCTCTTCTCTCCCGCTCTCCGACACGAAGCGATCAAGTGGGAGGGGGGAGTGGTGGGGGGAGGTGTCATCTAAGTAGCGGGGAGAGTGAGGAAAAGAGAAGGGAGCACCGCCCACCGCGCGGCACCGCGGCAGCTCGCGCGCATCGGGCGCGGAGATGCGCGCAATGTGTTGCGGTGCGAGGGAATCGCGGGGTCGGCGGTGCGAGAAAACGTGCTCCTCGCGCCAGCGCTTACTCATCAAACGCACATTTCGGGACTTCCATCGTTTCACGGGGGGGGCTTTGTGTGCGTGATTGGGGCATTCGGTGGCACGACAAATATGGGGAGAAATAGGTGGTGGCTCTTTGAGCTGAGTTAGTTCATAAAAGTACGTATGTAGTTATTTTAGTCCTCAAATTTCTAAATCAAGATTTTTGAAATCGAACCGGACGTCGAATTGAAAATCTTGCTGAAATGGTCGGATTGGATTGAACCATATAGTCAAATCGATTCAATTGGATGATATTGTCATCATTTTTTAAAACCGGATTAAATCGGACTGTTGGAAAAAAAGTGGTTGAACCGGCTAATCAAATCTAAATGAAATAATATATATATAATATACAATAATATACTTGAAATATATATAAAATACATAGATAATGTATATATTTCACAATATACATAAAGTATTTTCCTTATACACCATCAAATATTATACATATCATATATATGTATATTATTTGGACTAGATGCTCTATAACATGATAATAGTTTAATTGTAACTGAAACCCAATACATGCAAAAAGTTGTGTTAGTGTAGTTGGCTAGAAGTGTGTAACATGAAAGGTCATGGGTTCAACTACAGCTATCAACAAAATTTTTAAATAATTTAAAACTAATTGTGGTTCAACTTCGATCAAACCTGATTACACCGGGTCAAAAAAATAGGTTGAACCGGACGGGTTAAATAAAATTTTAATAATTGAACCGAACCGACATAAACCGGTTAACCGAACCAATCTAGGTCTGGTTCACCGGTCTGACCGGTTAAAGCGGTCGGTCCGGTCCGTTTTCAAAAACATTGATCTAAACAAGACATAAATACATCGCATTTTAGGTAACCATGTGCAAGAATTTT
Source organism: Ottelia alismoides (assembly GCA_037367405.1). Taxonomy (NCBI): domain Eukaryota; kingdom Viridiplantae; phylum Streptophyta; class Magnoliopsida; order Alismatales; family Hydrocharitaceae; genus Ottelia; species Ottelia alismoides. The sequence continues at coordinate 109,507 of JAZKJV010001690.1, read as the reverse complement.
GTGGGATATTAAACCTATTATTGTGTTAAAATAGTCGTGAAAGTGAGATTAGATGTAGAATACTAAAAAGTATCATCTTATATAAATTTGGTACAAATATGATAATGTGTTTGAGAATCAAAATCTCCCATTTATGGACAATATCACCGAGGTCTTCAAATATCGGCATAATTTCAGTTGTGTCATATAAGTTGCAAGCATTCTTATAAAGAATTGTAGGTGTCGGCATTACCGCACTTTGTCAAGGTTCATAGACATCAACGTGAATTGAGTTTTCACAACCAATCTAGGAGGTAGCTTCACCAAGATTTATAAACCTCGATATGACATGAGTTGTGACTTGGGGGGGGGAGACCTTGTCAAGGACTACGAACCTTAACGTAATACAACTCATCGTACACGAGCTAGCAGCCACCGCATGACATTTTCATTCTTAATAGTTAATAACTTTATGAATAAAAAGTTAATTATTTCACTTACTTTCGGATAAGGTTAAAGCAATGCATCGCATATACCTTGGTTATGAATGAAAACATTTGCATTCTTCTTAAGGCATTTGTGGCCAAAATACTCTTTATGATTTTATATCGGTAACGTCCTAAATTCAACTTCTCTTAAGCCTATCTTACATATTGGCGTTACATCCAACTTTACAATGTGAGTTCGAAAGAACTTATTTCATGTCAATTGGAGATTGCTACAAATCTATTACTATATATATTAAGCGGGAGCATAAGACCTCCACCTGTTAATTTGTTATCTAAAAATGATATTCATGTCCTTAGCACCGACACATGTCATCTCTCCTTTCCTTCTCCGTCACCCACCACCCTCTCTCAGCCGTCCCCTCCATCGTCATCTTCCTGTTATAACCTCCGTCATGTTATAACCTCCGTCATCTCCATCACCCATCCACCATGCATAATTTGTTGTCTAGGATGGATTCTCAACGGAAATGTAAGCACAGGTCAATGGGCTTATATGTGATCACGGTTGGCATGCTATTGTGGTTGCATGCTTCCTCTCCCATCGGCGATTAGCTCTCCACCACTCTCCCTTCACTGTCAACGGTTGCGCAAAGCTTGTGAGAACGGTAAGAGGGTTCTCTCCTTCCAACCAATCACTATGGTAGAGGTTCCAACTCTAATGTGCATTACTGATGTTCTCACGGACATACCTCCAGTCAAGGTTAAGGAACATCTTTGTCAACACTTCCAGAGGGATTCCAAAGATAGGGAGAGGCTTAAGGAGATTTTCAACAACAAAAACCTCAACCAAATGATTAATCTCCAATTGGTAGTGGATCATGGTGTTATGATACATTCAGAAAGTTGACCATCACAGGTGACAAAAATTTGGACAGCAGTGTCCTTGTATACGTGACTACATTGTTGCATAGTGTGGAAATGCGTAGTGATGCGACGAAAGTACTGATTGATCGGGGTTCCACATTTCCGATGAGGAAGGACCTCATATTTAGCGTGACCATGGATGATCACGTGTGCATTGAGGTAAAGATGTTTGAAGGAGAGAGGACAATGTTGAGAGATAACCACCTTCTTGTCGTGTTTAAGCTCGACAGGGTACGCCGGTGGTAGAGGGGGTGTCGCATATACATATCAAGTTCATTAGATCCCAATGGTTTGCTGTTGATGACTACGAGGGATGAGCCACCGGATCAAAAGAAGATGGTGGTGTTGAACGAGCACAACTAGCTGACGATGATGGGGATCAGAAAATGGTACATGATCGACGATGGGGATCAGAAAATGGTACATGATGCGAAGAGGTTCCGGGGCGAATACAAGGAAAAGAGGAAGATGATGGTGATGAGGAATGGGCTAGAAAATCAAGGCCTTAAATTTTAAATTTCCTTTTCATTTCTCAAGTCTGGAAAGAGGAATTTCAGAGAAGTTCGATGGAATTCTATTGAAATCGTTGGAAATCTTGGAAATAACTCTAAACTTCAAAAATCAAGGTTTTAAAATATTTCAAAGTCAATAAATAAAATAAAAAATGCACAGTTATTTCTAAAACAGAGTGCAAAAATAAAATTTGAAGTAGTATTATCGTCGTAGTCATCACACATGTTGATATGTAGAACAATGTGTTGCCTAGAGTCAGAATTATGTGCTAAACTGGAAGCAAAAGTCATGATAAGCATCTCTTTGATAAGATTGAGGTGACAACATGTAATGACTACCAATCAAAACATATACGTCAAAATAAAGAAAGATAAAAATATAAAGCTCTTCAGTTAAAATTTGAATTTAACTCTACAATCTTATATCTAACTGATTTGGTTTGGATTTAAATCTAAAATTTAAAAACTAAACAAAGAAACATCCTTAAACAATGTTAAACACTTTAACAACTCAACACACTGACGAATAAATGAGTGAAAATTCATTAATATAAGCGAATTTCGATGAATGCAAAAGGGTATTCTCTCATTTTTGTTGCTTCATCGAAATGACATGTAATTTCGATAAAATTTCGTTGACATTTCGTTGATATTTCATTGAAAACCTGGAAAATAAATAAGGTAATGTTTCAATTTCGATGACCTTGATAAATTGAAATTTCAGAGAAATTCGATAGAGTTTCTTTGAAATTTGAAGCCATGTGGAGAACCACATGTAATATATGAGTCATAAGAGAAGAATAAAGAATTGATTTTATCAAGCACTGACCAGGAGAAGGCAGAGGTTGCTTTGAGCAAAGCTTTGAGTTGGCTTGAAATTGAAAAGAACCCAACTTGCTGATGCAAATGAGTTCGATAAAGTGAAGTGAGATCGGGAGAGGGAGTGGTCAGATATATTGGGTTTGGCAATTAGGATCCTCTGTTGTAGTACCTGCTAATCGGACGGCCCTCATAGGGGGCCGACTATCCCCAACCCTCTATGAGGGTCGTTCGATCCCCATCAAACAGCTCCCACGATTACAGTACCTGCTGCACTACAGCAGCGCAAAGGAACCCTTCCTAGGGTTTGGATATTGAGTTGAGGAGTGGTGTCTTATGTATGTTTGCCCAAGGTCTGATATAATACCTGAAAATTGGAATGGATGATAATCGGTGGTTTGAAACTTTATAGAATGTGAGCATTGCCCTTTATGCTGCATAACTTTCGTTGCCGGTGCTTCAGTCATCGAGGGTCTCTGCCAGGTGAAATCTCCGCTTCGAGTTATATTATTATATCAAAAAATATTACGAAAAAAGTAAGAAATTATTACCATAATAGATGCATTACTTATAATTTGTTAATATAATACAAAACACATCTTAAAATCAAGAGATTGAATAATTTATATTTTAATATCAAAAATATATGTCAAAAGAACATATTTTTTGTAATATTCCAAAATATAACCTTCACATATTGCGATAGAGTGTAAAACATATATTAATTATAGTAATAGGCTTCTTAAGAACTTAATGATCATATTTGGACAAATTACTAACCTTCTCTTACATACAAATTTGTTCATGTTGCAGGGTTTTTTCCCCTTTGGTTTACCTTTAAAAGTTTATGCCTTGAAGATATTTTGTACTTGTGCAATGCACGGGTCTATCACTGGTTTAAAACAGGGTTGAACATCAACTGAAATATGAAAAATACATGAGCCACTTTATCATATGCACCCGAACAAATGGAACCGAGGTTTACAAGATATTTGATGGATACCTTATCCTTTAAAAATAATGACATCAAACCAGATCATTAATAAGTAGGGAATGATAATCTCCAACATGTCAGTCAGAGCAGGCAGATAAGCAGACAACGTAGAACCCTTAAATGCCAAGTTGAAAGCTGAAATTCAGAACCACTACTTCAATCCATGTCGAACAGTGTGGCACATTCCATCCCTTAGAAAATAAGATCCATAAATTTCCAAATCTTCTAAACACAAGGTGCATGGGCAGAATACTTCATTCAGAAAATGTGTAACAGAACCAATTCATATCAACATCACTGAACAATCAAGTGAACATTGCATGCTAATGAAAACCAACAAGACGCAAACTGCCTGCAGAAAGATTGCGTCAAATCTTTAGCAACCATGTACCCTGAGATTGAAGCATAGCTCGAAAATTAATTAGGTCAATAGAAAACAGAAACCCAGATGAGCAGTCTCATTAAATCCGAAAGAGTTACACTGAGCACTGAAGCAGAGATAGATGTGAATATAACACTTTTTGATACATAGTTAGAATTGTTGATCAGAGAGGATATACAAATAAACCTTCACATCCAAACGATGACTAGAATCCAATACCCTGTAAGCCATTTTCATGACATTAAAGTACATTACCACAATCAAATGAAGGCCTTCAAATAGGCCGATTTAGCTACCAGTAACTTCACTAAATCAGAGAATGTCGCAACAAAAAGATGCTTTGGACGAGGAGATATTGGACAAGTTCACATTTAGGCCCAAGTCCAACCAGCGCAATGAAAGCCTATAATAAGAAAAATGACCATAACCATGAGACTGACAGAGCAGTGATTAAGCAACATTTTGAGAGCTTTTAAATAGGAACTGGTAACTAAGTTTTCTATAAGAAAAAACCAACAACTAGGTTTTTCCTATACGCTTGCCATCAACAAGGAAGATTACAAAAGGGAAGGATTTTCCATACTCACTGAAGAAGCGAACTTGTGCAAGGATAAAGAATTTGGTGGCTTCAGTCTTTGTCTGTTACAAAAATATAGCAAGAAAAGAGAAGAATAGCTGCTCTTCCTCAGCTTTCCATCAATCCATCTGACCAGAGTCGACTACAGAAGAAACTCCATGCTTAGAAGCAGGAGCAGCTAACAGAATATATTACAGCAACATCAGTCTATCGATTTAGCATACAAGTTAGAATTCCAATGCAAGAGGCAAACCTGGAAAGGACATGACATGAAAAGAAATGAGAACAATAACCAGAAGTGGATAGATCCATGCTTATTATGTTAGTGCTAATGCCCAATTTGTATTGAGATATTTGTTAAAACCAGTGTTCACAGCAGTTGAACGGAAAAATATTTTATATGTACTAGAGGAACTCTAAAAGTTATGATATGTTTTTTCTTCAGAAAAAGTTGTAACAGCGGTACGTAGAGCATAAATCATTTGGGGGAAAAATGGCAAACAGTTCACAAGGTTTTTTTGCAAGTTACAATGACCCTTGTGAACTTGCGAAAGAATTCCTATAACAAAGATAGTAGAGACATAAGAATATCACCTTGCCACACAAAATCCATCCAAATCCCCAGCAGTGAAGTACACGAAACAAAAAACTAGCCAAAGAAACCACGGCACTTAATCGATCCACACAAGCATATCTTCTGTTTATGTCCACTCTGACCATAGTCATATGTTAGTTCCCTCATCGGTGGGATGTGCTTCATTGCAAAGAACATGATATGCGGGCACCCCTCATCGCCATGGTCATGTAGAACTGCCTGCCAGAAAACATTTGGAGAACAACTGTGGTTCATGAAGCGTGATATATTGCCAAATCTCTTTGCACTTATGACCATAGGCAAAGGCTCAATGGCTTCCTCCTGGTCATCGTGGCTCGGTTCACCAAGCAACTCTGGTATGTAGTTCCATCTAAATGATTTGTCAGTAGTTTGTGTTGTCTCAAAGACATAGTCATCCTCTTCTCCATCATATCCGATGTTCACCTTATCGATGACTTCTCCAGTATACTCACATATGAAAGATCCAGCCCTGATAGGGTCCCACGAACGAAGTCCCCACCCCCTGTCCATGGTTCTAAAAACTTCAAAGCGAAGTTTGGGGCCTTTCTGTATGACTCGATTACGGCAATTAACAGAGCACTGACACAGCAAGCTGCACTCGTATACTATGCGCTTGCGACTCACAAGTAGACCAGTTGAACTATATGGGAGATCACCTCCATTATGCTGGGCACAAGTGCAATTGGAATCACCTGGAAGGCATACACTCTGACAAGAACATCCTTGCAAAGGCTTCATTGAGCCTTTCGGCCTCGAATATGTAACCTTAGAGGTATATGAGAAAAGTTCCGGCCCTTTCTCCGAGTCAACCTCGTTTACAAGGCAAACAGGAAGTGCTTCTTCACCAGAAGACATGTCAGGTAGGATGACATTTCCTCTAGAAGATGGGTTCTCTCTCCATTTCTCGATCATTTTCCAAATGGCAAATCCATCAGGCTGACCAGCCTCTCTCAACAATTTGTACTTGAAAACATTGAATCCGGCCTTTGTTTTCTCAGCCCATGACATTTGGATCTTGTAGAGACCATCGTAGTAGTATATCTTCCCACCTTGGATATTCTGGTCCTTCACGGCTCTAATAACCCTAACCTGGTTCCCTCTATGCAAGCTCCTCTCCAAAGCCAGATTACCCCTTTCAAGCTTTTGATCGTCAATCTGCTTCCTGCTATCACTGATCTTACTACCACCTTGTCCAGTGTAGATTAACGTGTTAACTGCTTCTGACTCATCCTCATAACCACCTGATGACACAATGCTCGATGCCACAGTATCATTTTCGTCGTTTATCTTAGTATTTATGTAATCTATACCAGCCATGCTTGGCGAGTGAAGTCCAATCAAACACATCTCAAATCTGAAATAGAAAATATCACCAACCTCGACGCCTGGGATTGGTCCCAAGATCTTCCCCTTATGGAGGCGTAGGTCACTGTCCATCATGATGGCTCCCGCTTTCAAGTCAGGCCTCCTGCTTGTATTATGTCCCTCATCTACCTGCATCAGCCTCCTTCGAAGGGCGTCGAAAGTCATAAGAACGGTCTCAACCATTTCTCTAGGTTCAGTGTTCAGAGATGCAGAGATCACTAGGAGATCCTGCGGTGTGCTATACTTGGACCTGGGCTTTTTCTTCTGCTTACCATCTGTACCCGTGCCATCCAAGCTATAACCACTCAGATGCTTAGATTTCTTAAGCTTCCTCCCACTTGACGACGTGCGCTGCTCGCACATCCCAGAGTCCTCGTTCAGAGGCACGATCATAGGTGGAGTTTCAAAAGTGGTATCCACTGGGCGTCTCACCGGCTCACCCACACCCGCACTGGGGATTTCATCCATTCGAATAGTGCCATTACTCTGAGGCATTTCGTGATTCCTCGCATGCACAGGGGTGCTGAACGGGGTAATGCAAACGAATGCAGGGGAGCTGGGGGAAGCGGAAGCGCTGAACCCGAGTGATGCAGGGAACATCGGTGTTAACGTTCTTATCGGCTTCACATCCAAGACAGCCCCCCGGGAAGGATTCCCACTCTCCCTTCCTTCCATCACGACTCTACTCAAATCTGTAAAACACGGAGGTGTTAAGAATGATGGGTCAGATCAAAGATCGCAACTTGGAAGCACAACAAGAATAAAAACCCTAACCCTAGAAAAAGCAACAGGCATGCAACGGCGACATGGGATCCAACACATCGAAAAGCGTCGCCTTTATGCTTTGATACACTGCCGGGGGATCGATTCAGGGGCAAAAGAACGGATTTAGGTGGGAAAATGGAAGTTGGCAGTTGCAAAACCCTAATTTCAGACTGTTCCATCTGAGATTTGGGAGGATCGAGAAGATGAGTCTTACCTCGAAAGGAAGAAGCGGTTCTCGGAGGCTTCTGGTATGATTTGGAGCTCAGATTTGAGCTCTATCTCTTCCGGGATGGGTGCGTCTGTCCTATTGTTCTCGCTGGAGAATCCATGGAGAGATTTTGGCGATGCTATCGCAAGGGGAGAGGCCAACGGACAGCGGTCCGTGCATTGGAGCCTCCGATGGCCGACACATGGTGGACATCGATGCGATGCCCTCCGCCCCGGCCCCCACTGCAGTCCCTTTTTTTTTGCAGGGACTTTGCCATATATGTGCCTCTAATTTCCCTTTTTTCGCAATCTACCCCCTCTCATTTGCCTGTGTTCGAAAGATTGCCATTAAGGATGCAAACAATATAAATACGACATATATAAAAACTATACTACTATATTCTAAAAAATCAAAAGCTGATTTAAACAAATACGAATCGGATATAAATAATATTAGAAAATAACTTTTAGATAATCTTAAATATACATATATTTGATAGATTACACATATATGGATATTTATGGATATTAGAATGATACTTCTGTCCATATCTCTTTTAAAAGGAGTACTAATATATATGTTGAAGTTTGTTTAAAATAGAAACGATGGCGAATCAGATGCATGGGTTAAATGGGGCTGCCCTCTGGGAGTAGCCAACTTGGCTACTCCCACCCCTATTTTCCCCTCATTTTTTATTTCTTTAGGAAATAAAAAATTGTAAATTCATCATTATATCCCTCTAACATTCTATTAAAATTTCGTCAGAAACAGAGACTCCTACGACCTCCATCCAAACAGGGCCGATTTAAAAAATCCTGCGACCGTTAAAAAAACGATGTCTGGATGGAGGGCCTAAGAGTCTCTGTTTCTGACGAAATTTTAATAAAATGTTAGAGGGATATAGTGATGAATATACAAATTTTTATTTTCCAAAGAAACAAAAAAATGAGGGGGAAAATAGGGGTGGGAGTAGCCAATTTTCCAATAGGGTTGGCTACTCCCATGGGGCAGCCACATTTTACCCTATATATATGGAGAAACTTCGAATGAGGCGGGGTCTCACCAATTTTACGGTGAGCCCTCCATCTCATCCATTTAATTTAAATCATACGGTTGTGATAAATGACACATTAATTACATTATTTTAATAGTAAAAACCTATTTTGGTCATTTGTCATATTCTAAAAATAGTATGTGACACCCACAAATTAATAACCATAATTATCTCTCTCTCTCCCTCCCTCTCCTCTCCCGATTTACACCTAATCCGGCGCCTACCTCTCTTTCTCTCCCGATCGAGGGCGGCGGCGGCGTTCCTTCGCCTACCTCTCTTTCTCTCCCGATCGAGGGCGGCGGCGGCGTTCCTTCCTTCTTTCCTTGATCGAGGGCGGCGACGACATTCGTCCAGGCAGCGGGGGAGGCATTATTGATGGTCGACGGAGCACCAAGCTCCTGCCAGAGGTTCTCCTTGACGCAAAGAGCTGGTGATGTTTCTTCTCCGATGAGGGCTCCTGGCGGATGGGTGGGGCTCCTATGGTTGGCGGCAATAATGGAGAAGGAGGGTCGAGCTCGGTGGTGGTGCTGGCGGCGATGGCGAAGGGACTTTCGTCGAGGGCTGTGAGGTTCTACCAGGCGAAAGGGGGTCGATCGGTGGATATGCAATGGTAATGCACGAATTTAAATTGTTGTTTGATAATTTACATAATTGACATTTCGATTTACATATTGATTCACTTTTTTTACAAATCTCATTATTGTTTTATCTTTTTTTTGCAGAGCTCTCCAGGAATTTTACAAAAGAGCGCGATACAATTAGAAAAGGTCACAGAAATTTTACAAAATGAATATATACATTTACAAAGAGGATAATTACTCTTACAAAAACTCATTGGAGTTTACAAAACGAATGTACCCATTTACAAAACAGAATTACCAATTCAAACGAAAATGGGAAAAACGAAATCATTACCGAAATTACAAAAAGAACATACATTTTCACAAAATCTTGTGGGTGTTTACGAAGATATATTTTAACCCAATTTATTCGGCGTAAAATTGGAAAAAGACCAGTAAAGGTATGATTCAAAAATACCAAATCCAGAAAATATTAAATGGTAATTCAAATCCATTAAATGAAATTCGAATTTACAAAAAAAATGGAATGATGGAATTGCCCTTTTGGACATGATTTTTGATGCTACCGTCAGATTGGGATCCGACAAATCCTATTGAAGGCTCACCACAATATTGTTGAGATCCCACCTCATTTGAAGTGCCCCCATATATATATATATATATATATATATATATATATATATATATATATATATATATATAGAGAGAGAGAGAGAGAGAGAGAGAGAGAGGGCCCTTCCAATGAGGTGCACCTTTCCTGGGTGTATGAAAAGCCCATCACGAGATCCGTTAGATCTCGATCTAGCGGTTCTTCATCCAAAAGGGCATTTTAGTCCATACATTTTCGTTTTAAATTTGAATTTAATTTCGAATTTGAAATTTATTTCGTCTTTATATTTTTCCATTTTTAGCGTGTCTGATTTGGTATTTTTTGTTGCCTTTTAGTTGCTGAATTTTCGCCAACATGGTAGCATTTTCCCGAAATGTAGAATAGCAGATTTTTTTGTAATATTCCCCTTGATATTGTAAAAACTGCATCCTGCATTGTAAAATAAAATCACAATTAGTAATATTTATATTATAATAATTGTAATTTTGATAACACTATTGTAAAAGATCATGGATGTTTTGTAAAACCTGTATGAAGATTGTAAATCCATCAGATCCTATTATGTGAGTTTTTCACAAATGCCAAGCATCTTTATAAAATTCAAGTCCCTGTTATAATTTTGCATCCTGCATTGTATAATAAGATCACAGTTAGTAAAAAATGATATGCAATTGTAAAATACAATCTGAGATTGTAAAAAAAACTCGAGATTGCAAAACAGTCTGAAATTGCAAAATAGGTCATTTATATTGTAAAATACGATCTGGGATTGTAAAAAAAACACTCGAGATTGCAAAATAGGTCATTATATTGTAAAAACCTGGGCACACTCTCCATCTCCAGCATCCTCTCTACCCGAACCTCCTCCGCCCTTCTCCTCCACGTCCCACCTCCTCCATGCACGTCCTCCTCTGCCCACACACCTCCATTCACGCACTCCTTCAACCGTCTCCTCCATGATCCACCTCTTCCATGCAAATGTAAAAAAACAGTCTAAAATTTGTAAAAAGAGGATATGCTATTGTAAAATATGATCTGAGATTGTAAAAAAAAAAGTCGAGATTGCAAAATAGTTCATTATATTGTAAAAACCTGGGCACGCCCTCCATCTTCAGCATCCTCTCTACCCGCACCTTTGTCGCCCTTCTCCTCCACGACGCACCTCCTCCATGCACCTCCTCCGCCCACACACCTATATTCACGTGAAACATGACCGTGAATCTCCCATGGCCGCGAATCTCCATGGCGGCGCGTGACGTGGTGGTCGGAACTGGAAGATGGGTCGCGAGGACCGACACCGGAGGCTCGTGCTGCGAATCGAAGAGAATCTGCCATTGTTGCGAATCGAATCTCCAGGAAAGGCATGTGTGCTCGTCGAATAGGGAGGCGGGTAGCAGAGAGAGAGAGGGAGAGAGAGAGGGAGAGGGAGAGAGAGAGGAGAAATTTATGGAGATATTTGTTGCATTCTAAATATAGATATGCTAAAATGACCATAATGGGTTTTTCAACATTAAAAATATATAGACAACGAGCTGTTAATGGCAACCATCGGATTATTTGCGGATGGTCAAGATCGCGGGCTTTCCTTGCACCCTGGAAAGGTGCACCTCATCTGAAATATTCCCTATATATATATATATATATAAGGAAAGGGAGCCTACTTTGTGAAGTAGGTAACCTTACCTACTTCACATTCATTTTTCGCAATTCTTTTTATTTTTTTTGAAAAATACCACTGTAGATTTTAATAATTATATCCCTCTAACATGTCATTCATATTTTATCAAAAACAGAGACTTCTATGGCCTCCATCCAGACAGTCATTTTTTAACGGTCACAGATTTGTTGTATTTTATATGTTCTGGATGGAGGCCGTAAGAGTCCTTGTTTCTGACGAAATTTGAATGACATATTAGAGGGATATAATTATGAAAAGTCATGGTGGCATTTTTCAAAAAAAATAAAAAAATTTACTAAAAATGGATGTGAAGTAGGTAAGGTTACCTACAAAGTAGGCTCCCTTTCCTCTATATCTATATCTATATCTATATCTATATCTCTATATATAGGGAAAATTGGGGCTGCCCCCTAGGGGGAGCCAACATGGCTGCCCCCACCCCATTTTTCGTAATTTTTTTTATTTTTTTGGAAAAATTTCACCATGTATCCCTCCTATTTGTCATTCGAATTTCGTCAGAAACAGACACTATTTTTTAACGGTCGTAAGATTTTTTAAATCGACCCTGTCTGGATTGAGGCCGTAGGAGTCTCTGTTTCTAACGAAATTCGAATGGCATATAGGAGGGATACATGGGTGAATATACATGACGATATTTTTCAAAAAAAATTGCCCAAAAATAGGGTGGGGTAGCCATGTTGGCTGCCCCATGGGGGCAGCCCCATCAACCCCATATATACATACATACATACATACATACATACATACATACATACATATATATACATATACATACATACATATATATATATATAGAGGGCATATCCAGAGGGCACTGTGCCGATTTGGGTCGTGGTGAGCACCAAACATGGGCTCGCCACGTGTATGTGTCGGTTCTATTTGGAAGGGGACGGTTTTGGCAATAACAATGTGCATGCATTATTAACATATTAAGAATTCGAATTAAATCATTTCCTTAAAAATAGGTGGTCGGTTTTAGTAAGCTAAAAAATACGCATTTAAATTATTGTCGGCATATATTCTATTTATGGAATGATCATTCCACGTTTGGATTAGAAAAGATAAATTACTAATTATAATTATTGATTACGTCAATTACTAATGTCCATACAATAATTACCTATTACAAATATACATATTACTGAACACATTATGATTGTTACTGAATTTATAGCTATTTTACATCTGTAACATTACATTGTACAGAGATCAATAATTTATTCATGTTACTCAAGTAATACATATTCAGTTCTCAAGTAACTATTGTTGTGGGATCAGTAATTAAGTATGTGAATTACTAATGTCCATACAATAAGTACTGATTACAAATGTCCGTTTTACTGAAGTCATTTTGATTGTTACTAATGTTATAGTTACTTAATACTTTGAGTCTTACTGAAGCACTTCTTATTTACTTATATAACATTTTTAATTACTTATAATGTATCGAGTGTTACTGATAGCAATACATAAGTTACTGGTTACATGATTTTTTATACTTATTCCAACTTACTTATTCCATTACCTTCTTTTACCTACAATTTATTATATGTTACTGATGCTTCTATATATCTTACTTGTTTTATTCTTTGTTTTGAATTACTATTGAATCACACCTTCTTTACTTATGTAGCATATTTAATTACTTGTAATACGTCAAGTGTTACCGAAAGTCACACATAAATTACTTAATTATAGTTATATGGTGAACATCCAAATGTCAACTGTCTTCTAGTTCATTTAGATGATGTTGTTTTGCTCTCGCTCCTCGGCATAACAACAGCTTCTTCAAGACACCAAATTGTGCATTGTTCTGCAAGAAACAATAAGTTAATTTATATCCGTGAATAGTAAGAATTGTATAAAGAAAAGTAATTCAGCAATATACTCACTTCAGTAAGAATCATTGAATGACAAGTAACTTGTAATGAATTGTTAGTAACATTTATTATATGACAAGTAACTTGTAATGATTGTTAGTAACTCAGCAATATACTCGCTTCAGTAAGAATCATTCAATGACAAGTAACTTGTAATGAAATGTTAGTAACGTTTGTTATATGATAAGTAACTTGTAATGAATTGTTAGTAACTCAGCATTATAGTCAGTATATCTTAAGAGTAACACATTAAAAGTAACAATTTTGTTAGTAGTAGTAACATAAAATATCTTATAAGTAAATTAAGAAGATATATCAGTAACTCAGTATATATTCAAAGTAAAACATTAAAAGTAACAATTGTGTTATCAATAGTAACATAAAATATCTGAGAATACTTGCTTCAGTACTATTTTATATCCGAGAATAGTAAGAATTGTAAAAAGAATGAAAACTCAGCAATATACTCGCTTCAGTAAGAATCATTCAATGACAAGTAACTTTTAATGAATTGTTAGTAACGTTTGTTATATGACAAGTAACTTGTAATGTGTTGTATTTATAAACTTACTGATTGTTTTAATATAGTTACTGACAACCAGTAATGAAGTTACAATGTTACTAGAGTTACTTGTTATTATTATAAAGTTACTTCTACATGCTAAAAAGTTACTGATGGATAGTGTAAATATTACTTGTTATATATGTAAGTTAATAAAATACTAGTAATGGTTTACAATGTTACCAAAGTGTATATTAATTGTTACTGGTCATTATACGATAGTTACTAGTACAAGTTATATGGAATTTCTTACTAACATATATATAAAACTTACTGATAAATGTAATAAAGTTACTCAAAGCCAACAATAAAGTTACAAATTTACTGTAACTTTTTATTATATGAAATCAAAATAACTTCGATAAAAAATCAATTAGGAATACAAATCGTGTATCAAAATGAATAAAAATCGATATTATGAATAAAACTTTCTCATATTCCAATCATACTTCTCGAATAAAACATCGCTTACGATAAAAAATATGCAGTATTCATAAAAAAAATAATGTATTCATCATCTCGTCGTATTGATCCCAAAACAAACATTGCTAAAAATCAAAAAATCATTAAAACAACGAAATTATGATAGAAATAAGCGATTAAATTATGAAATCGAATCACATACCTCCCATCTTGCGTTGGAACGAAACAAATGCCATGCGTTGGAATGAGACGATAGATTTTACCAATCAAATGCACGCGCCTTCCTCTTTCCACAAATGCAATGCTATTTTTAGCAATGTTCTAATTTCCGATTTTGTTTTATTTCCATATAAAATTGGTTCCTATTTTTTGGGATTAATCGGTTCCTATTTTTTTGCGATGGACGGCTAGGATTGGGTGCTCATCCGAACTCAAATGGGCCCTGTGCTCTCTGGATAAATTCCCTATATATATATATATACACACGCATACACGCGCGCGTATATCTAGTTGACATAATTTAGCTCATCCTTTATTGATTACATGATAATGCTTATTTATCTTCAACTTTATCAAAAATCTCCTCCCATTGAATCTTAGTGGACTTCAAATCATAATTCACTAGATATCATGAAGCATGCTTATCAAGTATACATTTGATTTTCGTGCATTGTAGAGTATTGTAGTAGACTAAAGCGTTTTTACACATACTATATGTATATAACATTTTAAAGCATATTCGTGATTCTCCGCATTGCTTTCACAATGAGTACTACTTTATATGTAAGAGAGGAAATGTTTTCAGATGGAAGGATAGTGTCAAGAATGGAGACCAGATATTATATGAAGAGAGGGTGCAAATCAAAGTCAATAACGTGCCTATTAATGTAACACAGTCAACTAACATAAAGAATAATTACAATGGCAAATTATATATATTCTTAAATTACCTTCTTACAGTTATCATCAACGAGATTTCATATTCTAAATCATTAAATAATTTCTTCATTGTTGATATTGTAAACTTATATTTTTCACATGTTAGTAACTAAGCTGTCTTTCAACCACTGATCTTCTGTCTTATTGCGAAGATGAGTTTTAAATATTTCATTGCAGAAAATGCTCTTAAACCTATCGTTGTTGCAATAGGTAAAATACGTGTTAATTTGGTAAATTTTAAACTAGGGGGATATGACATGTCTTTCTTCTTCTCAACCAAATTTATGCAAGATAAAACCTTCTTAAGAAGTCATATCTAATAATTATGTTACTGTTAGTTGTTAATACTACAACAATATCAACAATATCTTTTTTGATTTCTGACGTAATTAAATTTAGATTTTCCGAAGCATCTTCTTCTTATACAATTATATGGACTTACAAATAATCTTATAAAATTATAAAAATATTAATTATGCATATAATTCTCACAGAAAATTTTACATTCTTAAAAAAGAATGGATCATTTGAGCAACATTTATAAAAAATGCATATTGTCCTTAGTTTTTGTTAGCACAAAAGAGCAAATTTAATATAATCAAGCAAAATTAATAATGGAATTTATAAAATATCACATGTATACCTATGTTTCCAATAAAATTATTAACATGACCAAAATTAAGTTTCTTAATCCAAAAATTTTGACTCTAGTATTTTCTTTGATTCACTTTTTTAAAAAGTGCCTATGGAGAGCACATGTGAGAGAGGTTTTGGCAAGCACGGATGCTCGCTTGGGGATGGGCAAGCACTGGGCCAACATACGTGCTCATCCGGTGCCTCACCCACTTGAATTTCAGACCCATTTTAGTGTGGCACCCCTTCAAATCAGTAGGTGAGCATCCAGCCTACACTCGTGCTCACCTGTTGTACTCACCCGTTTGAATTTTGCAAGGTGTGGCGTGTAATGAATTGTGGGCTAGCACTAAGCAATCACATCATGTGCTCACCAATGTCTATAAACAGAATGATTCCTAAGCCTTTCTTTCTGATCATTTTACTTACAACCCATCCCCCAAACCCTTGCTCCAACGGTTGATCCACCCTCCTTGCCTCCGACGACCCTCGTTTCATCCAACCATGCACACATCTTCCCTTAAGTATTTCCCTTCATTCTTTCTCTCATTTTTTAGTATCTTATCCCATATCATTCATGTTATGTTGTGTTTAGGATTTATGTATTGTTGATAGATTATTCATTATTATCTATGTTTCGAGTGCTTGAACATGATGTTTATGTTTTATGTGACTTGATTAATATTTATTTCTTATTAGATTTGATTATGGTTGTTTAGTATAGATGGAATACTACATGAATGCAAGGTATAAATGCCACAACCAATAACATGACTGAATGTGCATAATAATTTCGAATACTATATACCCTTGTCATTTTTATGCTTGTTAGAATACACTGTTGATGATTTATACCTAGAAGATATGAATATCATGCCATGATTGTGCTTAAATATTATGAGGTATAACTTGTTAATATGATGACATAACTTGTATAACGATAACACATGTATAACGATAACATAGAATGTGAATAATGTTATACCTTACTCGGATTACATTATTTATTTGCCAAATAGGATTAGTTTATGTGAGGACTATTTCTTGTGTGTCTATGTACGTCTCTATGTACACATACATCCTCGTGAATATAGTGCGTAGATATGGGGAGAGAGGGAAAGAACATGTGAAGTTATGATGAAGACACACACACATGGAGAGAGGGGTGTATATATGAATTGAGGGGGTGCTTGGATGGAGGAGTGCTTTATATATGTAATTAAATTAATATGAAATGTAATTTAATTTTGTCTCAACAATGCTAATATATCTTGTATTATCAAAATTATGCATTACAATGAGTTCGTATTATCTAAAATATATTCATTCCATATTCATAACTAATAAAAATTGATGAAATTTAATTATACCTTAACTATTTATTAACAATCATATTTATTTATTAATTACAATTTATAAAAGATTACATCACGTATATTTAGGACCCACCGATCCAAAATAGAATAAAATAAAAAAACCTCTTACATATTTATGTGGACTTAAAAAGTTTTTAAAAATAAATTATATGTAATTCATGTAAATAAGCCTATTAAAATTTTTAAAGCTAATAAGTTCCCTATACAATAATAAAAAGAAGAAACATATTCAATTTAATTGCTCAATATAAAGAATTTAGTCCCATTATGTAATTATACAATACCACTAATTCCAAAAATAACTACACAAACTTTTAAATATAATTATAAATGAAACTTATACTGATATAACTGTTAATCATAGTGGAAATATATTTTATTATTTATGTTATAGAAATAAAAAAAGTTAATAACATTAAATTTTATTTTAACAATTTATGTAGAAGGAAATAAAATCTTATAAATCCCAAAATTACATATTAAAATTATTTTTAGCACATACTAAATAATATTAAAATATGAATTAAAATTATAGTGAAACCTTATAAACGAGGGTTGTATAATGTATATATGTGTGAGTATGTGTTTTTGTCTATTAGGGAATATTATGCATTCAACTGAGGTTATTTGCCTCTATTTTCTCTAGTTGAATAATGATCTTGTGAGTATTTATCACATTAAAGTTTAATTAAGGTAGACATGTGTGCCACATTAGTTTGTTTCCAAGTGATGAGCCACTAAATGCATGTATTAAAATTAATCAGTTGTAGTAGTTGATCGGAGTTAATCATCATCCTCAATCCATCATAAAAATTTTCCAATCCGATCAAACCCGAATTTTTCATCTCTCATTTCTCGATCTCCATGTTCACATTCTACCTCACACAAACACTCATCTCTGGTCACGCACGGTAACCGGAGATCCGGATCCATTCCTCATTTTTCGTTGGATCCCCGTTCATGTATTCTATTCGATTTTTGGATAGAGCCGTCGTGCTCGTGTTCTAATTTGTTTATAAATAAAAAAGAAAAAGAAAAAACAAATAAAAAATTATATAGTTTTTCTTTCTAACATTTGTTTTGCAGGTATAAAGAAAAAGATTATAAAAATAATAAAAACACAAATAATATATATATATATATATATAAACGATATCTGCAATTTTTGTTTTTGAAAAAAAAAAAACAAAAAAGGTTTTCTTCTGATTCTGTTTTATACAAAAACAAAAAAAAATTTAAAAAAGTGTGCGCGTGCGCTGCGGAGCAGCCATCGCTGCCCAGCCATCAGCCCCACCATGCTTCACCCGTACGAGGCCCCCAACACCATCGGTGTGCGCGTGCGCTACCTGCACGCGCCCATCACCACCGTTCCACCGCCGGTAGCCCGTCGTTCCACCGCCCTCCTCATCTTCATCCACCGTCGCCTGGACGCACCACCTCCTACGCGGGCCTCCTCAATCGCGCGTGACTGCAGTCGCGCCATCATCCGTCCACCACCGCCGTCGCGAAGGAGAGGTCCGCGAGCATCACCACTGCTCTGGTTCCTTTACCCCCTTGAGGAAGAACAGGGGCGACGTGCCTCCTCCGTTAGCGAGCTCCGCCTAGCACCATCGCGGATTGCCTCCGCACGAAGTCCGCCACTGCTGCATCTTCAAGCCACCGCCCAGCCATCCGCTCCAGCCCGAAGATAGCACCGCCCACCGCTCCATTGGTGCAGAGAAGAAACAAGGACGGCACGCTCCCACTGTGGCCCCTCTTGATTTGGCATGAAACAAATGAAGGAACAGGCAGGCATCCCCCTTTTTTGACGCATGAACATGAGCTCAAGGTGGAACCCTAATATTTTGGAAAAAAAAATCAAGAAAGCACTCATACATATCTCCAATTACAAAGAAGACCCCACCAGAGGCCTTTAACAGGGAAAATTGCAACTTTGTTCCTGCAGTTCATTTCTGTTATCTTTAATGCAAGGACATTGAATAAATACGGTTAATGCATTATCTTTCCAGACATTATTTTGCATCCTTTATCTTGTTGAAATAAATTTTTTTAGATTAATAAATTCTGAAAAATTCATGCCAACTTCTTGCTTTTGAGTTCTTCATTGTATATAAATTCTGTGGCATTTTGACATTATTTGATATTTATAAAAAATAAAATAGCTTCTTTCCTGACATTTGAAAAATCATAAAAATTCAAATATTATCTGAAAATTCCAACAAATTAAAATAGATTTATTTTTTGTCTTTTAATTTCAATGCAAATTTCACTTATTAATTATTTATAAAACCTAAAAAATTGCAAAGTACTAAAAATCTTATAAAAATCATAAAAAAATGTAGAAAAATCCAAAAATAGTAATTTTTGTTCCTATGTGTAGATAATTTCTTTTAATTTTTAAGAAAAATAATTTTCACAATTTTTGATTTTATTTCGTATTTTCAAATTGTGAAATACTTTGTTTGTTAAATGTTTTGCATTTTCCCTTGTTCATTTTAAAAATCCTAAAAATCTAATAATCTTTGAAAAATCACCAAAATAGTAAAAAAGATTTAAAATCCAAAAATATTTTATTTGAATTTTTTGTGTATTTTTGCTATGTTTGAAAATCCAAAAAAGGTTATTTTGCTCTTGTTAATAAATTTGTTTCAAAAAATTACATTTTTGAAAATTAAAAATTTGTAGAATAAAAAATCATTAATTTGAAAATCGAAAAATAAAAATAGAAATAAAAAAAATTTTAAAAAATAAAAAGATAAAAATCAAAATAAAAACCAAGCATAGTGTACATTGAGAATTCTGTTATCTTTTACTTGATTTTTTTCGATTAATTGAATAACCCTCAGGATTTATAGACTCCCTGAGTTCGATCATGTTTCTATATAGGTAAATAAGTAGCAAAAGTTCATCTCACTTCATTATTCTTGTAATCAATTATTAACTTGAGAAGAAAAAATAATAACAATTTCTGTTGACGTTTGATTGGGTTGCAACGACACTATAATTAATTCTTGTAATTAAAAACCCTTGAAAAGCATGCCAACAATAACATGGATGAATGATGAAAATACCCTGAGTTAATCTCTTGAGAAATCATGTAAATAATAAGAGAAATCAATCCCAAAAGTCTATCTCATCTCATCTAAATTTCCATTCTATTATTTTAATCAGCTATTAAATCTTTTAAGGACCCAATAATAATTTAACATAAATAACAGTAGATCATTAAGATTCAAGATAATTTTACAGGTTAAAAAATTAAAGTACTTTTTCATTATAACTTCATTAAGTAATCAAGCACTTTAAACAAAGAACAATAACAATTGATGTGTCAATTTTAATTCAAAACCATCTATAAATTTTGCTACAAGATAAAGTGTCAAACAAGCTTTAAAACGAGACCAAAATCACATTATTTAGATTTTAGGGTAGAAAGATATTCAACATAGAATCCATGGGTACAAATATGATTAAAAACTTCCAAGATTTTTTTAAATAAGGACAAACAAGGACCACTATGTAAATTTATTAAGTTGTAAGGCTAATATGTAAATTACATGCAATGGAAGGACTTATCTATAATTGTTGAAAAACTAAGGATGAACGCTGCAATTTCTCCACTCGCTTGCGCAGATCATGCGTTTCAATAGGCTCGATCGGGGAGGCTTGGGCCACGCGTTAGTGTCTGGTGCTTCTCTGGTGGTTAAGAATTAGATCCGGATTGAGGCTCGGCTCCAAGTCTGTGATATGAAATGTTTCTTTTGGTAGCAACGTGGCTTAATCCTAACCGCCAGATCTCTCCTAATTAGGTAATAGCGACGGTATCTGCTTTGCACGTTCTTCCTCTTCCTCCGTGCGCGGTAGAGGTGCATCTGGGCTCCGGTGATGGGCTATATTGCTCCTCTGCATCACTCTTGGCTGTCTGAAGGTCCAATTACCTCCATTGGATATCGGCGACGATGATGGTTGCTCGGAGAAGACGAGAAGATGCCAGAAGAGCTTAGTCACTGAAGCGTCACCAGAGAATAAATGGGAGATCGGAGCTCGCACTCATTTTCTGATCATTGAAATTGTAGAGACATGCAATGTTAGTCCAAGCGACAGACAAGTATCCTGCGAACAAAGTGAAGTGATTATGACGACTTGTAATGGATGGCTATTTGGAGGTGGAGAATTGAGCCCAAATGGGTGTCCTCTTCATGTGGAAGAAGACATTGACGTCGAGTGATCATAGAGATGGAGAAATGGATTGAGGATGAGAGATATCACGCGAGGATAATGGATGAATGGAGAAGGTGCATGATGGTTCGGACGAGTAAAGTACTGTGTAGCTACTACTAATAAAATCCTAAAAACTACAATGAGAAAAAGATTAAGTATAGACATGAGATTTGAAGGTTGAATATGAAGTGAATTAGGACTGAATCTTAAGCCTAATTTGTGAAGCTTGAAGCTCTGCAGTCTTAGCATGAAGTTCCTGGCTATGTGATGAATATGTGATTCATCACTCTAAAAGTTGAAAATAGAGCTTTGCTCCCGAGTAAATAGCAGCATATTTCCCCTTATCTTGCATAAATAGCATTCATGCATGCAATCATAATATCTGCATTTTAGCATTCATATTTGCATAAAATAAGAAGCCAATTTCACTTGTAAATATTCACCTGTATATTAGATAAAATACCTTATTTGTATATATTTTATACTAACTCCGAATCTAATAAAACCAACTCTATTGTGTATATATGACTAACACTAATTAAAGAAAAATATAAAAAAACACTAACTTGTAAAATTACCCAATAAAACCCCAAACCCAGTTGAACACCTTAGACCTTAAAGTGCACAAATCTCTCTCATACAACCTCCGAATTAGGTCTACTCACTTTTAAAGTAATGTACATTCGCAAACCTTCGAAACAAGACCAATTTCATTAAAATCAGAGCTCGTATGCAAAACTTGGGTTTTGGGCCCTTTTGTATATTGTACATATTGACCGTTTTGCCCTTCATTTCATCCTTTTATTTCCTTAATTATTAAAAATCTAAAAAATTTTAGATTAAGTTATAAATATTCCTTTCATATTTTCTATAAGTTTATTTTAATTTTTATCTTATTGAAAAATGTCAAAAAAATTGCAAAAGGAAAAATGTGGTATTTTATACCTATAAGGTACCACCGAAAAATACATTTTGTACAGATGATTTCATTCGATTTTCGACCCTTCACGAAAGTTGTAGATCTCGTTGAGACGAGCAATTTTTGTGTTGACCACTTTTTGATTTAATCTCTTTTGTTAGTTCTTTTTTATTTTTCTTTACATTTAATTTTTGAATTTTCTAGGAGCGACATGTAGCAGCTCCTGGAGCCACCACATGTCAGTACATTTTTTATTATTTTCGGATTTATTTCATTATTTTCAGCTTTTATTATTATTTTATTATTACTATTTTAATTATTGTTATTTTTAGTAGCCTACTTATTTTATTTATATTATATATTATTATTATTTCTCTCCCTTTTACTTCTTCTTTTCTTATTCTTCACTCCAAGTCACCACTTCCTCCACCATCCCTCCATCTTCTCCACCTCTTTTCTAACTTCCCCCTCCTCTTTATATTCTCATCCCCTCCTCCATTGTTCATCATCCGCCGTTTTCGAGAGAAGTGAGGTCGAGTCCCTTTAACCTTCAGGTGACAACTGTAGGAGACGAGTTGAGCGACGACAACCTCAAGGCGAGATTCGCGGTTAATCTCCACGTAGCGAGCTGCCAGCCAAGCTCACGATGCTTCTCCGATTTTCGATCGCCAAATCGGATCGAGGCCACGACGAGGAAAGCTGCACACTGCGGCTCCACTTTCGGCGAATCACAGGTAAGTATTCTCTATATTTACTTTGTCATATTTTTTATCTAACATTATTCTTGTTCATCACAAAAAAATCATTTCATCAACCGCCACCACCACCATTATCATTATCACATCTTTATTTCACCTCTACATTTTTCTTCTGTTTACAAAGAAAATACAAAAAAAATGCAAAAAACAAAATAAAAAATAAAGTAGGAGCTGTAGCTGCCCCCTCCCTAGCTGCTCCACCACCGACCACCTCGCGAGGCCGCCTGCCGCCTTGCTCGCCTCCACGCCTTTGGCTTGTGCCACCGTCACCAACTCCTCCATGTACGTACCCCAGGCCTTCCAACCGCACGGCCAGTGTCGTTGAGCCCCGACCATCCGCGACCCTCCAGATCCAGCCGTAAGTGCTCCCTCGGAAGTGGCCGCCGGCCTCGCAACACGCCACCGATAGCAGCCGCCCACTATCGTTGGCCCAAGCATTGGTTGGTTCCCGCGGACGTCCCCTGGGTAGGAGAAAGGCCATCACGTGAGCTACACGCCTCCCCTCCTGGGCAATTTGCATCCACACCATTTGAGCATCGGTAATGACATTTCCGTCCTTGTGCATATTTGTTTATGCATATTTGACTGTTATATTAGCATTTAGGTCCCTGTGTTTGCATGTTTATTTAACCACTCATTTAGCTTCATTTTTAAATTCCAAAAATTGCATCTTGTAGAATATCTTCTGCTTTATCTTTATTGATGCTTGTTGAATTTTTATAACAATATTTTATTTAATATAATTCATTTTTGGAGAAAACAACATATTTTGCCCACTGCCTTTCATTAATGGATTATTAAATTAATCGATGCTCTAAAAATTGTAAAAAACTCGCAGTAGGTAAAGTCTAAGTATTTCTACATAGTGCCCAAAAATGAACACATTTGCACGCACCCTGAGGCCTAAATAAATTATTTAGTGATTTCCTTAATTTATTTTTAATAGTCCATTTCACATAGAAATTTAGGTTTATTAATTTTTCTGGATTCTTCACACTTATATCTATCTAGGATAATTTTTATATTTGAAAATAGTGTGAATTGATATTTATTAAAATTAATTTAGTCAAAATCACCTTGCATTCATTTTAAATTCACAGTAAATTCATCTATGTGTCAGAAAATTCTAAAAAAATTAGTGTAGCTTAGTTTCATCACATTTCACTATTTGGCCAAGTTTCATAATTTTTGGAATCAATTTGACCATCTTTCTGAATTAACTTGTAAATTGGCGAAGGATTTAGTGTAGGCTTCATGAAGAGAAGATGCGTAAGGAATTTGGTAAAATTTGGGGAAGTTACCATGAAATGAATGGTTGCGTCGTTTGGGAGAAGAGGCTGGATGTTGAGGACACCTAGGGACCATTGGATTAAGATCCACCAACCCAGATTTGGACGCGATTTGAAGGATGAGATACACTTGATCAAGAGGATCAAGTGGTTCAGATCGAGGCGCTAACCGATAGCCTGGATGTATATGATCAAGAAGCGATCAGATGATCTATACGGAGACGAGTGGCAAACACAGAAGGAGCCACATGGCGCGATCTGAAAGTGCCACATGGCTCAATCAGAATTAAGTTAATTCAGAAAATCAGTATTAGTTAAAAAAGAAATAGTTAGATGATGAATCAGAAAAAAATAAACTTGAAAGTTGTAGATCTCGATGAAATCTACAACTTTCATGCATAAGTCAAAGAGATCAGAGGTCATTGTACATAGTTAAAATTTAAATACTATAAAAACTATATAAACCATTTTTCTTTAATTTTTATTTTGCTTATTTTTGTATTTTCATTTTGTTTAATGTTATTATATTTATATATAATTTTAATATAATTTTTATTTGATTTTTAATGAAATATAAATACATAAATAATACACTATATAATAAGTAGTGTCATTTATATACAACAAACAATTTGTTAACTAATGTTATTTAGCTAATGAATCTTGTGATTAACTTAAGCAAGAGAGTTAATAATGGAATTTAATGATGATAAATCTGGGATTTACCACTAAGTAGTTAATAAGGTTAAAACACTAACTGACTATTAAATCACACAAAACAATACACGCACTGCGTTCCTCCATACTAGGTGATGCCTGCATAATGGGAGACGTGTGCAACACTTTGGAACATTCCATTACTTTCAATGCGTTATATTTGTGTTTTTCATTCGTAAACTATTGGACTCACTTCAGGATGATATATCCCGATCCAATGATCGTGGATTTTGATGTGTACATGTGGAAGATAGTTTTTCTTACAGATACATTTCTAATAGCCTGCTATTAAATACTTTGTTAGGCACAATTTTAGGATCACATACCTCCATATCACAATTGTAAACTGACCAAATCTACGTAAATGTCTGATCGACATAAATGTATATATTTTTATGAATATATTGAAGTCCTCACATATAACACATTCATATGAGAGACGCAATGTATCCATATAATATGGAATTTATGTTAGCTTTCCTTAGTTCGGATATCCAGAACTAAGAGAGTCCTTAAAGATTCAAACACTACATTAAGACTATTTTTGCTACATGTATGTCAGAGTTTATATCTGAGCAATATTTTCGGCAATATAACCCTATTCTTCTTTGATATACCAAATTAATCTTAATAGACTTTAACTATTGTTACTTTGGTGACAATCGTAAAGGCTATTAAGCTTAATTTATGAGGTATATTATAGGGATGTGGGGTTATGCTGTCGAAATCTGCTCATATATGAACTCTAACATGCATGTAGCGACGATTAGTCTTCACTACAAGAAAAGACGGGATTGACGTGTGATGAACCTCCATTTCATCATATTTATTCTATCATTTTGACTTAAAAAACCCTAGCAAATGCATGTAAATACCCTTAATTCATGCATCTTAGCATTCATGCATGTGTATGTAAATAGTGTACAAATTGCGTATTTTAAAGACAAAATTGTAGAATAAAGAAAAGAAAAGAAAAAGAATAAAATATTGTAAATATTTTATGATCCGAAACCCCGAGAACTAGGCATCTAGATGAATAGGTCGACAAGGAATAAAGTAGGGGGAGATAAGGGCCAATATACAATAAAAATACTCTTTTATTTAATTCATTCTTTATTCATTTTGGGACCTATTTTTGGTTCCACTTTTTATAACTCAAATAAAGAAACTTTGTACATGAAAGAGTAGATAGTTAAATATAGAAAAATAAAAAATTGATTTCATACAAAAATAATATACAGATGAAAGGTTATGATCTGACTAAGTTTTCAAAATCCTAACTTCCCAGACCTGGATCTCTCAAATAAAAACTCGAAATGTATCAAAATAAACTTTAATTGTATTGTATATAACTTTTAATAAGCTATTTAATGAAGGTGGTTTCATATTTCGCGGAGCTACGGTTTGAAAGTTGAGTTTTGGACCCCTATTGTATACATGTACAGATTAAAATATTCATTTTATTTATTATTCATTATTTTTATACTTTTATATTTTTATAATGTTGTAAATATGATTTGTAATATATGTGTGTATTAAAACTGGAACAAAAATATCAATAAAATTCAAAAATAAAATACTTGTATAAAATACCTAGGTATAATACCTGTACACAAACCTATACAATTAATACTTCTATTTTACTAAGTGCACAAAATACATCAAAAAATAAAATAAAAATATATTTAAGTCCATAAAAATAAGATATAAATTTATAAATGATAAACAAAAATAATAAAATTAAATATACAAAATAAAAATAAAATATTAAAATACATAGATGTGTATACCTATATAGACCATAAAAGAGAATTTGTAATTTCAAACCTCTAAAAAATAAACTCTTTGACCTGCCCCATGTTCCTCTGTCAGACCTCGTTTTTGGCCCCTGTTTGCGGAATTTGCGAGGCCAAACCACTCCTTTCGCGCTACACCCTTCACGACTTTCGTGCCTCGATCATCCCTCTTTTACGCCCTCATCTTTCCTAGGGCCGAGGATCGACGATTTCGTCGATCTCCCTCGATCTTTGGAGCTCCCCGTCAACCCTTCAAAAGCCTCCTCAGATTTTCAACTCGATTTTGAACCCCTTTTGCACGAGTTTCGCTCCCCCTTTCGTGCCCAATCGTGAGAGGAAGCTGACATCTTCCTCCCCCGTGCGTCAGGTCGGTCGAGCAAGCTCCAAGGAGGCTCCACCACCTCCGGCAAGTCGTCGCCTTCGAGGTCTTCTCCCTCAGGTATATCACCTTCGAGGACCTTGTTCTTTTCATTTTTCTCTGTATATTTTCTTACCTGTAGTCGTAGGAATCGATTCGCCTCGTTAGTTTAGCATCTCGTCCATCAAATCGCCCATTCGATCCCCCTCACCAGAGGTAGCTCCGACCGAGTTCCTCTTCGCCGTTCCACACCTCCATTTCACCACCGCGGGGTCGAGGCATTTTTCCCTCGACCCTCTCACCCTTCTTGCAGGTCTTGCGCGTCAAAGAAGAGCATGGGGCTCAATTTTGCGTCTTGTTGGAGAGTCTAGGAGCCCTCCAGCTCCGCCGTCTCCTCGCGCGAGCTTCGGCCACCGCTGGAGATTTTTGGAGCCACCAGGAGCGAGAAGACCCCAGGAAGCTTGCCGGTCACTTTTGGAGCCTAAAGATTGCCGGAGGACGGAGATCGAGCTCGGGGAAGCTCGCCTCATCGGTGTTGCTTTCCAGTTCGTCCTCTGCCCTTCAGCACCGTCGGATCAAGGCCAGAGATCTAGGTGTACAGCCACCGTTAGATCTCCTCCAGCCGCCACCGTTCGATCAGCCTTGGAGGATCTAATCGCGGCCGTCGAATCCGAACCGTCATCGTGCGTTCGAGGCTCGCCATGTGTCAAGTGACGATATCTTAGTCGTCGGATCGCCTTAGCGGGGGTAATTTTGCCTGATACCCCCTAGTTTTTGTATATAAAGTTTGATCCATAAACTTTCATTTCTAGTTTAATATTTCGTGTAATAATTGCATATACACCCCGTACTTTCCATATTTGCATCCAAGACCCTGTCCATGTCTCCTCACGTGCATGTGCGCATGAGGGGACGGGGTATTTTGCAAGAGACCCCTGTGGGTTTTGATATTTCATTCTAGTTCAGGAAATATTTCCTAATGTGTAATATTTTTGGATATTTTGCAAAGTAGCCCCCATATTTTTGGTATTTGCTTTTGAGTCCTCCCGAGGCGCGCGCGCATACGCACGTGAGGTCTGGGATTTTTTCACTTATACCCCTGGATGTTTGGTTATTTGCGATTGGTCTTGGAACTTTGTTAATTAGTTATATAATTTGTGGAAAAATTGCACTTTGGCCCTGATGTTTTGGATATTTACATATATGCCCTTGTTAGTAGTGTAGTTTCTCTTTGTTGACTCTAATTATTTCATGCATCTATAAATTTCGAAAAATCACCAAAAAATAGGCATACATTCCTGTTGCATTGTGCTTCCACGCTATATTTTTGTTTTGCATTTTTCTTGCATTTTATTATTTAACATGCATTTTCTTTACTGTCTGCATTAGAAAATACATAAAAATTATAAAACATTTTTGAAAAATTCCAAAAAAACTATATTCTGTTTGTTTTAGTGTGTTTTAACTTTAATCCAAAAATCACTAAAAAATTCAAAAGAAAACTCCTAAAAATTAGAAAACCCCTAAAATCTTCATAAAATCTCAAAAATCCCACAAAAATCTTAAAAATATAATATTGGTCTCTGAATTTTCTATGTTATATTATCTTTGCTTTAAAATTAATTTGAGGAATTTTGGATTCTTTTTGATATTTTTAATCCTCATTTTATTTTTAGCCTTCAAGCTTGCTCACCGATTTTCAGTATTTTTAACTTTAAAAATACCAAAAAAATTAAGAAAAATTTATAAAAATCACAAAAATAGTATAAAATTATAAAAAGCCCCAAAACACTTTAATTCCTATATTTTGAGTATTTCCCTACTTTTATCTCTCCCTTATCTCTAGTGTATGTATATATATTCCCTATAGTTTATATCTTTTTCTAAAAGAAAAAGAAAATATAAAAAATATAAAATATAAAAAGAAAATACGAAATCATTAAAATTAAAAAACAAAAAACAAAATATGAAATCAAAAATTAAATAAAAAATATAAAATTAAAAACCCACAAAATAGCTTACTTGTGGACATTTGATTACATTCACTTCTGAGCACTTATTTTTCGATCTATACTGCTTGTTAACTGTGTTCGACACTCTACATTACTTGCACTATACACACAATTTGTAGAGTTATAATAAATTTTAACTCCACATTCACTTTCATTGCTTGATTTGATTATTGTGGGTTAACTGTTGATTTAACCCGGATTTCGAGTGGTCACCACAATGACTTTGTCTCCGCCTTGTATGAGACATATTTAGACCGCTTGATTTTCATGTTAATCAAATGACACTGTTGCCAGAGAACAACAACATATAGATCTGATTTATTTGTGTGATTGTGATTAATTGTCTACATTTTTGCCTCATTTATTTTTCTTCATTGTTGATATATATTGTTTGAGTTGTCTAACCCCTCTCTTTGTTGACGTTGTGCGAGGTACCGTGGATCGAGGGAGGCGCTCTACCCTAGGCTCCTGCGCACCCATGTGAAGCCGGCTTCGGCCTGCTATTCTTGCACCCAAGAAGACTTAGAGAGATTTTGTAGACTTAGCTCTAGCTTTTATTTTCATTGCATATATTTGTGTAATTTGAAGTGAGAGAGTGACTCTTAATTTGTAATAACTTGGACACTTCTACACTTTACGAGGTCCATTGCCCGAGGGATTGTTCCCTTGGGACCTCGTCGATTTTTCGCGGCTTTTTCGTGGTCTTGCCAATTTTATTATCTATTTGATTCACGCAGATTTAGCCCCTAGATTTAGGAGTTTTTATTGATGGTGACGTAAATAAGTTAAGGCCCAACACCTAATATCTTGCCTATACCTATAGATCGTAATTGGACTTAGCCAAAAATCAATTGAAAAAGCTATTTGACTTAGACTAGAGACCACGTGCTGGGAGGGGTCGTATACAGCACGTGCAGGATCTATTGTGGTGGACACCGATCGGCTCCCAAGACCGGACTCCGGTCTCTCTTCCTAGTCATAGCTACTTATGCTTCACGATTAATAGAAGTTGATTATCTAGGGACGATTTCCTTGTGCCTCATATAAGTAGTTTATTTCCTGTCTTTTAATTTATGCACGGATCACCTTGCATGTAGAGTGCTGGAGCAAGGTACACATTTCTATCTTTGCATGCATCAATGTGTTTGATCGTGCATTGGCTTTTCCGACTTCCTCCCTCATTTTATTGAACTCAAAATAACTAAGGAAATCGAAAAATTCGTTAGGCATTGTCTTTATCAGAAAAATACCTAAAAAGTGATAACCAAATAAAAATTAGGACTGCTAATGCAAACTTGACCTTAAAACTCACCCCACCAAAAAATTTATCTTGGGGGAGTAACCCCTTCATTGTTTGATTTATCTGCAGCGAGAGAGTGACCCACACACTAGGCTAGAGCCACGCCTGAAATTCTAGTTAACTACTGGTCTTGGTGAGTCATTCTCCAGTGAGGATCTCTCTGGTAACCGGTAAAGCGTACCACAATGTCCTTAGCATATTGAGTTAATCGGGTAGCCGGTAAACGGTCCACAAATGGGACAGTCGGCTAGGAGAGTTGGGTTCCCAACAGCTCGCTTAACCACTCTGATAGATTGATTGATTACCTAAATAAAATTGATAAGATAAACGACCGAACCTTCACGATCATCAGCTCAAGAGTTGCGTAGGCGAATTTGCGGTTTGATTGCCAATCTTGTTTGCATTCCAGATCTCATCCGCCTTTCTCTCCAGAACAAGATGATGGGAAGGAGATCCCTTAGGCCACGTCCGGTGGCACCGCTATCGAGCACTCCCCATTATTCATCTAGGTCAGCTTCGGGGAGTTTAGACCCCACTCTTCGTGCCCGAGTTCACGTCCACCCTGTTCCCCCTTGATCACCCTTCTTCTATCAGTCCTAAGGTGTCAGAATTTAGTGCAATATATATTTCTGAACATTTGACGACCCCTGAGATGGGTACCTTTGCCTTTGCAGAGAACCAAGACATGGCCAGCAGTGAGGGACACCCAAATGAGCAGGGATAGACTTCATATGTATACGATCAGACTGCCATCAACAATTCATTGCTAAATTCCCTGGAGATGATGCAGAGACAGATCAGAGATCGGGAAGCCTTCATGGGCGACATTATGAGAGAGATGGCGCAGATGCGAGTAGACCGAGAAGACAGATCTGAGGGCTGTGGAGAGATACCTGAAGACAGAGCTGAAGGAGGAGGTGGAGCAGGAGGAGACCAACAACCGAAGAGGCCACTACCGACGACCATGAGACAGTTGCACAACCCAGCTGCAACCCTCACTCACCGATGGATTCAGCTTCCTCCCAATGTTGGGAATTTTGAGCTTCGCCCTCAGACGATCCAGTTGTTACCCAAGTTTCATGGTCTAGCCACCGAGGAGCCTCATCTCCATCTGCAGGAGTTTGAGATGCTTTGCAGCATTGTCCACGACAGACTTGTGGACGAGGACACAATAAAAATGACTGCCTTCCCCTTCTCATTAGTTGACCGAGTAGCCTATTGGCTGAAGCATCTTGGGAGGTATGTCACAACTTGGGAGCAGCTCCGAACCGCATACTTAAATAAGTAATACCCTCTCGGCCGGACCAACGTAGCACGAGCTATGATCAGCAACTTTACCATGATCCAAAATGAACAGTTCCATGAGGCTTGGGATCGCTTTAGAGAGCTCATTGACCGGTATCCACATCACGACATATCAAAATCCAACCTTTTTAAGAGTTTCTTCTGTAGGCTGACACCAGAGCTGCAGGGGCTTGTAAATGGCTCTTGTGGTGAGTCATATTTTTCCAAGGGTGAAGACGGAGTTTGGGCCATCTATGAAGGGATGACAAAGAACTCGACAGTAATGGCCCAAACCCAAGTCAACACACAGCAGAAGGCCCCCCCAAGGGGCAGAATCATATCAGAGAATCACACGCACAGATGCAGGTCCCCACACTCCGTCAGCAGCAACAGTTCATGCCGAATCCGCCGTAGCTGGCATGGAGATCATCAGTGAGAAGTTGGACCACATCGAGATCCTCAAGAAGAAGCAGAGCCAGGGGTTGGCCCAGATGGACCAGTTGACGAAGACCATGAGTGAAATGAAGATACAGATCTTGTTTATTCAGGAAGCACATACGTCCATGTAGCCCCCCGGATCACACGCTGATCTCAGCAGTAGCATCTCCACCCAGCCCTCTGCCACACACCGCCAGGTTCACCACATCCAGGTAGAGTCGGTTCAGCAACTATCGTACTATCCATCGCCACCACTATCTTAGGAGACTCAGATGGTGGTTTACCATCTGTATCAGCCACTGGCAGTTCTACCTCAACCATCCTTCGAGAAGGAGCCATTGATGGAAGTCAATGGGATATGGTACGACATATACCCACAACATGCCGGGATTCGTCGTGATCATCCCGAATTCCGTTGGACCACCGGAGGCACCTCCTCCCAATAGCATCCTCCCGCTCAGGGTGGTCAGAACAACCACCACCACCAGCAGCAACCCTATCACTCCCAGCAACAGTACCAGCAGGGTCCTCGTCTCTCTTATCAGGGACAACAGTGGAGGCAGTGTCAGCAGCCTTACCAGCAGTACTCCCAGCCTCCCCCTCACTATTCAAACCAGTAGTAGACTCATTCCCAGCATGGGAACACCTCCGGTTCTCAGGCACCTGCCTTCGAGAACCCAACGCTTGATGACCTCGCCTGCTTGCTTTCTGAACAACAAGCATCCTTCCGGCGAGAGATGGATGAGTTCCGGCAGGAGATGAGGGATATCATCAAGGGAAAGGCCGTCATACCAGCTCAGATCGAGCCTAACCCGAATAGTTTGAAGAGGAAATCTGAGCAGGTACAGTCTACAGGAGATACCAATCCTAGTGACTTTTTGAATGACATGTTTTATTCTATATTTGATGTTGATTTCGTAACTACTAGGAGCGGTAGGATGCCAGCCGGCGGCACCTCATCTAAGTGACAACCACATGAGGAACCAAGAGCACCAGACGTGGAGAGTAGCGGTGCTGATGTCGCTAATGATGTTGATGATGGTAGTGCTGATGCCACCAAGGAGAGAGATCCAGCCGACGGTACTGAGGCCGTCGTGACTCCAGATGCAGGCGGTGGTACTGAGGCCACCATTTTGTTTGATGCTGGTCCAGATCTAGAGCGTGGTGCTGATGCCACAATTGTTTTTGATGCTGAGCCAGAGCACGGTGCTGATGCCGCGAAGTTAGATGCTGTGGGTGGTACTGAGGCCACCACTTCTACTCATGTTGTATTTCCCTCTGTTGTGTTACAGCCTTTTGTATCTCAGGACTGTGGTAACAAGAAAAAGACCAAAAAATGAATAAAGGAAAGGTTTCTGCATCTTCTCAGAGTCCATATGTGTTGAATGATGATCTTGGTATGGTCTCCATTCCCTCACAGGCACAGGAACCTCTTCCTAGCCCTCCATATGTGGAGGGCCCAACCATCCCCTTCCCTCAAGCACTCCGCTTAGCGAAGGGGAATAAAAAAGAAAATCCCAAAAAGACACAACAGTTAGAGTTCATCCAGCAGATGATTGACATATTTTAGATCCAACTGACTCTACAGAAGGCACTTGAGCACATCCCCCTCTTCTAGAAGAATTTGAGAGAGAAGACTACCATACGCAGGAAGAGGAGGAACCATAGAGGAGATATCCATGTGCTCACCCGTGCCACATGCTTTGCCATTCAGAACCGATTGCCAGCCAAGAGTCCTGATGCAGGAGCTCCCTATGTCAGACGCGAGATTCAGGAGCAGCGGTTCGATCGTACTCTATTAAACAACAACTCTTCTATCGACCTCCTTCCGGCAGCCTTACTGGACCGATTCGAGTTTGTCCCTCTTCATCGGAGCTGGAAAGTCCTTCAGTTTGCTGATTGATCGAGTAAGAGGCCGAAGGGGTTGTTGAGAGATGTGGTCGTTACCATTCAGGACCTGAAGTTCCCCATGGACTTTGTTGTACTGGACACGGAGATCCCTGAGTTGGTAACCGATACCCCCATCATACTTGGACGTCCATTCTTGGCCACTGCCAAGGCGGTGACCGACCATGATAGTGGGAAGGTGTACTTTCACGTAGAGGACGAAAGTATACAAATAGAGACGATTGACGAGACCAGAGCGAGAGATTCAGCCTGCTCAAAGTAGCTTAGTGGCACAGAGCAGATGACAGAGGCTGAGCGAGACGTCCACCAGGAGTGCGACTTTGTGATGATTGATGATGAAGCCATTTGGACAGATCCTATAGCACAAACCCTCGCCTTGCTCGCAGATTCATCATACTTACAGCTTATGGCAGTTGAGAGCTCGGAGAGCACACCCCTGGCCGAGGACACATTAGAGGCTGACAGTTGTGGGATGAGTGGTGAAGCAGAGTTTCATTCGTGTTCTCCATATTCAAATCCCTCGGATTCAGACATTGATTGGGATGATTTTGATGATTATTTGCCTTGTCTGATTCCTTCTGAGCCAGCAGCTAGGACGGAGAGAGAGCCAGCACAGTTCACAGACATTCCAGAAGGGCTCCCTTCATCAGATTTTCACGATCAGCGAGAGTTCTCACATGCAGATTTGGTGGCCTTCACATAGACATATCAGAAGCCAAATCTGCCAGCTCCCAGTTTTCCAGAATTGAAGCCTTTGCCGCAGTCACTAAAGTACATATTCCTTGTGGGTGAGCCATATATGCACCCAGTCATTATAGCAACAAATTTGATTGGAGAACAAAAATCTCGTTTGATGGAGGTTCTTGAAAGAAACCGTAAGACGATTGGATGGAGTATAGCTGATCTCCAGGGGATTAGTCCGTCTCTGTACTCCCACCATATCTTCCTCGAAGAGGACGCTAAGCCATCGCGTGAGTTCCAGCGACGACTGAACTTGAATCTTCGAGATGTGGTCATGGAAGAAATATCTCAATGATAGAGCACCGATTTTATCTACCCCATCTCCGACTCCAAGTGAGTTAGTCCATTGCATGTGGTACCCAAGAAGACGGGTATCATTACAGTTGTAAGCGAGTTTGGAGAGGAGATAGCTACCCGGGTACCTACTTCTTGGAGGGTCTGTGTGGACTACAGACGATTGAACAAGGCCACCAAGAAGGATCATTTCCCACTGCCATTCATTGATCAGATTATCGAAAGGCTAGCTGGGAAGAGTCATTACCGCTTTCTTGATGGATACTCCGGCTATAATCAAGTGTCCATTGCGCCCAAAGACTAGGACAAAATGACATTCACCTGTTTATTTGGGACATATGCTTTCAGACGGATGCCCTTTGGTCTATGTAACGCCCCGACGACATTCCAAAGGTGCATGTTGTCCATCTTCTCGGACATGGTGGGTGACTGTTTAGAGTTGTTCATGGATGACTTCTGGTTCTACGGTGACGGATTTGATGCTTGTCTTGACTTCCTAGACCGTATGCTTCAGCGCTGCATAGAGGTCAACCTTGTCTTATCTTGGGAGAAGAGTCACTTCATGGTGACTCAGGGGACAATCCTTGGCCATATCATTTCCAACTGGGGCATGGAGGTTGACCCGACCAAGGTGGATATCATTAAAAAACTCAATCCACTGTCCAATCTGTGACAACTGCGGTCTTTTCTAGGGCATGTCGGTTTCTACCGACAGTTCATTCATGACTTCAGTCGTATTGCCCGACCGCTCACTGACTTGCTGACAAAAGACACCGAGTTCATTGTCGATGATAAGTGTCTTGCGTCTTTCGAGACTCTCAAGAATATGGTTGTCACGGCTCATGTCCTTCAGCCACCCGATTGGTCTCTCCCATTCGAGATCATGACGGATGCTTCTGATTTTTCCATAGGGGTTGTGCTTGGACAGAGGAGGGATGGATTGCCTTATGCCATTTACTATGCTAGCTGGACTTTGGATGTCGTTTAGTGGAATCACATTGTGACTGAGAAGGAGATGCTAGCCGTAGTCTTTGCTTTGGATAAGTACCAATCATATATTCTGGGATCTAGAGTGACTATCTATACAGATCACACCCCATCCGATACCTCATGGCAAAGAAGGATGCCAAAGCTCGACTTACCAGATGGATCCTTCTGCTCCAGGAGTTTGACATTGAGATTAAGGATAAACCTGGAGTTAAGAATGTGGTGGCGGATCACCTCTCCCTCTTAGAGAACCTTGAGGAATCTGAGCCCATGGCACCTATCACTGAGGCATTTCCAGATAAGGCGATCCTTGCCATCGCCTCGCTTCCATGGTACCCCGACATTGTGAACTATCTTGTTGCCAAGACGTTTCCACAATGTTGGCCTAGGCAGCGATTTGAGACCTTCCTTGCGAAGGCCAAGTCATACCATTGGGAGGATCCTGTCCTTTATCATGAAGGAGGGGATAGTATCTGGAGGAGGTGCATTCCTCAAGAAGAGCAGCATAGTGTCCTCACCTACTGCCACAAGCTTGAGGCAGGAGGACATCATTCTGGGAGACGGACAACCCATAAGGTGCTCCAATCCAGCCTTTGGTGGCCTACTCTCTTCAAGGATTCTGATGAATTCGTGAAGAGGAGTACTGACTGTCAGAAGATGGGTACTTGTGGACAGAGAGACATGATGCCCATGTAGCCCATTCACTTTTGTGAGGTTTTTGATGCATGGGGGATTGATTTCATGGACCCATTTCCTAAGAGTCAGGGGTTTGAGTACATTCTGCTCGCTGTGGATTATGTGAGTCGTTGGGTTGCGACCATCCCTGCTCGAGCTGCAGATGCTAAGATCGTGTGTCGATTTTTGAGGAAAATGATCATTTCACAGTTTGGGGTACCTAGAGTTCCGATTTCAGACGGGGGGTCTCACTTTATCAATGACAAGGTAAGGACCCTTGCAGACGAGTTCATCATTGACCATCGTATTGCCACTCCATATCACCCTCAGACTAATGGTCTTGCTGAAGTATCGAACATGGAGATCAAGACTATTTTACAGAAGGTAGTCTGCCCAGACCGGAAGGATTGGTCATAGCTTTTGGACTCGATCTTGTGGGCCTATCGTACTTCCTTCAAGACACCATTAGGGACATCTCCCTTTCGTCTCGTCTATGGCAAGCCGCGCCATTTACCAGTGGAGATCAAGCACAAGTCACTATGGGCAGTTACAGAGTTATTATTGGATCCCGAGAGTATAGGAGAACAGAGGAAAGCGGAGTTGGCAGCCCTGGAGGAACTAAGAGATACAACCTTTTCAAGTAGCCTACAGTACAAGGAAAAGGTGAAGACATGGCACGAATCTCATATCAGCCATAAACAGTTTGGGCCTGATCAGCGTGTATGGTCATTTGATTCTAAGCTAAAATTATTTCCAAGGAAATTACAGAGTAAGTGGAAAGGTCCATATGTGGTTAGAAAGGTACGTGACAATGATAGTATTGATATATCCGAGTTGTCATCTTCCTCTACCTTTCGAGTCTACGATCAACGCCTGAAACTATATCTAGATCATGATCCGCCGACCGTTGACGTTGCCCCTATTCATTTGGTATGAGATGTGCTCTTTGATTCACATCACCTGTATTTGATACATGGTATCACTTCTATCTTCCACTGTATAGATCCATTTATCCATATCATTCATTCTTTCATCCGTTTGTCTGCCACCCCATGGTCATCTTATAATTTTGCTTTACTTAGGATGCACCTTGTCCTACGTATAGGGGGGTGCACACACTGAGCTGTGATTTGTTTATTCTCTTTTCTTCTTTTCTTCTTTTCTTTTTTTCCTTTTCAATCTTCTTTATCTATCAGAAAGGTATCGCCCCTTTTTGTCAATCTTCTATACTTAGGACGTACTTTGTCTTCAGTATAGGGGGGGTGTGCACCCCGAGTTGATTTTATTCTTTGATCCTCTCCATTGTCTCCTCTTCTTGTCTATACTTAGGGATATCTTACCTTAAGTATAGGAGGAGACAATATGAGTACGATCTGTTCATTCCCACCCTTAACCCTCCCTGCTTTGTGTACAGTCTGCTATACTTAGGAATTTGATCCTAAGTATAGGAGGGATGGCCGACTTCTCAGTCGATTATTCATTCACCTCCAATTCATTTATTCTTTAGACTTTTCTATACTCAGTACGAGTTATGCATTCTCTTTTCTCTCCGATCTATGAGTACATAGCTCAAGCTAAGTATAGGGGGGTCGTATATACTGTGTATATACTTTAGCCATAACTCGTACTTTTGTATTTTTCTTAATAACTATGGCTATTACACTTATTAAATTCATTAAAACCATCAATAAAAAGATGTGATCATTCCTCAAATTCTTTTTGTATCTATTGATTAATAAATCAGGTGAAAATATTTTTTTTTTTGTAAAATGTTTGAAAAATAGTTTGAAAATCCTTGTAAAAATCTTTTGAAAACTATTTGGAAAATGTTTTGTTACATGTTTTCAACCTTTGTAATGTATTTTGATTGTAAAATATATTTTCTTGTGTGAAATAAAAGGTTTGAAAAATGACTTGCAAATGGTTTGAAAAATGATTTCAAAAATATTGTGAATATATATATATATATATATATACTGTTTGAAAAACCCTTTGCAAAATGATTTTCAAAATGTGTGTACATGTTTGTGAAAACTGTTTGTAAAAATTAGCTTGGACTATAGTTTTCAAAATTGTGTGAAAAACCTTTGTCAAATAAGTTTGAGGAATACATACATCTCACATAAAATCTTTATTGTATATACCTGCATAAAATTGACCACTTACCCTTGTAAATTCTTAAAATCTAATTCTTGTCAATAAAGAATGCGTCCCCGTGTAAATATTTGTTCCTAGATTTTAGCCAAAAACTTTTGTTTTCAAAAATCCCAAAAAACATTTTCAAAACTAAAAAAATTACAAAAATCAAAAACTCCAAAAAGTGGGAAGGCCTATACAAAAATAAAAATGCCTGTCGGAGTGTACATATGTATAGTCAAATAAGCAAGCTTGAGCTTCAAAGTCAAATCATGTGATCCTGCAGCTGGATGACTTGACTACACTGGTCTTGCATCCTAGGATATGTAGCTACACTGGATATCATCCATTCTT
Organism: Ottelia alismoides; assembly: GCA_037367405.1. Taxonomy (NCBI): domain Eukaryota; kingdom Viridiplantae; phylum Streptophyta; class Magnoliopsida; order Alismatales; family Hydrocharitaceae; genus Ottelia; species Ottelia alismoides. Next base: position 69,973 of record JAZKJV010001690.1, on the reverse strand, counting down.
CTCTTCACCCCTCCTCGTGAGCTGGTTGCCACTTGAACTTTGAAGGGAATACCCTGCTCCTCGAGGAAGGAGTTGTTGGATTGGGGAATCATTGGGTTGTCATATTGGAGAATCCGGTCTCTTTGTCATTCTAGTTGGGGAGAGCCACTATCACTCACACTGTACGAGTTAGAGTCATAGTCGTAAGGGTTTTCTTATGAGTTGAAATATTTCTGACCTGGCTATTGAGGAGACTTGAGCAGAGTTTTGGGATTATCAATGGCTGTTGGATTTCAAGTTCGGTTCTCATTGAGGTTCCACCCGTACTAAAATTTCAAAGGTCCGAATTAAGCTCCAAACTTTGATTTTGTGAAGACAAGTTTGATCATTAAAGTTAATCCATCTTTCTTCTTTTTCTTTTCTTTGTTTGTCTTTTTCTACACTTATTGCATAAGTGTTTGCTAGGGACTAGCAAAGGCAAGTATAGGGAGATGATGAACCTCCATTTCATCATCTTTATTCTATCATTTTGGCCTCAAAAATCCTAGCAAATTCATGTAAATACCCTTAATTCATGCATCTTAGCATTCATGCATGTGTATGTAAATAGTTTATAAATTGCGGTTTTTAAAGCCAAAATTATAGAATAAAGAAAAGAAAAGAAAAAGAATAAAATATTGTAAATATTTTATGACCCGAAATCCCGAGACCTAGGCATCTAGATGAATAGGTCGACAAGGAATAAAGTAGGGGGAGATAAGGGTCAAAATACAATAAAAATACCTTTTTATTTAATTCATTCTTAATTCATTTTGGGATCTATTTTTGGTTCCACTTTTTATACCTCAAATAAAGAAACTTTATACAAGAAAGTTGTAGATAGTTAAATATAGAAAAATACAAAACTGATTTCATACAAAAATAATGTACAGATGAAAAAGTTATGATCTGACTAAGTTTCCAAAATCCCAACTTCCTAGACCTGTATCTCTCAAATAAAAACTCGAAATGTATCAAAATCACCTTTAATTATATATAACTTTTAATAAACTATTTAATGAAGGTGGTTTCATATTTCATGGAGCTACTCTTTGAAAGTCGAGTTTTGGACCCCTATTGTATACTTGTACAGATTAAATATTCATTTTATTTATTATTCATTATTTTTATACTTTTATATTTTTATAATTTTGTAAATATTATTTGTAATATATGTGTGTATTAAAACTGGAATAAAAACATTAATAAAACCCAAAAATAAAATACTTGTATAAAATACCTAGGTATAATACCTATACGTATACCTATACATCTAATACTTCTATTTTATTAAGTGTACAAAATACATCAGAAAAATAAAATAAAAACATATTTAAATCCATAAAAATAAGTTATAAATTTATAAAATGATAAACAAAGATAACAAAATTAAATATACAAAATAAAAATAAAATATTAAAGTACATAGATATGTGTACCTATATAGGGCATAGAAGGGAATTTGTAATTTCAAACCTCTAAAAAATAAATAAAAATCATATTAAAATACTTCAGAAAATAACAAACATTTCTTATTTTATAATCCAAAAATAATAAATTCATTTACTATTTTTAAATGAATTTCCAAATTATTTCTTCAGGGTTTTTCCTGGTTGGTCCACGTGGACCAACCAGAAGGGTCCGAGAGTTGACCTCGGTCAACTCTTTGACCCACCCTATGTTCCTCTGTCAGACCTCGTTTTGGCCCCTGTTTGCGGATTTTGCGAGGCCAAACCACTCCTTTCGCGCTACACCCTTCACGACTTTCGTGCCTCAATCATCCCTCTTTCACGCCCTCATCTTTCCTAGGGCCGAGGATCGATGATTTCGTCAATCTCCCTCGACCTTTGGAGCACCCCGTCAACCATTAAAAAGCCTCCTCCGATTTTCAACTCGATTTTGAACCCCTTTGCATGAGTTTCTCTCCCCCTTTCGTGTCCAATCGTGAGAGGAAGGTGACAACTTCCTCCCCCGTGCGTCAGGTTGACCGAGCAAGCTCCAAGGAGGCTCCACCACCTCCGACAAGTCGTCGCCGTTGAGGTCTTATCCCTCAGGTATATCACCTTCGAGGGCCTTGTTCTTTTCATTTTCTCTGTGTATTTTCTTCCCAGTAGTCGTAGGAATCGATTCGCCTCGTTAGTTTAGCATCTCGTCCATCAAATCGCCCATTCGATCCCCCTCACCGGAGGTAGCTCTGACGGAGTTCCTCTTCGCCGTTCCACACCTCCATTTCGCCATCGCAGGGTTGAGGCATTTTTCCCTCGACCCTTTCACCCTTCTTGCAGGTCTTCCGCGTCAAAGAAGAGCCTGGGGCTCAATTTTGCGTCTCGTCGGAGAGTCCATGAGCCCTCCAGCTCCCCCATCTCCTCGTGCGAGCTCCGGCCACCGCTGGAGATTTTTGGAGCCACACCAGGAGTGAGAGGAGGACCCCAAGAAGCTTGCCGGCCACTTTTGGAGCCCAAACATCGCCGGAGGACGGAGATCGAGCTCGAGGAAGCTCGCCTCGTTGGCGTTGCTTCCTGATTCGTCCTCCGCCCTTCAGCACCATCGGATCAAGGCCGGAGCTCTAGGTGTACATCCATAGTTAGATCTCCTTCAACTGCCACCGTTCGATCAGCCTTGGAGGATCTAATCGCGACCATCGAATTCGAACATTCATCGTGCATCCGGGGCTCGCCACGTGTCAAGTGAAGATACCTCAGCCGTCGGATCGCTTTAGCGGGGGTAATTTTGCCTGATACCCCCCTAGTTTTTGTATTTAAAGTTTGATCCATAAACTTTCATTTGTAGTTTAACATTTCATATAATAATTGCATAGACACTCCGTACTTTCCATATTTGCATCCAGGTCCCTGTCTACGTCACCTTACGTGCCTTTGCGGGTGAGGGGATGGGGTATTTTGCAAGGGACCACCTGCAGGTTTTGATATTTCGTTCTAGTCCAGGAAATATATCTTAACGTGTAATATTTTTGGATATTTTGTAAAGTAGCCCCCATATTTTTGGTATTTGCTTTTGAGTCCTCCCCAGGCGTGCTATGCACGTGAGGTCTGCGATTTTTGCACTTGTACCCCTGGATGTTTGGCTATTTATGATTGGTCCTGTAACTTTGTCAATTAGTTATATATTTTGTGGAAAAATTGTACTTCGGCCATGATGTTTTGGATATTTACATATATGCCCTTACTAGTAATGTAGTTTCTCTTTGTTGACTCTAGTTATTTCATGCATCTATAAAATTCGAAAAATCACCCAAAAAATAGGCATACATTTCTATTGCATTGTGCTTCCACGTAACATTTTTGTTTTTTATTTTTGTTGCATTTTATTATTTATAAAAATTCAAAAACTTGCATTTTCTTTGCTGTCTACATTAGAAAATACATAAAAAGTATAAAACTTTTTGAAAAATCCCCAAAAAATTATATTCTGTTTGTTTTCGTGTGTTTTAACTTCAGTCCAAAAATCACTAGAAAATTCAAAAGAAAACTCCTAAAAATGAGAAAATCCCTAAAATTTTCATAAAAATCTCAAATTCCGCAAAAATCCTAAAACAATAATTTGGGTCTCTGAATTTCTCTGTTATATTATCTTTATTTTAAAATTAATTTGAGGAATTTTGGACTCTGTTTGATATTTTTAATCCTCATTTTAGTTTCAACCTTCAAGCTTGCTCATTGATTTTCAGTATTTTTGACTTTAAAAATACCAAAAAAATAGGAAAAATTTAGAAAAATCACAAAAATAGTATAAAAATACAAAAAGCCCCAAAACACTTTAATTCCTGTATTTTGATTATTTCTCCCTACTTTTGTCTCCTCCTTATCTCTAGTGTATGTATATATCTTCCCTATAGTTTATATCTTTATCTAAAAGGAAAAGAAAATATAAAATATAAAATATAAAAAACAAAATCAGTAAAATAAAAAATCGAAATACAAAATATAAAATGAAAAATAAAATAAAAATATAAAATTTAAAACCCACAAAAATAACTTACTTGTGGACATTTGATCACATTCACTTCTGAGCACTTATTTTTCGATCTATCCTGCTTGTTCCCTGTGTTCGACACTCTATATTACTTGCACTATACACACATTTTGTAGAGTTATAATAAATTTTAATTCCACATTCACTTTCATTTCTTGATTTGATTGTTGTGGGTTAATTGTTAATTTAACCTGGATTTCGAGTAGTCGCCACAACAACTTTGTCTCCGCCATGTGTGAGACACAGGCTTGCACTTAGTGAGCACACATGCACACTCAGATGTGGTGGTCCTATCATGTCACCTTACGTGCTCGTACTTCCCATATTTGCATTTAGGTCTGATCTACATCACCTCACGTACCCGTATGCTTGATATGAGTGGGTATTTTGCACCTAAATCCTTAGGTTTTATTTATTTTATTTATTCCTTATTTTTGAACTAATAATGTAATATTTTGGAAAATTGCATCTGACCCCATGGACTTTATATAAATTTCATAAATACCCCATGATATATATTACTGGATACATTTTGGAGAAATTGTGTTATGTCCCTAATCTTTTATGAGGTGTTCCGCTTTAGTCTAAGAACTTTAATTATTTATATAAATGCTCCTATTAGATTGTATTTTCTTTTGAGGGTTTTTTTCTTTAAAAATAGTTCAGGTCTCTAAAAAATCCAAGAAATTCATCATAAATACCCGACACACACACATATATATATATATCACATATATTTTTGGTTAGGTATTTAAAGTTTATTTTATATTATTAAAAATAAAAAATTGAGCTATTTGTCCCTGTTCACATTAAAAATACAACAATTTTTTGAAATTTTTTTTATTTTTTTATTTTTTATCTAGACAGTCATTTTTTAACGGTCACAGATTTGCTGTATTTTACATGTTCTGGAAGAAGGTCGTAGGAGTCTCTGTTTCTAACGAAATTTGAATGACATATTAGAGGGATGTAATTATGAAAATCCATGGTGGAATTTTTCAAAAAAAAATAAAAAAATTGCAAAAATTGGATGTGAAGCAGGCAAGGTTACCTTTCCTGTATTACTATATATGAAAAATAGTTTTAAGGAATTTTGTACTATTTATATACTTTTAAAACCTTAAAACTTTTGCCCTATTTATTAACTCCCAGATTTGGAGTAATTTGAATTTGAAAAATACATAAAAATTAGTAAAAGTCCCTAAAAAATTATCAAAAATAAAAGGAGATATATAAAAAATAAAAAATATTTTATTATGTAATGTTTTACTATATATATCTACATTTATAAACATAATACCTTATATTGTATTATATACATATATATAGATATATAGATATATTTCATATTATTATTAATTTTAATAATTACTAAATATATATTAAGCCTTTAAAAAAATAAAAAAGACTATACTTATTTATATTTTCTGACTTTTATATATATTTACCATATATTATATACATATAACTTATATTATACTTATTACATATATAGTGATACATGTATACTTCTTATATATTTAAAAAAAATAAAAAAATAAAAATTAGATAAATAAAAAATAAAAATAAAATCACAAAATAAAAAAATATATATAACATTAGACATTCATAAAAAATAAATATAATTAAAAACCTACAAACATTAAAAAACCTAAAAAGTATAAAAAAATTAATTGTCGTCTCTTCCTTGTATACAATAATTATTTGCCTATCCCTCGTAGCTCTTTGATGTTCGATACCTAGAATACTTGTACCATATACACATTTTTATCTGGGTTATAATAAATTTTGACCCGCTCCATATTCCATTGCTTGATTATTATACTATGGGTTGATTGTTGACTTAATTGACGTCTTCGTGAGCTGTCACTTCAGCGACTGTGCCTTACCTTGTAATCGTACATGGTAACCCATGGATCTCGATTAATCACATCCAGACAAGATCTTCAGGTGAAAAATCTTCACTAAAATGGTACGATTGTATAATTGCTGCATCCATCATAAATTGGCATTTGAGCATTTTCCAGAAGACAATAATTTCTTTTTGCATTTAGATTTACAGAATCTCTAAGATTTGAATCCTCTGCATAATTTCCACTAACATTAGAAGATTGAATTTTTGCAGTTGCAGATCTATCATTTAACATGATATGCATATTGTTGGTTGTTCCTTGTTAATACAATGATAAAGAGGCTTGATTACAACATTCTCCTTGCTATAACTAGAATTTGTAATTTTGTGTAAATCCAATAAGTTTAATGTTCCCGTAATATCAAATGTATGTGTCTTTCTATTATCACATTTCTTGCAAGGGCAAATGAGTTGGCCTTCAGAGATAAGTGTAGAATTCAACTTCACATATTAAATAAAATTTGAAAGTCCTTCTCGAAAATGTGCATCATTAATGATATTTCGTCTATACATCCAACTCCTATCAGCAAGATAATCCATCTATTGTGAAAAAAAGTCTAGTAAAAAACATCTTCATTCATAAACAATGCCAATAGATGAAATTTTAAAATTGCCTTACTATCAGTATCTTATATAAGGCCTATTTTTCACATCAATACATATCTTATATCAAATCAACTAATGGATAGAAAGGCCATTCTTAGGGCACTATTATGTACTTTATCAAAAGATTGATGGAAACTTGTAGATGTAAAAAATATAATATTTTGACAACAGCAACAAAGCCTTTTCCCACAATATTTTGACAAGACAAAATACATTTTCAGTGAACTTACTAGCTTACTATGATAAAAAAATGATTAAGATTCAATCTTAGAAATTAAAATATTAAAAAAGATAGGAAACACGCTTTCTTCTATCTAAGAATACTTTTGGAGGGAACTTGTTGCACCGTTGAAGGCTCCGACCTATTCAAGCATTGCAGTAGAGGACTAGTGACGAGTTCCTTAAAACCATATTTCAAATGGGTTGCATTTAAACAAAAATATTTTTTTTCTAAACACTTTCGTTACATCCAGGTAATCAAGAACTAGATGACATACATTCTCCACTCCCAGAAAATGATGTCTTATTGATACGAAGCATATGAAGTAGAAGGTGTCTAAAAATTATATTTTTAACAAACTTAATCAAACCTTGCGCATACATATATCAATCCAAATTGAATATAAACACCATCGTCAAACCCTTCTATATAGTAAACGAATCAAAACCAACTTATTAGTCATGTTTGATTTGCTTACACCATTACAATATATCAAATTGTCCTAAGCACACAAATCTGATTGCCTAACTCAAGTCAATGGTGACACAATTTGAAGATTGTCTTGACAACACAAAATATCAAAGTTGAACATATTTGACCTAGCCATGCACTCACACAAGAACTCACCAATCAAATTTTAATATATTCTTTTACATATATGACATCTACATCTTGAATGTAGTTACTTCTATGTCTAAATCTAAATGTGCAATATAAATGGAATGGAAGAAAATGAAATACATTGGGACATAAAGATTGCTAGATTTTTAAAAGTTATGGTATGCTTTGTTTCTTTCAACATAAAAAGTTAGATACTTATTATATATGCATGATAGACAATAGGAGACACAACCATATTAGTGATATGTTACATTCTTTGCTATGACAATCTTGCAATCAAAATCTATCTCAAATCAAAACCTTACACTAAAAATACTATTAAAAAGAGAATCCCAATCAACATACTCTACTTCAGTGTAACATAAGTCATGCTGCTTTGGACCAATTTTATGTAATATGCATACAAAAATTGTATGAAAAAATTATAAAATCTAGAAGGATTAATCATAGACTTGTAAAAAATTCTGTCTTTATGAGATATGGAGGTACATGCTCCAACAAGTAACAATACCACCAAGGGAATGCCATGTGTTCATGACAAATAGTGTATGATTACATGAAAGTAAGGGTAATCAAGAAACTTGAAGATGGCAATAATATTTTAAAAACAAAGCAAAATCAATAACTATATACATTTAACTCCAATAGTGGGTAGATGTGATAAAAAAATCAATAGCAACTCAACAAGAATGAAACAGTTGTGGAATTTCTCAAGAAATAAACAAAGATGATGAAATCAAACGAAAAGTATAGCCCCTTATATATTATTATATACCTATCATAAAGGTTAAAAGATAATGAAAAACTCCATTGGGAAGTATACAAAAGAATGCATGGGCTGTGAATAATGAAAACGTTAAAAAGAAACTGAATACTAAAGATAAATATTAATTTCTCATGTAAGATTAAAAAGGTTTACATATTTTTATCACTAATATTCGATGACAAGAGGAGCAACAACAGTGGCATTGGAAGAGGGACTATGCAACCGAATAGTGACAAGGGAGAGGATCAATCGTGTGATCCGAAGATTTTAGAAGAAATTATGCGAGCCATCTGTATCTGAGCAGAGGGATTGTGCAGTCTGGTAGAAGGGAATGGGAGCAGCTGTGACCTTTATCTTCATCTAATTTGAGAGGGATGATGAATGTTGGGGAGGAGGGAGTAGGGTTTTTTCAAAAGGCGCAAAGGATAGATGGAGACAAGAATTTTTTAAGCAGAATTTTTCTTATGACCGCCAAATGTTATATATCACAAATAATTCATCACAAATAATAGAGTACTTTTCCTACAAATAATCCATGAAAATTGTTACTTTTAAGTGGCAGTATAAACCATCAGAAATAGTCTTCATATGACACACACACATACACAAACATGTATTTTTCGTGTAATGAGTGTAGATGAAAGCTCATATGAAGTTATCATACATGATTACGATCATCATAATATAACACAAATAATTCCCATCATTGATAATATTCCATTGGCAGATTATGATGCAATAAGTACTGAATTAATGGAAGATATGGATAATATAAATGAGGATTCATCTACCTAAAAACAGTAATGGGGAAAATAATGATACTTCACATTATTCGGGCATTGAAAATTAAGATATAAACTTCGATAAAGTGTGTATATATATATATCTTTTTATGTTGAATTATTTTTTTTATTTTTAATTTAATCCATGATTATTTATAGACATGATTGGTTTTGGGTGTGGAGGTTCAAATTGATCTTAGCGATCCAATCAACTGTCCACTTCACAGTCTCTCTCACCTTCGACTCCGCCTACTTTTCCATTTCCTCCATCACATGAGATGCACAAGCTTATGACATATTATCAATCTTTTGGTGTTCCTCCATCTCCATCATAAGGAGATGTTTTCGAAGAGCCATCTTTTTCATAGATTCCTGGGCCTTGCCCTACACCAATTCTGGCATATCCTTTTTTATGGGATCGACTTCTCCATATTCTATACATTAGAGCATCTATGTACATGTACATATGCCACCTACGAGAGGTCAATGTTTCGATTCATACATGCTTCTAAAGATTTCTACTGATAGGAGGTAAATATCATTTATAAATTATCTTTTATTTTTTTCTCCATATATATGATCTAATTCTCATTATGTGAGGATTTTATGAATATCAAACAAATTGCTAAAGAAATAATAAATATTATCAAGGCGCATACAACATGTACCGAGTTTCGGTGGTGTTACATTCCCATCATTGAGTAGGAGAGATTATTTGACTTGTTTTTTGTCAGAATTTTAAACTCTAAAGTTAATAAATTCTTATATATTCAATTAAGTAACATATTTTTGTACTTTTCAAGGTATTCATCGTTTTGTCCCTAGCTTAGGGAAGGAGTCCTACTGTCAAGCATTAACCCTTATGATGGAGAGAAAAGTAATTGACACATTTTTTAATGATATAAAGGACTCGCATAAAACGATATGTCTGGAGGAAATTGATTTTGAGGACATGAAGAGATACCTCCCAACTAGGTGCACCGAGGAGATGTATTTATTTCTTTTTTGCATTGGTTAAATTCTAAAAAATTTAATTTTTATTTAAATTTCTTATAATAATATTTACTGCATGTGTATAGGTTTTTATGATTCTTTCAATTCTGACGTTGAGTTTGGGAGGAGGTCAACGACGGGTAGAGTGAACGGTCATGAGAAAAAAATAAGATCGACAAGTAACTCTAAAAGACACAATCAAATCTGAGATGAGCTGGTAATTTTAATAAATTTATATAACAACTTTAATATTTATTCTGACATATGTATTCTTTATTCTTTGTTGGGAAAATAAGAGAACATGTTTTATTCCATCAACCCTAGGCTCTCTTATATAGGAGAGTAGCCTATGGGTAAATTACAAAAAGGTCCAACAGGAAAGAAAAATAATGCAGAGATACATAAGAGAATAATATATGTTTACACTCCCCCTCAAGATGGAGCATAGATATCAATCATGCTCAGCTTGGATGCATACTTCCGAAATGGGCCTCGCAGTAGTGCCTTAGTAAAAATATCCGTTGTTTGATTCTCTGAACTAACATGGGATGTAGCAATGAATCTCTTTTGAATCATGTCACGTATAAAGTGACAGTCAACTTCAATGTGCTTGGTTCGTTCATGGAATGCTGGGTTATTTGCAATGAACAAGGCCGCCTGATTGTCACATTCCAAAGCCATAGGAAGTGGAACTTCTATATGTAAATCTGTAAGCACAGCCTTTACCCACATCATTTCTGTGCTCACTTGGGCCATAGCCCTATACTCAGATTCAGCACTAGACCGTGCCATCACAGTCTGTTTCTTGCTCCTCCATGAGACTAGAGAATCTCCAACATATACAACAAACCCAAAGGTGGACTTCCTGTCCTTGGGACACCCTGCGTAATCTGCATCTGCACAGGCTGAGATAGTAGTTTCTTTGCCCTTCTTGAACAACAAACCCGCACCTGGAGATGACTTGAGGTACCTGAGTATCATATGTATGGCATCCATGTGTACCTGATGTGGTTGCTCCATGAACTGGTTCACGCGACTCACAACAAAGGCTATATCGGGCCATAGGAAGTGGAACTTCTATATGTAAATCTGTAAGCACAGCCTTTACCCACATCATTTCTGTGCTCACTTGGGTCATAGCCCTATATTCAGATTTAGCACTAGACCGTGCCATCACAGTCTGTTTCTTGCTCCTCCATGAGACTAGAGGATCTCCAACATATACAGCAAACCCAGAGATGGACTTCCTGTCCTTGGGACACCTTGCGTAATCTGCATCTACACAGGCTGAGATAGTAGCTTCTTTGCCCTTCTTGAACAACAAACCCGCACCTGGAGATGACTTGAGGTACCTGAGTATCATATGTATGGCATCCATGTGTACCTGATGTGGTTGCTCCATGAACTGGTTCACGCGACTCACAACAAAGGCTATATCGGGCTTAGTAATCGTAATATAAAGAAGTTCACACACCAGTTCTCTGTACCTTCTACTATCCACCTCCTCTATATCACCATCATATATCTTCATACTAGGGTCCATAGGTGTGGTAGCAGGTCGGCAGCCAAGCACTCCCGTTTCACTCAACAGGTCGGTGACATATTTACTCTGAGACATTACCAACCCATAAGGATTTCTGACAAACTCCAGTCCCAGAAAATATCTAAGGACCCCAAAGTCCTTGGTGATGAATTCACGACCCAGCATTTCTTTCGCCTCCTTTATTCCCTGTTCATCATCACCTGTAATCAGAATGTCATCTACATAGACCATGATTGCAATAATACCTCTGGAAGTCTTTTGTACAAACAAGGAATGATCAGCATTGGAACGTTTGTATCCTTGTTTCTTAAAGAGACCCGAGAGCTTCTGGAACCATGCTCTGGGGCTCTGCTTAAGGCCATAGATAGCCTTATGAAGTCTGCACACCGTAGGATACTCCCCCTCAATAGAAAAACCAGGTGGCTGTTGCATGTAGACTTCCTCCTGTAAGTCACCATACAAGAACGCATTCTTCACATCCAACTGGTATAGCGGCCACTCACGAGTAACCGCAACAGATAACAAGATTCGTAGAGTGTAATGGCGGGCTACTGGCGAGAATGTATCAAGATAATCCACCCCATATGTCTGTGTAAAGTCACGAGCAACAAGACGTGCCTTGTACCTGTCAATACTGCCATCGGCATCCTGCTTGACTGTAAATACCCATTTGCAGCTCACTGGTGACACATCAGCAGGTACAGGAACCAGACTCCAAGTACCTCTAGACTGAAGAGCTACCATTTCTTCCTCCATGGAAAGACGCCATCTATTATCCTTCAGTGCGTCTTGGTAATTCCGTGGAATAGCTACTGCTGACAAGGAGATGACAAAAGTCCTGAAATCTCCAGTTAATCGATCAAAGGACACAGAAGCTGCTAAAGGATAGGATGCGTAACTCCTCTTCGACTTTCGTATAGCAATAGGAACATCTAAATCATTTGTGTCCTCGCATGGCCTCTGTAACACAACCTACTCAGAAACATCATCAGATCCATCAATGGTAATATCTTCAAAACATACCTTAGCGAGTTGGGTGATGAGCAATGACCATGAGCTGAAGTAGGCCTGCGGGTATAATGAAATGGTAAAAGGGAAACTGGTATAGTGACAGGTGGTAGTGATGGTGGTGGTGGTGGTGATGATGGTGGTGGTGGTGACATGTAAACGACATCATTATTATTATTAGCAGAGGGTATCAACTGATCACCAAAGGCTGAGAAATACATAATAGATTCAAAAAATGTAACATCTGCACTAATAAGGTACCACCTGCGCAAAGGATCATAACACTTGTACCCCTTCTTAGTTCTGGAGTACCCAACGAAGACACACTTGACATCCCTAGGAAAGAGCTTGTCAGTTCGGGAGACAACTTGGGGACAAACGCAACCGAACCGAATACACGTGGAGTAAGGGAGAATAATTCTTTTCCAGGGAAGATAAGAGAGAAGCGGATCTTCTCACCTAGAACTGATGACGACATACGATTAGTTAGGTAACATGCTGTAAGAACATCATCACCCCAGAAAGAGTGAGGAGCATGACTCTATATAAGGAACGACCTGGTTACTTCCAATAAATGGCGATGTTTCCTTTCGGCAACCCCATTATGTTGGGAGGTATAGGCACATGATGTCTGGTGGACGATTCCTTGCGATGAAAAATAACTGGATAGGGCATGAGTACACAATTCCAGGGAATTATCACTTCTCACGATTTTAACAGATGTAGAAAAGACATTACGAATCTCATTCAGAAAATTGATGATAATATTCCCTGCTTCAGATTTATTCTTTAACAAAAATTCCCATGACACTCGAGAGAAATCCTCCACAATAACTATATAACACATGTGTCCCTGACGATCAGGAACACGACTCGGACCCCAGATATCGACATGAAACAACTCAAACTTAGAGGTACTACTCCGACACTGACGACCGGGAAAGGTTGAGCGATGATGCTTTCCCAACCGACAAGCCTCACATTGAATCGACGTGTGAGGTGAAACCTGGGGTAAAACACGACGCAGTTTCTGAAGCGGTAGATGTCCAAAGCGCAGGTGCCATAGCAAAGGAGAGACGGGACCAGCAGGTAGAGATGAGGTTCCAGCAAAGGGAGTCTGACTAAGGTGATATATGCCTCCTTGCTCATAGCCACACCCAATCACGTTGCCCGTAAGGATGTCCTGAAAAATAAGAGAAGATGGATCAAAAATCGCCCGACACTGTAAATCCTTTGTAATTTGACTGATAGACAACATATTCATTGAAAAATCAGGTGCGTGTAATACATTCTTGAGCTGCATAGATGACACCAGTCTAATCTCACCCTGACCAGTAATCGGGGAATGTGTGCCATTAGCAATGACCACTGTTCGACCTGGAGGGATCTGTCTGTACCCTGTAAGTAGACTTTGATCACCACATAGATGATGTGCGGCGCCAGAGTCCATAATCCATGTTAAAGTATCTAATCCACTACTAGTAAATGCATATGTACTACCTGATGTACTGGTAGATGTAGAGGCAGGTGCAACAACATCAGATTGGTTCTCAGTAGTGGGTGTTGGTCCAGATGGAGGAATAATGTCCCTTAGACGGGCAACAAGATCATCAAAGCGCTGATCCAAAGAGGCAGCAGATGGAGGCTCTATCTGCTTAGCGACTCGTACAGATGCAGGAAATCCATGCTTAGAGTATCATGTGTCTTTGGTATGTCCGATGCGATGGCAATAGGTACATGTTGGCCGAATACGACCTCCTCTACCACGAGGGCCACGGCCACGGGTATGATGGTGACCTCCACGGCCTCTGTTGGCAGCCATGGTTGAAGCAGTCTGATTCGTGGCCGTAGAGGGGATGGTGATGCGGCTCAGTCTGTGAAAGGCTTCCTCCATAGGAGGAGTGGTAGAATCTGCCAAGATCTGGGACCGTGCTGCCTCATACTCCGGATCAAGGGCAACAAGGAAAACTCCTACCATAGTAGCATTCCGGTAGATCTTCTGTTGCTCTCGCGTGGCTGTCAGGGGCATGAAGCTATACAGCTTCTCGAACATCCCTCGTAGAGTGTGTATAGTGAGTGTAGAGGGCGTCCATTCTGCTTGATAGTGAATATGTCATGCTAGAGTTGCAGAATCTTCGTCTCATTCTTCGCTTGAAAATATGTGGCAGCCAGAATATCCCACATTGCTTTGGCTGTGGGCTGATGAAGAATATCATTGGCAGTCTCGATTGCAAGAGTTCCGGATATCCATACTTTGGCGTATGCATCATCTGCCTTCTACGAGGCATTAACTCCAGTCTTCTCAGCAGGCTCTTCTTCAGTAAGAATGTGCTTCTTACCGGTTGACTTCATCATACTCATGAACTGCATGGCCCACAGTTTATAGTTCGAACCATCCATCTTTATAATTGGCACAGGACCTCAGAAGGTGCCTATAGATGGAACATATGCCTTGCTTTCTGACATACTGATGACAGAAGAATGGAGTAGTAGACTGAAGATATGATCATCTACACGGACATAAAAGGGTTTAGTTGCATGTGTAGACGTCAAGCAACCAAACCCATTATGCGCTCGCTTGTCTTAGGGTTTGGTGTGTATGAGAATCGAGACCTTCAGGCGGTTATGCGCAGATCTTGAACTAGGACAGATCCAGAACTAAGAACACACGTGCAGGAGCACGTGAGGTCTTGACGCACAGTGCAGTGCACGAGAGGGGAGGCGCATGCGAGGCAGGCGTATGCAAAGGCAGGCGCACTGCGTGCTGGAGGCTGACTGCGCAGGAGGCGCATGGCGAACAGGCGCACTACACGCTGGGGACTGCGCGCTGGAGGCGCACGACGAACAAGCGTACTACGCGCTGGTGACTGTGCGTTGAAGGCTAGGGAGATGCGCGGGAGGCACAGTCGCACGCGATGCAGGCACGCTGGAGATGTGCGGGAAGCACGCGGGATGCGATGCAAGATCGGAGGTGCGAGACCAGTGGAGGGAGAGAGGCTAGATGGTGGGGCTAGGGCTAGGATTTCAAGAACTCCGGTCTAGGACCGTCGCTCTGATACCATGTTGGGAAAATAAGAGAACATGTTTTATTTCATCAACCCTAGGCTCTCTTATATAGGAGAGTAGCCTATGGGTAAATTACAGAAATGTTCAACAGGAAAGAAAAATAAAGCAGAGGTCCATAAGAAAATGATATATGTTTACATTCTTGTATATATATATGTATGTATGTATGTATATATATATATATATATATATATATATATATATATTTCTTTTTTAGAATGCTAAGTTGGAAAGGAAACCAACTGTTTAGGAATGGTGGGCTAGGACACATATGTGAGTCAAAGATGGTGATTCTTAATGGTCTACTCTTGAGGCAGGAGAAGGGATGGTTAGTATTTTTAGTTTGTTGTAAGTGATTAGCGAATATAAATCATATTAAATATTTATTTTTTCCTTAATTTTCATTTTAGGTATAATATATGGCTCTCGTTGTCGAGAAGTAGTCGAGCACTCCTGTGGACGAGCAACCGACATTCGATAAAGCTATATGGGAACATGTATAATAAAATAAAATTTATGTGATTAAGTGATTATACACTATTGTCTTTGTGGTTATAAAATTTTAATTATAGATTTTGTAGGAGAAGGATGGTCTTCCTCTATATTATAAATGATATTTACCTCATGTAAGCAGAAATATGTAGATATTCCTCCATGTTGGTTGATATTCCACCAACCTGTTTGATATCTAAATGATATTTGTGGTTATCAGATAGGAAATAGACAATTGGTGGTCTTCTTCCATATTATGTGGAGGAACATCGACATTCTTATTCTGCTTGTGGACAATCATACTATTCACAACCTCAGTCATCACAACAACCATCACCATATATTGAGTCTCAGATGACGATGATGGTGGACCAGGTGACCAAGCTGCGAGAAGATTTCATCACATACATGGAAGAATTTTTTCAAGTGTTATCTTAAGTATATTCTAAATAGTCTTGTTTATGAAGGATATGGGAAAATCTTTAAGTGCATCACGGAAGTGTGAGGCTCGCATCATATGCAATAGGGAGCGAATAGTTGTACTAGTAGCTCGAGGCAACGAAATTTAAAAATCTAATCCGATGAAACCACATGATCCAAGAACACTCCTCAGATCGGTTTCATCTAAACCACAAATAAGTACTAGGTTTAACTCTTGAAGTGTGGTTGCTATCGAGTCTTTAAAGGAAGAGACCTCCTCTCTCAAGTCCAATCTGACGGAGGAGACGCTTGCGAGCGTGTTGATGAGACACGTGCTCCTCGCAATTCATTTTAATGATCCAAGCAGTGAATCTCTTAATCTCGTCACATGAGATCCTACGTCTTCTTCACGAGCGAGGTGCACCGAAGGAGAAGGAGTTCCACGAGAAAATAATCTGGCAACATAACGACAATGTTGTGGCGATGGTGACTCTCTCTAGGGCTCCAGGGTGGAAGGCCACAATGAGAGAGAGAGAGAGAGACTTGGCCTGTAGAGAATGAGAGACAGATCATTAATTTTTGATGTTCCTTGAAGAGCAAGGGGTGCCTCTTCTAATAAAGTATTTTGGAATTCATTAATCTCAATCTATGGGCCACACAAAATCAATATATGAGATTAATTTGTATTTCCTCCAATAACCATGATCTTGTGTGAAAACACAACAATAATTTATTTATTTAAATTAATATATATTTATAAATCAATATAACTTAATTTCAAATCAAATCAATTAATCTTGGAGATAAAGAGAGAGAAGATTGATCTCATCCCTAGAAATGGGGGGAGGGGGAGACTCAATCTCCTCATTATCTCTCAATATCTCTAAGATTTACCACAAAACTTTTTGTAAATTATTTCACAAAAATAATTCATAATTATATTGTGAATATTTCAATTATGCCATTGGAAAAAAGTGAATCACATTCATGCCCAAAATAAAATGTAACTTATATTTTCAATTATTATCCAATGTGAATCCAATTCACATCAGCAATCAATCAATAAATATAAATTACAATAGACTCTCTCTAATATATTATAAATGATATTTATAATATATATGATTAATATGGATAGCGTTATCCACATTATTCATATCCATGATAATTGAATCACATTTAATCATCTTGGATCTCCATTCTCATGTGCCCAAATAACATAAATTAAATTTACATTATTCACATCTTTGATAATTAAATCACATTTAATTATCTTATAATAATATCGATTAAATTCATATTATTCATCATAATTAAATCACATTTAATTATCAAATTTATTAATACTCGGATACATATATCAACAATGAAATTATCCTCAAACTCTTTCAAGGATAATGCACTTTCTCCGTAGATACTTGGAGATAAGGACATCGATTGTATTGCTAAACGTATAGTGATTTAGATATTGAGATCAAATTTCAAATCCAGATCTTGCGGATCTCCCGAAGATGCTTGATTAAATCAATGTTGTAGATCGAATCTTTTCATTGCATCAGAATTACATTCAGATCATTATCCAACACTCGGACAAAGATTAGATCACTTTTCTATTGAGAGGAATCACCAAATTCCAGACCTTTTTCATCACTCCCTCGGAATGGAAGCAACATAGTTATACAATCATTTACGAGCACATCATCCTTAGGTATTCCTAATACATGTACATCCTGCATACTGGGAGACCAAGAACAAATCTGAAGTCCTAAATCTTTTTAGATTGTCTCCTTCAGGGTTTTATCATTAAGTTTCTCATTTGACTATTGGGAGTTTGTATCGATCATATACTTTCCAAAAGCATATATCATACCCAGGTGTTAATCATATACTTTCCAAAAGCATATATCAAACCTACAAATTCAGTCTAGCTTCCAAACTGAGACGACTATGCAGGGAATTCGATCCTTCTCAATATCTCACGAGTGAGATCATGTCTTCCAGTTCAGCTATGAACGTGTATGGTCCCTTTGAGAGATCATATTACTCATATGCTCTTGGATGCATACCAACGCGTCGGTGTATATACCTTGGTTAGGTCATCAACCTATTGGTCTGCCAAATGTACATACTCAGACATATAGTAACACATCTATCTCCGGTCAGAGGATGCGTACCTATATCTTGACAGTATACAATATAGATCTTTAGCTATGTCAATCTCGTTAAGTCAACTCTTTGACCTAACTAATCTAACACATCTGAATATCTATTCCTACACTACAAAAAAGATGCGTTTGGCGTGCACATCTTTGCATGCCCTGTATGTCCACGCCTTACTCGTACTGAGTACAGGAGGACCACATGTGGTCGCCCATGCTTCTCGTTGGTTTGAATCCTGCTGAGCGGCCGGGTGGCGCGTATATGCCAATATGGGCGAGCACTTCTATTGCACATGTGCTCGCCTGTAAGTTCTCACCCACTTGAAATTTTATGCGCGGATTATGAGAGCATATGCAAATATATGGGCGAGCATCGACTAACGGCTTGGCAAGCACATAAGTGTGCTCGACCAAACCCTTAAACAGAACGTCGTCCTGCCTCTTCTTCCTCATTCTACTCGTATTTTTCCCTCAAACAACCCCTCCGACGATCCCTGGACGATCTCTTCGCCACCGAAGACCTTCCTTTGCGTGTTTCAAGTAGATAGACATCTTCCCTTCAGTATATTACTTCGTCCTTTATCTCATTTTTTAACATCTCATTGCATATTACTCTTGTTTGGATAGTTTTTGGTTTTCAAAATTTTGTTTTATTGTTTGTTATTTTGTATACATTCTAGTATTTTAATATGTTTTCTATGTTTAGGATAAGACCTGTTTAATATATTCTTCTTATGCTTGATTGTGGTTGCCTCATTTATGTGATAAATTTTATGCGTGATAGGTGTTCGATGAAATGACACAACCAATAGCGGGTCTAAACTTGTAGAGGATAAGAATACCCTTATAACATGTATACTTGTTAGTATACCTTCTTGATTTTTACAATGACTAAAATTACGAAATAGGAATATCATGCCATGATATTGTATAATTGTGCTTAAATAATTTACATTAGGTATAACTTGTGAATAACCTTAGGTATAATTATCTCGATGCATACAAACATCCTCTTCAAAGAGTGTTCATATGATTTAGACTATTTCATATAGTGTGGATATGAGATATGATAAACACCAACATTTCTTCTGTGATAATTTATTATCATGTTAAATTCTAGTTAATGTGATCAAGTATATCACATTAACTTATAGTTAGGTTGATGATAAGACTAAAATACTAACCACTTATTATTAAATTACACAAAATCATTCACACACAATGCGTCCCTCCCCACCGGGTGGTGTGTTGCCCTGCACATCGGGAGACGTGTGCAATACAAATTTGATCACCTCCGACTGTGTTATATTTTTTTTTGCATAGTAATATTGGACTCATTTTGGGATGGCATATCCCAGTCCAATGGTCGTGGATTTTGATGTTTGCAGGTAGAGAAATCTTTTTTTGCAGGTATACTTCCAATAATGTTCATTTAAACAGTTTATTAGGCGCTAATTTAGGATCATACTTATCCATATCCCCATCATTAACCAATCAAATTTACGTAAATGTTCAGTTAACATAAATGAATAAATATTTTAAGATTATTTTATGGTCTCATTTGTAGCACGTACAAATGTATGACGTAAAGTGATCTTAAAGTACTACATTTATGTTTGCTTTCCTTAGGTCGGAGATCCCATACTAAGGGGGGTCCGTAAGGATTCAAACTTACTAAAATGTGATCGTTGTCACACGCTGTTTGTTTCTGACGGAATTTCAATTCCATAACCCCTTCCTCTTCAGTATACCGAATCAGTCATAATATACTATCAAAATAATCATGAATATGATTATTTTGAAAGTTGATTGCTATCGATTTTTGAGATATAC
Source organism: Ottelia alismoides (assembly GCA_037367405.1). Lineage (NCBI taxonomy): Eukaryota > Viridiplantae > Streptophyta > Magnoliopsida > Alismatales > Hydrocharitaceae > Ottelia > Ottelia alismoides. Next base: position 49,541 of record JAZKJV010001690.1, on the reverse strand, counting down.
CGGAGAGGTGCATGGTTATGCTGCCGAATTTTCCTCAGAAATAAGCTAACATGTGAAAACGAGTGTTTTTAATAAGTTTGAATCCTTGTGGACGAGCTCAAGTGATAACACAATTAAGACACTTCTCTTCTCATCTTCTAGAGTAAGTATAATAGGTTTAGCTCAACAATATGTTAGGTTTAGGTTTTCTTCATATGTTCTCCTAGATTAACTCAAAGTTTAATCTTCCCATCTCATTTGACAATATGAATTGTATCATTCAGGTTGATCAATATGACTAATAAAAAGTGGATGTACAAGCGTGTAGTAGATGGACGTGTTATAGATACCTTTCAAAGAGGTGTTCATGAATTTATAGAATTTTCTTACGCACAAGGTTCTCGTGTTGTGGATTCAGATGAAACTATCTTGTGTCTGTATCAAAAATGTAATTTAATGAGGAAGAGATCTAAGGATGAAACTCAGTTACATCTTTATAAAATGTGTTTCATGAAAGGATATCAGATTTGGTGGAGGCATGGTGAGGATTACGAGGACAATATGAATGAGTCACAAGAAGTGGACAATATTAATCCGTTTGTAGATATGGTTATGGACATTGCGGGTCCTGAGTTTAACACTGCTTGTCTAGATGATGAGGAATCATATGGAGAGTCTGCAGAGTTCTACGAGCTGTTGAAAAAAGCAGAAGAGCGATCTACGAAGCAAAAGTTGGAGGGACGATAAAATATCGTTGGATGTATCCATTTGAAAGATATTTCTAAATATTAATTTTTTTAATCTTTAATATATATAAAATTTTTTTTAGATGTTTTACATAGGTTCATGTTCTTTCTCAAGGTCCGAAATAAAAGTAAAGTTGAAGGATCAATAAGTTTGCAGTATATTTATCATGAAGTCGCAACATTCTATGCTAGGTATCTTTCGGAAGATGTGGAGACAATCCATAACAGATTTAGGAGGAATGAGATAATTTACTCGGAGGAAGAACCTTATATCAGTGTTATTCGTCAATCCACTCAGCTCATAGAAAGGCAACAGAACGTTTCTTATTGAAACAAGATGCTGTAGAATTATACATATTAGACAATTGCAAGGAAATAACACCATATGTTCAGTATGTATCTTTATTACTTTACGTACATATGCAAATTCCCTTCCACGTAATACTAATATTTATTTTATATATTTTAGGTAATTTAGAAAGAAAATTGTCGAAGAAAATTCTATGTATTCAAATGATGAAGTTTTGAACATCTATAGGAATCAATTTTCAGCTTGGTTTAAAAACCGAACAAATCAATTGGATGGTGGTGATTATCATACACATATTTTAAGATATTTTGGAGAAGGTCCGATTTATAAGGTCCGATCTTATAACTCTTGTTGTAGTAATTGTTATCATTTTCATACCTTCAATTCGGGTAAATATTTAACAACACAGAATCATGTAATGATGGTTCATGGATCTTGTTATGAGAAAGATCATATGAATTATTATGGAATATTAAAGGAGATACTAGAAGTAGAATATAGTATTCCAGGCTTTAATAAAGTATTTCTTTTTCTGTGTGAATTGTACAAACTCAATGGAGGCATAGTACTCGATAAGAGAAATAACATTGTCGAGTTGATACCAAGAAAATTTATACGCAGACTTGAACCTTTTATTTTAGCTTTTCAAGTGGACCAAGTTTGTTATCTCTCACAAGTGTCAAAGAAGAGAAAGAACGTTGAAACTTTAAGTGTCGTGAAGATAAATTCTCGAGGCTATATTTCTAATGAATACACTCATTGTGAAGATGATATAGAGGAAGCATTCACACCGACTCATGAGCGAATAAACATATTAGAAGAAGTTCCAATCATCGAATCGATTTGATTGGATGATAATGAGGTATTATGGTTGACCTACAAGATGATTCAAACTCCACAAATAATGATTCGGAAAACTCAGAAATCGAAGAAATATGCTTTAATTTAACAGAAATAATGATGAAGATTAATTGTAAGTTTTATTAAATTATTATACTCAAATTAGTAAAAATGTTCATTAATAACTTTGGAATTAACTATTACATCATCATTACAATCATGGCAGGTTTTGGACGTGGTGGGTTTCATGGATCTCATCGATCCAATCGTCCATCCTTCTCAGACACACCTTCTTCCAGTAGGCAGCCAACCTCAGATGTTGTTTTAGATTCATAGTTTGATGAGGTTCGATGGGTCATATCCTACTACGAGTCCCTTGGTTATCCTCCTCTACCGTTTTATGGAGGTGCTTATGGAGAGCCATTTACCTCAGCCGCTCCTGCTGCATACCCGATCCCGATCCCATACCTGCACAGACCTCGATGGGTTCTGATTCTCCTTCTTCTAGACGTCCGAGTACCTCCATGCCTTTACCTACTGGAGCTAGACATACTTCGGCGTCCTACCCTTTGTTGAAGATTACACCGGATGGAAGGTATGATTTTAATAAATTTTATCATTTTAACTTTAACAAATAAATAGATTGTATATTATTTACAAATTTTACAAAAATATGCAAGGATTTTTTGAATAGCAACAAGATGACAAAGGAAATAACCAACATAATCAAGACACACTTGACTATCATGCAATTTCGATGATGGTGCATCCCTACTACCGAGCAGGAGAGATTGTTTGAGATATTTCTGATAAGAATAATTTTTTAGAAATGTCTTAGAATTTTTTATCATGCTTTCTTCTGATATTTTGCAGTAATTTTCAGAGTAGATATCGCCTAGTTCTGGATCTGAGGAAGGAGGCTTATCGTCGAGCCTTTTGTTTGTTTGGTGAAGAAGAGAATAAGCAATACATTTTTCAAGGCAAGGAGAGACTCGTATGCGAAGACGAGATGCGAGGAGATGAATTTTGAGGAGATGAAGATGATCCCCTCAACATGGTGAGCGGAGGATAGGTATTGTTTTACTTCAATAATTTATGATGTAATTTATAAAATAATTAATATTCATAATATATTCCTTGCAAATGGGTGGGTTTTTGTTATGCATTCGTTACAGATGCTGAGTTTGGAAGGAGATCAACGGTGGGAAGGACAAACTACCAAAAATAAAGGATTAAATCGACAAGTGGATCTAAAAGCCACAATTAAATTAGAGTAGAGCTGGTACTTTAATTTGAAATTTAGTTTTTCAAATATAACTTAATATAGTACCATTTTGATATTAATTTTCAGGCAACTAGGTTGGAAAGAGAACCTTAATTTCAGGAGTGGTGGTCTAGGTCTCACATGAGTGGGAAAGAGGGAGAGTCTCAATGGTCCACTCCTGAAGTAGGAGAATTGTTAGTTAGTCTTTTAATTTATTTTCAATTTGAAAGAAATATTACAACTTATTCTTCTCTTTTTCAATTTGTATTTCAGGATCGTTATTTGGCACTATCTGCAGAAAAATAGGGTGGTGATCCAAATGGAGAGCAACCACCATTTGATAAAGCAATTTGAAGCATGTATAGATAAATGTTAATTTACTATATTCGTTTTTATATATAAATGCATATTAAACAATCAAAGTTTTATAAGATGTTGGAGAAGAGGGACGTTATGGCAAACATGAAGCAGACGCTTGGTGGTCTTCCTCCATACTATGTGGAGGAACATCATCATTCGTATTCTACGTACACCCAGTCGTCGTATACACAACCACAGTAGTCGCAACCATCATTGCAAATGGATTCGTAGATGGCGATGATGGTGGAGCAGGTGAAGAAGTCCGAGAAGATTCCACGACGTACATGTAAGTATTCTACTTAGAATGAGTAATAATTTCATATTTCTTTATCTTCAAATGCATATCACATGTGTATATATCTTCCATAATATAGGTCACAAGGGCATGCATCTCAATATGAGGAGATTGAATCAGATGATGAAGAGGAGGAGGAGAATGACCCAGAAGAAGAGGCACACATGTATGATAGGTTCAAAGAGAAGGAGAAGGAGAAAAAGAAAATAAAGCAGAGTTTAATTTTAAAAATTTTTAGATCAAATAAGAAGTGATTGATGGCTTTTGTCTTATTCCGGTGTAGAATTTTTAGAAAGTCTTTCAATTTGTATGAACTTTGATAGTATAATTAGTTTTACTTGTAATTGTGGATTCCTTCGAACATATATTTGTAGTATTTAGCTCTTAAATATGAATGTTTAGTTTGTAAGTTAATATATATTGCGTGAGTTCGACATGTTAAAGTTAGTTAATTTAGTTGGCAAACTGCACATTAAAGATACTTTTCTCGACTCTAATAAGCACCTGCAGTGGTTTCTTGGCAAGCTATACAGGTTCGACGGGGCATCTAAACCCTGTCGAACCTGTATATTTTTTTCAACACTTTACTATTGGCGAGCACATGTGTTCGCCTGGAGCTCTGGATTTGATCACCATATTACTTGCGGGCGACCATGTCGGTGACCACACTTGTGCACGCTTACATTCGGGCAAGCACATAGCGTCCGCAAGTGCTCGCCCACCTATCCTGGCGACTCTCGTATCAACGAGCACACATGGAGAGAGCACATGTGCTCGCTCACTATAAGGACGTGCACATGGCGTGCACATTATGAGCCAACATGTGCATGCCAATCATATCTTTTTTTTGTAGTGTATGTAGAGGACCTGCATCAAGAGGTCGATCAGATATCAATCTTTAGAGAAGGGATTGCCATATCCTTCTCAGGCTGGAGATTCTCTCTTAATAATCATTTGACGGTGTCGATGAGTCCTCAATCTAAGTCTTTAGATACTCATCAAAACACCAACCTCTATGATTAAATAATTGGATTAACAACTGTACGATAATTACGATGACCATGGTACATAACCCTAATTGTAATAAGTGACCTATTATGAAAATAAGTTATTCTTCATTTCAGATCAGGGGATGATATTTGCAATAATATTTATTGCATAATGGCTCGCTGTGAGCTCGTATGTCCAACAGTTTCCTCATTACTATCTGATGAAACCCAATTTCATCATCATAATTTCCAATTATTAACCCCCTTGCTTAAACATGTGTGAATAAAACCCAGTTAAAGTCCTGTAATTATCAAAGTTCTTAATAAATTAAAAACCACAAAAAAATCACAAAATTAAAAACTATGGTATTTTTAGCCGTAAAAATACCCCTAAAAATATTTTGTGTCTTCAGGTGACCTCGTTTCCTGTTTTGGTCAACATGAAACTTGTAGATCTCATTGAGATCTACAACTTTCATGTTTTGAATTTTCTCAAATTCGACTATTTGCCCATTAAAAAGTCAACTTGAAGATCAGAATAATCTGACTGGGCCACGTGGCCCATTCTGGGTGCGCCACGTGGCCCGTCCTCCTTTGCCTTATCTGCATGCATCCATGGCCGTTGGATCACCTCTTGATCCAACGGCTAAATAACCTCCACGCCTGCTATGATTCTCTGCCATCCGATTTCACTCACACCTTGATCATCACCGCACGTTAGCGCCTCGCCAGAACATGCCACGTGGCGCGTTGAGAGCCATTCGATCGCGCTCCGATCTTTCCATCTGAGCCGCTAGCTCTGCAATCATCGCCAACCCTACGATCACGCCTTCTTTCAATCATCGCCATCCGCTCGCGCTTCGTCTTCAACGCGACACGTGGCGTCATCAGTCACCCTTCAATCACTTTGCCTCGGATTAAATCCACACCGCATCTTAGTGCCCTTCTCTCGGCCGTTGGATCGCAAGATCCAACGGCCGAGGCTTTGTCTTCCACCTCCGGCCCCCCTCTCTCTCCACGATCTCCAGTTCGCGCACCACCCTCACCCTTTCCATTTTCCCACAGTCTCCAGCCACCTCCTCCATTACCCAACTGCACCACGACACTCCCCTTTCATCCTTCATCCTCACGGGCTCAGCCACGATCCACGACTCGTCTCCAGTCACTACATATCCTCCACTAAAACCACCACTCCCATCACCGGAACCACGACCCTCGCCCTTCAAATACTTCGCCTCCTCCTCCAGAAACCACTGTCCACCTTTACATGGGAGGAGGCCCAACCCTCCTCTTCCTCTCTGTGACAGAGAGAGGTGAATGGATCGAGCGACGACGACCTACCTCCCCGGTGTAGACCCTCCACCGATCACGACGGAGTTGCAGCGCGATCAGCCCGCTCGAGTTGCCTCCTCCAACGAAGACCCCGAGGTCCTCCGATGACCTCGAGCACAAGCCAATCGCTCCGCCCAACCTCAGGTAAGCTTCGATTCCCTTTTGTATTTTTCCTTTAACTTCGCTTAATTTTGTAGGTCGCTTCCCCCATCTCCAACCTCCGATGATCACCTCCCAAGATCCGCCTCGCAAACCCCGTTCACGCGCACTTCTCCGACCACGTTTCTCTTCCTCCATACCCCAGATCACACTCGACCCATCTCCTCCGCCGTGGACAGCGGAGGAGCTCAGAGCTACCGCCTTCTTCGCCCGCCGAGCTCTCCACCGCATTCCCCTTCACGAAACCCCATGCTTCGGTTATCGATCTAACGCTGCAGGTCTTCAAAAGCATCAACGATTGGAGCTTCACCGGAGCCAACTTCGTCAAACTCGCCAGCATCATCAGGGCTCCGATGGGCTGAGCAAAGATGCCTGACGTCTTCTTCGAGCTCCCTACTTCCTCGATGATCGTCCAAGGAGCTCCGGGGAGACCTACAGAGCTGGAACACCAGCGGCGGAGGAGGAGCTCCTTCGTCGGAGCTCTGAACCCTCCACCAGCCGCAGATGAGGGAGGAGAAGCAGCTGCCGTTGGATGGTCCTCTCTCAACGACCATCCAACGGCCCAGATGAGGCCACGCCATCGATTCTAGATGCCGTTGGATCTTCGAAGATCCGACGGTGTATGATCAACCACACTCACGCTCCAGTAGCCATTGGATCCTCATGATCCAATGGCCTTCATTCGGCCACGTGGCAGTGCCCAAGCCCTCTTCGAGCCTTTGCACCAGACCAGGAGGTTCGGATGCTCCGAACCTAGCCCGAGCCTGCATCGAGCCCAAGCCATCCTCCGAGCCTAGTCGAAGCACACCGAGCCTCTGCCGAGTCCGAGCCTTCGTCCGAGCCTAGATTAGCGCGTACCTGGCACGTGCTTTCTGGAAAATTTACGCAGAAGCCCAGCCATCTTCTCCTATTTGCAGACAAGTCCAGATCACGTGCATCACACGCGCACCTGTAGGCATTTTGCATTGATACCCTAGCGGGTTTTCAAAATTGCAAAAATACCCCTGTGCATTTGGGTATTTTACAGGGAAGGCCTCGATACTTAGTTTATTTTCGCTTTAGTCCTTCCAGGGACTTGTTTGTATTTATCTTTTCATGTTTCTTTTCAGTTATGCCCTTTCTTTCTTCATTGCATATCTTGAGCATCGTGTTCCTGTTTGAGTTGATTTCAGTTTCACTTTAAAGCTTGTTTGACGAAATTTTTAATGGCAAATTTGTTCTCCTATTTTGACACTATGATCTCAATGTATTTCTTTAAACACCTCAAGTGTCTTTTATGCCTTATTGACTAACTTTGCAGTAAATGTCAAATGAGTTATTGCTTGATGTACGTTGGAAATTAACTAATGGTTTAAGTCGCTCATGATTTTTAATCAAGAGCCTGTTTGCTTTGCATTTTCATAGCATTCATTTGCATGATGAAAATAAAATTAAAAAAATACATGTTTACTTGTAATGCATTGTTGTGTCTTTTTGCATACGTTGACCTATCTGATCATTAATTCAGTACTTAGTTAAATAGATGAAAATTCGGATAATGCTAGAGAGGCTCGTGTCCCTGAGTTCGACATTGGTTTCTTGCCAAGTAAAAAAATACACGACCATCTTATTCTTATCGAAATATCAATCAGATGGTCTTTTGATGAACCATCTCGGCCCGACTGCGATGACGATTTCAAGTGCTAAAACAACACTATTATAGGGCCGATTTCGTGGGTCATCAAATGGCGCCGTTGCCGGAGACACGGTTCATTTCTTGTGTTTTTGGATTTTTGCTTATTTAATTTAGTGTTTATAGGTCAAATTGTTCATCTATTTTGCATTATAAAATTTTCTTTTCGGTTGATCTCTAACCATTGATTCTGTGGCAGGGCCCATGGTGTTCAAGGAGGCGAGGAGCAGGATGTATGGAGCCACAGAAGCACGTTTGGAGTACGTCGAGAAGAAAAGAAAAAAACATGACATGCATTTTTATTTCCATGAATAAACTTGTAATAATTCGTCTTTTACAGCGGTCTTCGATCGAAGACTCGCGAGTGTAATCGAACGAATGTGGTTGTATGGGAATCGTCCCCACTTGAGTGTCGACCTAGGACCAGGCACGCGGCTCCTTGAGCGTATTTTTATTTTCCATCTTTTACATGCTTGCTCGTAGGTAGGACACACTATAAATAAAGATGCACGTAGCATCACCTCACTTAGCCAAATTTAAAAGAAATTCTTCACCGCTAATAGAAGCATGTTAGGTGCGGCTTTTCTCCACCTGCATAAATATTATATTGATTTTTAAACAGCCCCAAAGTTTTTACGTATTTTCGCCAAGTCATTGCATGATTTCTCACTTAGCTTAGATCATGGTTTTATCGAATACGCGTCTTTTCTCGGTTTTCCCTCCTAGCTTGATCACCTATGTTAATGGAAAATGGGAATGAACAGTAGACGATGATTTCTTGATTTATGTGCTAACCATAACTCAGTGACAACATTAAATAATAACTGGGACTGTTAATTGTAAGTCAACCAAAAATGGAGTAAAATTTGGTTTTGGGAGAGCAACACCCTCGTTTACGCATTGATTTTTCACTTAACATTTTTATCCGCGTAAACATCAAATGTTTTATCACCAATAAAACCAACAAGATAATAAACCTACCTCGGTTGGTTTCATGTGTGAGTTGGTGAAATTGAGGGTCTTGTTTGCTTTATTGAGCCATGCCTGCTTCGATACACTCCCCATAACCTTAGTCACTCCATCCATCTCCGTAGATTCAACCGCTCACTTGTATATATATAACCACCCATCTTCTTCGTTCACCTTGGGTCCCTCCCAACATCAAATTCCATCTTTATACTTAGGCTAATCTCGGCCTAAGTATAGGGGGGACCCGAGTCCCCGTGATTTTCTCTACTCTCTTTTCCTTGCCTTTATACTTAGGTTATTTCTAACCTAAGTATAGGGGAGCCCCTCTTAGCTCCCGCATATTCTTTTATATTTAAATGGACCTATGGACTTGTAACATCTAGTGCTATGAGGACATAACAAAGTTTAAGTATAGGGGGGTATACCGTATATACCGTATACTTACTTTAGCTATAATCTGAAAAATTTAAAACTTTTTGTCTAAAGTAAAATTCTTTGGACTAAGAGAACTCTAATGTTTTTCACGGCTTTTTCTAGATTATGTCATGCTATTTTGATAAAAATATTTTCGAAAATGATTTTTCCTTGTTTAGAAAAACTCTTGAAAATGTTTTGAAAACTTTTTATTTGTGTGACATGGTTTTGAAATTTTTCTATCTCTTTTCAAGGAAAGTTGAGTCTAACTTGTGTTTTAACCTTCTATTAAAATCCATAAAAATGAGAAAAACCCAAAAAATCCTTTAGGAGCCGTTAGTAACTACTAAGCCCAATTAAGTAAGCCGTATTCGGTGAGGGTTTGCCCTTAGCAAATTGGATGGTTTAGAGGACATCGTGTAAGGCCCCGTCCTCAAGCAACGAGCTTCGGCCTGTACTTACATCCATACTGGCTGAACGCAGACGCTCAATTGAGTTTAGGCAGTCCTAATATCTCTTGAAGTCTAAAAAAGGTTTTATTTTCGAATGAAGGAGTTGGATTAATCCTCTACACTTACACTTCCACCCAGGATCTGAAATGATCAAGGAGACTTAGTTTTTTGAGGTCTTTGTGATTTTAGGTTAACCAGCCTTAGCCATCAGGGTCATAGACTTAATCATCCATATTCTCCTAGCTTTTTAGATTTGCATGCTATATTCCATGCTTAGTCTCAGACATAAAGAATATGATCAGCACATCGCATGCACGACTGCGGTTTTTGATGAGATGAGTTGATTTTTCACTTGAGGAATTAGGATGAGGAAGTCGAGTTTGGATTTGATCTAATGATGCTCGAGGATGGGATAAAATCTTTGGAGGCTTCATGAAACCTGAGTGTCAGCAATCTTAGCCAGTATGAGAACTTGGTTCTTATACTAATATCTTGATATTGACCTAAGTGCAAGGGTGTGTATAAATAAAAAAATATTGATCAGTGTGCGCCAACTCTTGGTAAAAGCAGTGGAGCTAGCCACAGTCAATGAAATTTCAAAGAAAAGCTCTCATTCCACAAAGTTACATATCAAAGAGCTTCCACTAAAGGCGAGCGCTCCCAAACTTTTCAAAGTTTCCACTTGGACCACCGCTATTAGGACCAGGAGTCAGGCTTGCACCAAAAAAGGGCTCTGCATCGTAAATGCTACAAGTCTGGGTGTCGAAGGTACGATAGGTATTAAAAAAACACACCCCGGTGTATTCCCAGGAAAACAAGTGCAGGCGGCTCCAACTTCTCTTGACGGACGCACTGATAACACCAAAAAAAATGTGTTGCATAAAAAGGCACTAGAGAATCCCTGTTCCAATGAGAGGGAGAGAAGAAATGACACAATTCCATGCCCTCCATTACTGGCCTTCCATCTACATTTTCTAAGTCTGACAACTAAAGAGACGGTGGACTGGATGCAAGATTGGATTTATTCTCTAGTGTTGAGGATTGGGTCCTTAGAAGAATTTCTCGGACCAAGACTTTGGGTGACGATTTGACTCTACTCTCGGAATTGCAGTCAACACTAAATTTAATATCCTTTAAATTATACGTACATCAGATAGAGTCTGGGAAATTAGAGGAATTGGGTGCCTCTTGATTAAAGCTGGGTTGAACTCTAGAATTTTGGACCTCTAAAGTTGAGTCGACTTGAACAGATTGGATCATGTACTCACATGCACAAGGGGGTTAATCCAGCTTATTCATTTTCTTTGATGCTCGAGGACGAGCATAGTTTAAGTATAGGGGGGTGATGAAATCCAATTTCATCATCATAATTTCCAATTATTAACCCCCTTGCTTAAACATGTGTTAATAAAACCCAGTTAAAGTCCTATAATTATCAAAGTCCCTAATAAATTAAAAACCACAAAAAAACCACAAATTAAAAACCGTGGTATTTTTATCCTTAAAAATACCCCTAAAAATATTTTGTGTCTTCAGGTGTCCTCGTTTCCAGTTTTGATCAACATGAAACTTGTAGATCTCATTGAGATCTACAACTTTCATGTTTTGACTTTTCTCAAATTCGGCCATTTTCCCATTCAAAAGTCAACTTGAAGATCAGAATAATCTGATTGGGCCACGTGGCCCATTCTGGGTGCGCCACGTGGCCCGTCCTCCTTTGCCTTATCCGCCTGCATCCATGGCCGTTGGATCACCTCTTGATCCAATGGCTAAATAACCTCCACGCCCGCTATGATTCTCTACCATCCGATTTCACTCACACCTTGATCATCACCGCACGTTAGCGCCTCGCGCAGAACATGCCACGTGGCACGTTGAGAGCCATTCGATCGTGCCCCGATCTTTCCATCTGAGCCGCTAGCTCTGCAATCATCGCCAACCCTACGATCACGCCTTCTTTCAATCATCACCGTCCGCTCGCGCTTCGTCTTCAATGCGACACGTGGCATCATCAGTCACCCTTCGATCACTTCGCCTCGGATTAAATCCACACCGCATCTTAGCGCCCTTCTCTCAGTCGTTGGATCGCAAGATCCAACGGCCGAGGCTTTGTCTTCCACCTCCGGCCCCCTCTCTCTCCACGATCTCCAGTTCGCGCACCACCCTCGCCCTTTCCATTTTCCCGCCGTCTCCAGCCACCTCCTCCATTACCCAACTGCCCACGACACTCCCCTTTCATCCTTCATCCTCGCGGGCTCAGCCACGATCCACGACTCGTCTCCAGTCACTCCATATCCTCCACTAAAACCACCACTCCCATCACCGAAACCACAACCCTCGCCCTTCAAATACTTCGCCTCCTCCTCCATAAACCACTGTCTACCTTTATGTGGGAGGAGGCCTAGCCCTCCTCCGCCTCTCTGTGACAGAGAGAGGCGAATGGATCGAGCGACGACGACCTACCTCCCCGGTGTAGACCCTCCGCCGATCACGACAGAGCTGCGGCGCGATCAGCCCGCTCGAGCTGCCTCCACCGGCTGAGGAGGTCCAGCGAAGACCCCGAGGTCCTCCGATGACCTCGAGCACAAGACAATCGCTCCGGCCAACCTCAGGTAAGCTTCGATTCCCTTTTGTATTTTTACTTTAACTTCGCTTAATTTTGTAGGTCACTTCCCCCATCTCCGACCTCCGATGATCGCCTCCCAAGATCCGCCTCGCAAACCCCGTTCACACGTACTTCTCCGACCACGCTTCTCTTCCTTCATACCCCAGATCACACTCGACCCATCTCCTCCGCCGTGGATGGCGGAGGAGCTCAGAGCTACTGCCTTCTTTGCCTGCCGAGCTCTCCACCGCATTCCCCTTCACGAAACCCCATGCTTCGACTATCGATCTAACGCTGCAGGTCTTCAAAAGCATCAACGATCGGAGTTTCACCGGAGCCAACTTCGTCAAACTCGCCAGCGTCATCAGAGCTCTGATGGGCTGAGCAAAGATGCCCGACGTCTTCCCCGAGCTCCCTACTTCCTCGACGATCGTCCAAGCAGCTCCGGGGAGGCCTACAGAGCTGGAACACCAGCAGCGGAGGAGGATCTCCTTCGCCGGAGCTCTGAACCCGCCACCAGCCGCAGATGAGGGAGGAGAAGCAGCTGCCGTTGGATGGTCCTCTCTCAGTGACCATCCAACGGCCCAGATGAGGCCACACCATCGATTCCAGATGCCGTTGGATCTTTGAAGATCCGACGGTGTATGATCAGCCACGCTCACGCTCCAGTAGCCATTGGATCCTCACGATCCAATGGCCTTCATTCGGCCACGTGGTAGTTCCCAAGCCCTCTCCGAGCCTTTGTACCAGACCAGGAGGTTCGGATGCTCCGAACCTAGCCTGAGCCTACATCGAGCCCAAGCCATCCTCCGAGCCTAGCCGAAGCACACCGAGCCTCTGCCGAGTCCGAGCCTTCGTCCGAGCCTAGAGTAGCGCGTGCCTGGCACGTGCTTTCTGGAAAATTTACACAGAATCCCAGCCATCTTCTCCTATTTGCAGACAAGTCCAGATCACGTGCATCACATGCACACCTGTGGGCATTTTGCATTAATACCCTCGCAGGTTTTTAAAATTGCAAAAATACACCTGTGCGTTTGGGTATTTTACAGGGAAGTCCTCGATACTTAGTTTTTTTCACTTTAGTCCTTCCCAGGGACTTGTTTGTATTTATCTTTTCATGTTTATTTTCAGTTATACCCTTGCTTTCTTCATTGCATATCTTGATCATCGTGTTCCTATTTGAGTTGATTTCAATTTCATTTTAAAGCTTGTTTGATGTACTTTTTAATGGCATATTTGTTCTCCTGTTTTGAGACTATGATCTCAATGTATTTCTTTAAACACCTCAAGTGTCTTTTATGCCTTATTGACTAACCTTGCAGTAAATGTCAAATGAGTTATTGCCTGATGTACGTTGGAAATTAACTAATGGTTTAAGTCGCTCATGATTTTTAATCAAGGGTCTGTTTGCTTTGCATTTTCATAGCATTCATTTGCATGATGAAAATAAATTAAAAAATGCATGTTTACTTGTAATGCATTGTTGTGTCTTTTTGCATACGTTGACCTATCTGATCATTAAGTCAACACTTAGTTAAATAGATGAAAATCTGGATAATGGTAGAGAGGCTTGTGTCCCTGAGTTCGACCTTGGTTTCTTGCCAAGTAAAAAAATACACAACCATCTTATTCTTATCGAAATATCAATCAGATGGTCTTTTGATGACCCATCTCGTCCCGACTGCGATGACGATTTCAAGTGCTAAAACAAAACTCTTAGAGGGCTGATTTCGCGGGTCATCAAATGGTGCCGTTGCCGGGGACACGGCTTATTTCTTGTATTTTTGGATTTTTATTTATTTAATTTAGTGTTTCCTTTTTGTAGATAAAATTTTTCATCTATTTTGCGTTATAAAATTTTCTTTTCGGTTGATCTCTAACCATTGATTCTGTGGCAGGGCCCATGGTGTTCAAGGAGGCGAGAAGTAGTACGCTACCCGCTGTATGGAGCCGCAGAAGCACGTTTGGAGTACGTCGAGAAGAAAAGAAAAAAATGTGACTTGCATTTTTATTTCCATGAATAAACTTGTAATAATTCGTCTTTTACAGCGGTCTTCGATCGAAGACTCGCGAGTTTAATCGAACGAATGTTGTTGTGTGGGGATCGTCCCCACTTGATTGTCGACCTAGGACCAGGCATGTGGCTCCTTGAGCGTATTTTCATTTTCCATCTTTTACGTGCTTGCTCGTAGGTAGGACACACTATAAAAAAAGATGCACGCAACATCGCCTCACTTAGCCAAATTTAAAAGAAATTCTTCACCGCTAATAGAAGAATGTTAGGTGCGGCTTTTCTCGACTTGCATAAATATTATAGTGATTTTTAAACAGCCTCAAAGTTTTTACATATTTTCGCCAAGTCATTGCATGATTTCTCACTTAGCTTAGATCATGGTTTTATCGAATACACAGCTTTTCTCGGTTTCCCCTCCTAACTTGATTACCTAGGTTAATGGAAAATGGAAATGAACGGTAGACGATGATTTCTTGATTTATATGCTAACCTTAACTCAATAACAACATTAAATAATAACTGAGACTGTTAATTGCAAGTCAACCAAAAATGGAGTAAAATTTGGTTTTGGGAGAGCAACACCCTCGTTTACGCATTGATTTTTCACTTAACATTTTTCTCCGCGTAAACATCAAATGTTTTATCACCAATAAAACTGACAAGATAATAAACCAACCTCGGTTGGTTTCATGTGTGAGTTGGTGAAATTGAGGGTCTTGCTTGCTTGATTGAGCCATGCCTGCTTCGATACACTCCCTAGAACCTTAGTCACTCCATCCATCTCTGTAGATTCAACGGTTCATTTGTATATATATAACCACCCATCTTCTTCGTTCACCTTGGGTCCCTCCCAACATCAAATTCCATCTTTATACTTAGGCTAATCTTGGCCTAAGTATAGGGAGGACCCGAGTCCCTGTGATTTTCTGTACTCTCTTTTCCTTGCCTTTATACTTAGGTTATTTCTAACCTAAGTATAGGGGAGCCCCTCTTAGCTCCCGTATATTCTTTTATATTTAAATGGACCTATGGACTTGTAACATCTAGTGCTATGAGGACATAGCAAAGTATAGGGGGGTATACCGTATATACCGTATACTTACTTTAGCTATAATCTAAAAAATTTGAAAAATTTAAAACTTTTTGGCTAAAGTAAAATCCTTTGGACTAAGAGAACTCTAATCTTTTTCACATCTTTTTCTAGATTATGTTACGCTATTTTGATAAAAATATTTTCGAAAATGATTTTTCCTTGTTTTGAAAAATCTCTTTTGAAAATGTTTTGAAAACTTTATATTTGTGTGACATGGTTTTGAAATTTTTCTATCTCTTTTCAAGGAAAGTTGAGTCTAACTTGTGTTTTAACCTTCTATTAATATCCATAAAAATGAGACAAACCCAAAAAATCCTTTAGGAGCCGTTAGTGACTACTAAGCCCAATTAAGTAAGCCGCATTCAGTGAGGGTTCGCCCTTAGCAGATTGGATGGCTTAGAGGACATCGCGTAAGGCCCCGTCCTCAAGCAACGGGCTTCGGCCTGTACTTACATCCATACTGGCTGAACGCAGACGCTCAATTGAGTTTAGGCAGTCCTAATATCTCTTGAAGTCCAAAAAAAAAGTTTTGTTTTCGAATGAAGGAGTTGGATTAATCCTCTACACTTACACTTCCACCCAGGATCTGAAATGATCAAGGAGACTTAGTTTTTTGAGATCTTTGTGATTTTAGGTTAACCCGCCTTAGCCATCAGGGTCATAGACTTAATCACCCATATTCCCCTAGCTTTTTAGATTTGCATGCTATATTCCATGCTTAGTCTCAGACATAAAGAATATGATCAGCACATCACATGCACGACTGCGGTTTTTGATGAGATGAGTTGATTTTTCACTTGAGGAATTGGGATGAGGAAGTCGAGTTTGGATTTGATCTAATGATGCTCGAGGATGGGATAAAATCTTTGGAGGCTTCATGAAACCTGAGTGTCAGCAATCTTAGCCAGTATGAGAACTTGGTTCTTATACTAATCTCTTGATATTGACCTAATTACCAAGGTGTGAATAAATAAAAAAATGTTGATCACTGTGCGCCAACTCTTGGTAAAAGCAGTGGAGCTAGCCACAAATTATACAAGTCAATGAAATTTCAAAGAAAAGCTCTCATTCCACAAAGTTAGAGAGGCTAGGGGCGCGCACGTGGACGAGCACACAATGCTCACCCAACTTATCGGGTGACTAAAATGGCAGAAACAATCCCAAGAGGAAGGTCGTGCATGTCACACAAGGCGGACACACAGTCATCAAAGTGACCATTCTCAAAGACCACTTAGCTAAATCAACAATCAACCCACATACTAATATCAAGCAATGAATAAGAAGGTGGAATCAAAATTTATTATACCCAACAAACAAGTACACATTGGACAAGCATGTAGGGGTTGAACTCAAAGAACAAACGAGTAGCACAAGATATTATTTATAAATAATTATAGATAAATAATATAAGTATAGATGTATATAGGTATACACACTATTTACTTAGGTTTTTGTGGGTTTTTAATTTTATAAATATATATATATATATATTATTTTAAATATTTTTTATTTTTATTTTTTCAATTATATATATATATATATGAAATAATTATATAAATTATTTATAATAATGAGTAATATTATAACGTATATATAACTATATATAGATATATAATACACTAATAATTATAAATATAGGTAAAAATAGCCGTAAATTGTGAAAGAAATTGTTTTTATCTTTATTTTTATAAATTTCTACTCATATGTTATTTTTCAAGTATTTTTGTTAATTTTTAGGTATTTGAAAGTCCAAAAAATCCCAAAATAGGGATTAAACAAACATGTTGAATTGATTTAGGGTTTAAAAATAACAAAAAGCCTCAAAATATTTCCAAATCAACTTTAATATATACTAACAATAGAATAAAACACAAGATAAAAAGATATATTTTGGGATTTTTGATGATTTTTTATATTTTTATAGAATTTTGGAGCTTTTTATTTTTTCATCATTTTTTTCTATTTTTAAGGATTTTTTTATCATGCGGTACTAGATACTAGAATAAACGTGTATTATTTTTTTAGGAATTTTTAGACATGATTTTATATATTTTTAAAAATTTTAAGGTAAACAAGAAATATCTGTGCACTATCTTATTTTTAATAAATATGAAAAGGCATAAAATACAAAACTATTTATATGACATTAAAATGCATGCATCCAAGTACCTCGTCCTCTTTTTTCATAATTTTTGAAGCAAGGATGATATTTATAAAAAAAGCAAACATGCACAAAAATACTTGAACTAATAGGGGTAGATTTACAATTAAAAATAAATACAAGGAGCACAATGCAAAACACCCAAAACTTTTGAATGGATGTAAAAAATTTAATATTAAAGCACAATTATATAAGTAGTGTGGGTATACATGCAAATTACCCATGCACGTGGGTCGCCAAGTGAGGTGACATGACGGAGGACTAAACTGCAATATTTAAAATATGTGAGGTCTCACATGCAATTTATCCATATTTTTAAATGACAAAATATTTACATGACTATTAATAAATTACAAAATAACGAAGGGGGTGATGAATCTCCATTTCATCACCTTTATTCTATCATTTTGGCAAAAGCCCCCAGCAAATGCAGAGAAATAGCATTAATTTGTATATAATAGCATTCGGCATTCATTGTGTTAAGTGTACATAAAATAAGTTTTTAATTCCAAAATTATAGAATAAAGGAAAGAAAAGAAAAACGAATAAAATATTGCAAATATTTTATGACCCAAACCCCGAGACCAAGGCCAGAATGGTATTGGTCGACAAGAAATAAAGTAGGGGGAGATAAGGGCCAGTGTTAAATAAATACCCCATTTATTCATTCATTTTTTAGGCATTTTTGATACCTATTTTGTACATAACTATTTATTACTCAAATAAGGAAACTTTGTTCATGAAAGTTGTAAAGAATAATGTAAATCAAAATACAAAATTGAGTTTGTGTAAAAATAATACTCAGTGTACATTTTATACACAAAATAAAAAGCAAAAATCTCAACTTCACAGACCCATATCTTGCAAATAAAAACTCCAAATCACCCAAACTCACCTTTAATTGTATATAGCATTCCATGAACTATTTTATAAAATTGGTTTCATAATTTTTGGAGTCCATATGTGGAAGTTAGGCTTTTGGCCCACCTTGTATATAGAACCTGATTAAAATATTCTTTCTATTCAATATTCATTATTTTTATAAATTCATATTTTTAGAATTTTGAAAATAATGTATATAACGCTTGTACATATTGAAATTAAAAGAAAGCTAAAAAGAATTTGTAAACTAAAATAAATCTATGTAATACATAGGCAAAATATCTATGTTATATATGTATAAAAATAATAGGGGAAATTCATTCTTTATTCATTTATATTTTTACTAATTGTAAATATTATCTATAATACATTAAAAATATCAATCCAAAGTAAAACTTAATAAAATTCATTAAATATGTAAAACAAATATAGAATATAGGTAAAATACCTATAAGTATACCTACATAGTGTATATATTTATTTATTTAAATATATAAATAAAATCATAAAATAAAATAAAATTATATTTATAATCACAAAAATAAGATATAAATATATAAAATAAGAGAATAAAACAATAAAATAAAACATAAGGTAAAAATATATAATACAAAATACATATAAATATACCTATAAATAAGTCATTAAAATAAACTCATAATAAATATACATCATAAAAATAAATAAAAATCGGAGTAAAATACTACATAAAATTTCAAATATTTTGTATTAAATAACCATATTTTAATTCGGCTATTTTCTATTTTTAATTGAATTAATAAAATGTTTTTTGGGTTTTTCCTGGTTGATCCACGTGGACCAACCAGGAGGTCAGAACTGTTGACCAAGGTCAACAGTCTGACCTACCCCTGTACCTTCGACGCACCTCGTTTTTCCACGCATTGGCGGATTTTTCGAGGGTGCCCTGTTCGTCCTTTGAGGTCGATCTCTCTTGCGATCTTGTACCTGGTACAACCACCTACCCCGCCGATCTCCCAGATCTTCCCAGATCTCTTTGGCTCGCCCGTGATCTCGCCTCGAAAACTGAATTTCAACCTTGTCTATAAATAAGAACCACTGTCTTCCTTGCCGAAGTTGGCCAATCTACTTCCCTTAAAACGCCTTGAATCCGATCCTAAGCGAGCCCTGGTGACAGGAGGTGCTCATTAGCTCCGTGAATCGGCCGGAGGAGGAAGGAATTTTGTCGCGGCGGCGCTCCGGCGGCCGCACTGCTCCCTGGAGGCCCCCAGGTATAAGAGCTATCTTTATCGCATTTTTAGTTAGGTTTTAATGTTAGGTTTTGATTCTAGTAGTTAGATTAGTCTTTAATTCACACCCTTAGCGTAAAATCCAAACTCGAAGTTCGCCGGAGCGACTTCTCTACCGTGTCCTACCTTGTTTCCGACCGCCATCTTCATCCCATTCCGCACCCCATCGTTTTCTCCATCAATCGCGCGCTTTCGTTCAACCTAGGACCCTCGGTCCTGGCGAATCGGAGCTCCACCTCCGCCGTTCATCGGAGCTCCTCCGCCTCACCCCATTTGGCTGCAAAGCTTCAAAACCCCGGGTCGAGGACGTGGCCCTCGCCACCCCGGTTCTTCCTATGCAGGTTAAACGAAGGAGGGAGCCCAACTGGGCTCGATTCAAGCCAGGAAGAGGCACCTGGGGGTCGTGTTCTTCATCGACCTCGTCCGAGCTGCTCGGACCTCCAGGAGCCACGAGACAACTGTCAATCGACACGGATCGCCGCCAGCTACGTGAGGAGTGCTTCAGATGCGAGGGAGGTGCCCGGAGGAACCGACGCTGCACGATCGAAGCTCGCCGGGGGCGAGCTTCCTCCCTGTTCTTCCAGGCACCTCCTCCACCGTCAGATCAGCGGAGTCGGCCCAGATCGCATGTCCACCGTCAGATGCAGCTCCACCTTCACCGTCTGATCAGCGAGGCTGATCTAATCCCAGCCGTCATCTGCAAACAGTCATCGGCCGACCACAGTGCGACGCGTGGCAAGTGGATCCATGGCAACCGTCGGATCGCGCGCACATTAGGGGTAACTTTCATTCGTGTCCCCGCCTTTTTGTGCATTTAATGACTAATATTGTAAAATAAATGTAACGTTGTAATTAATGTGGATATTTTGCATGTGACCCCTGTATTGTTTTCCATATTTCATTTGGGTCCAGTCCCCGTCACATCACGTGTAGGCCCACGTGAGGTGGAAAAATTGCATACACCCCCTTATATGTTCGCATATTTAACTTTAGTCCATAAAATAAAATATCCAGTGTATTATTATTGTGATTTTTGCATAGATGCCCCTGTCCATTATTTTATTTGCAAAAACACCCCTGCTAGGCCATGTATTTTGTATATGCTTTGTCTATTTATTTTGTGCTTCATAACTCCTTGAAAAATCTTGTAAAAATAGACATAAGCTCCTGTTAGTATACCATTGCACGCTATATTTTTAGTTTTTAATTAGGTTGCATTTTAATATTTATTAAAAATAAAAAACATGCATTTATTTCCCTGTTTGCATTAGAAAATCCATAAAAAATATAAATACGTTTTGAAAAATTCCAAAAAAAATTACATATGGTTTATTTTACCATATATTAGTGTCAGTCCAAAAACACACTAAAAATATTAAAAGAAAGCCACAAAAATTATAAAACACCAAAAAATACTTATAAAAATATTAAAAAATCATAAAAAAATCACAAAAATATAGATTCTATCTCTAAATTTTCTCTACTGTATTATATTTATATTAAAAATAGTTTGGAGATATGTTGCTACTGTTTACTATTATTTACATCTAAATTAATATCGGATATTTATTAAACTCAATATATTGAGTATTTTTGACTTTAAAAATATCTAAAAATTAGCAAAATATCTTAGAAAATCACAAAAACATTAGAAAAAAGATGAAAAATCCAAAACACTACAATTGCCATATTCTACCTATTTTTAGCCTATTTATATACACCTCTCTCTCTCCTCTCTCATATATATGTATATATATTCTTTATATAGTTATATCTAGTTATTAAAAGAAAAAGAAAATATAAAAATATAAAATATAAAAGAAAAATACAAAATCAGAAAATTAAAATCAAAATTTAAAATATAAAATCAAAAATTATATAAAAAATATAAAAAAAAGAGGAGAAAAAGAAAACCCACTTCACACAAGGATGACTCTGAGATGCATGCAGGCTTATGCAATTCTTTTTTGCTCCCTGTGGTTCGACCTCTACATGCTTGTTCCCTATACATTTTCTGGTAGAGTAATAAACATTGATTCACATCTCTTCTTGAGCTTAATTGTTTTATTCTTTTAGTGTGGGTTAATTGCTGATTA
Organism: Ottelia alismoides; assembly: GCA_037367405.1. Taxonomy (NCBI): domain Eukaryota; kingdom Viridiplantae; phylum Streptophyta; class Magnoliopsida; order Alismatales; family Hydrocharitaceae; genus Ottelia; species Ottelia alismoides. The sequence continues at coordinate 27,641 of JAZKJV010001690.1, read as the reverse complement.
ACACGGGTATTCTGCGAGTGGTCGCCTCGGCGACACTTTTCATATTATTCATGGTGACCCTTGTGGCAAAACCCTGTTATCAGATGGCGCCGTTGCCGGGGAGCAATGAGCATAGCCTACTTTATTTTTGTCATTCTTGTGTACATTTTTGATTCATAATTGATGTTATTTTGTGAGCAGCTATTTTATTGCCATTAATCACTATGCTTCATTGATTCATTTCTTGTGATTATTTTATGTGCTCTATGATTGATTGATTGAGCTATTCTAATACACTCTTTTTGTGACTTTGATGCGAGGGTCCGCCACGCAAGGATGGCTTCTTAGGAGGCCAATGCAGCCAAGCTTGGAGGAGGATGGTCTTCTCTTCTCACGACCATCAGGAGAGAGTATCAAGGAAGCAAGGAGACGTGGATTAGATAGGCTTAGAACACTTAAGATTATTTCTGTAAGTTTTGGTGAGAGAGAGACAATTTTGGCATGTAATAATTAACAGGACTCTACTCTTCACAATGAGGTCCAGTGCCCGGGTGTCTGTTCACCTGGGGGCCTCATCGTTGTTTTTCTACCGCCTTCTTTTCTTTGTTTTCCGCTGTTTTGTGCTTTCCGCCTTTATTTTACTTTGTTTTGTGTGCTTGGAGCCCCTAGATATAGGCTGCTTGACTCGGTAGCTAGGTCCAAACATTAATAAGAATGCATGTTCCTATAGTCTACTTCGTATGGATCTAGTCAAACTTAAACAACTTGGTCATCTATCTCTTAACCCATGTGCCGTAAGCGAGCCCCATCAAGCGCTACTCCTGAACTCGAGTGTGTCGAGAAGAGGAGGGGTAAGCCAAGACCGAACCCTTAGGTTAAAGATAAATGACCAGCTTGTGGTTCTTCACGTTAATAGCAGCTAATGTTTAGGGCGATTTTGTCGAATGCACACCGCCATGTAGATAGGTTTAAAAATTCTGTTTTGCATACCACATGGAGAGAGCTGGGATGTACTGTAAGTCTTCTAACTCAGCATGCATCATTCGGTTCAATGGTGAGATTTCCATATAGAACCACTTGCATGGCTTTTCCGCTATCTCCCTCTGATTTTGAGCACCTAGGACTTAGATGAAAATCTACCAAAACGTTAGGCGCTGGTATGAAACAGATCCAAAAAAAGTGAAAATCCAAAAATTAAAACTAGGGGACTGCTAAATAAACTTTGACCTTAATTAAAATCCGTAATGGACTATCATTGTACCGGGTTCATAAAGCCCTCATTGTTTTCAGGTACCTTGGAGGGGGACCAAAACCCTACTCCCTTGAGCGAGTGCGACCCCCTAAGGATTAGAGCCAAAAACCCAGTCTGCAACTGCCTTGTGTATCGCCTGGATTTCCGAAGTAATGGCGCTTCTATCGTACGTAGGCGAGTAGGGCTTGGTCACGAATGATGACTCTCTGTTGTGTAGAGCATCGATCCTGTCCGAAGTATCGAGCATAGGCCACACCTTCACGGGGGTGTCTGTCTCATTGTCCTGCGTCCGAGTAGGTTCTTGTACGCTCACGGGTGATTCCGTTGCGAGCGAGGACCGAAGTAGCGGTTTCGCCTATCGGCTTCCTCTCTCTATTTCTTTGGCTGAGTAGGGATCCAGGAAGGGTTACGAGGACTTCAAAAAGTACAGACTATAGGTTACACAGGAGGAGGACAAGTACGGGATACCCTTCCGGCAGTACTCTCTCTCCTATAGGGTAGCGTACTAAGGACTTGTTATAAGATATGCCTGAAATAACAACTCTAAAACTGAAAAGATAATAAATAGCCGAACCTTTACGGCTTCACATGGCGTGAGTTGGTGAACCCGATTTTGTATTGTGTTTGTATGGATCTAGATTAACGTTCAAAGATCAAGTCCCGCGCCTTTGCGCAAATTTTGTTGTGTCACTCCTCTTTGACCCCCGCTCAGTTTGAGCCTTTTCTACTGTTTTGCACTCCTTTTTATTCCTCGTTGACCATCGTATCTTTCATCCAACATCCTATCTTCTCTTGTACTTCGCGAAGTTGATCCATGGATGGTTTTCGTCGGGACCATGCCGACACCCTCATCGATTCCATGGACTCAACTCCGCCAATAACTTCGAGGCGATTGCCGAGAACCCGATCCGGACTTTGCGGATCGATCACTAGACTCCTCGTTTTCTACCTTTCTCTTGGCCACCCAATAAACTGGGATCACCTTTGTCCCACTTTCGCCGTTGTGAATAGAAGTCGATTACAGTCTACATCCTTTTCCATTCACAACATGCTGTGGTTGACCTGAATTCCAGCTTCATCTCGGCAGCGGAACATTAATTACAAGCAGTCTGATCAGAACTATCTCCTCATGCATATAGAAGACAGTGCGAGCCCTGAAGACTACTCCGGAGTTCATCTCTTCCGACTCAGACCCTGACATGGCTCCAGGAGGAAAGGGCAAGGGTCAGCAGCCTCCCCAACCAGAGGGATAGGTGCCAGATTAGAATCAAGTCAATGCACAGTTACTGGCATCTATCCAGGCCATCTAGCAGCAGCTGACCGAGCAGGCCCTTACACAGACAGCTTTTCAGGACATGTTGAATTATATGATGAACCGTAACGATGGAGGAGGAGGCAGAGGCAGAGGAGGCAGGGGAGGAGGAGGTGAAGGTGGAGGAGGTGGTGATGACCACAATGATGATCTTGAATTACCACCACCAAAACCTACCCTTAAAGAAACATACAATCCGGGAGACAGCCAGATGACCGAGTGGATCCTCATTCCACCGGTACACGCTCACTTCGAGCTGAACCCCAATTCATTGCTCTTCTTCCTGCATTCCATGAAAACACCAGCGAGGAGCTGTACATCCACCTGCAGCAATTCTCCCGCATTTGTCGTACTACTCACTATCCCAATGTTCCTCTGGACATTGTCAAGATGACGGCTTTCCCCTTCAGCCTACAGGATAAGGCCCTCTATTGGGTCAATCATATGAGGAAAGTTGTGACGACCTGGGAGGAGCTGAAGTCCACCTTTCTGCACAAATATTACCCTCTAGGTCGGCTCAACCAGATGCGAGCCCGTATCAGTAATTTCTCCCAAGGACCCCATGAGTCGATACATGAAGCATGGGAGAGATTCACTGACCTACAGGAGAAGTGTCCCCATCATGATATTCCGAAGACCAGCTTGGTCCAGCATTTCTTTGGGGGACTGAACATTGAAAGCCAAAGGCTCGTTGACGCAGCATGTTGGGGCTCACACTTCAATAAGGATGAAGACGTCGTCTGGCAGATATTTGAAGAAATGGCCGAAGGAGAGGCCGCCCTCTCTTCATCCAAGGCATATCAGAAGCAACCCCAGATCCTTCAAAAACAAGTACACATGGCAGCGTCTAAGGAATCAGAGAGAGATGAGAGCTCCAACCTCAGCATCATCGGGGGCCATCTCTCAAAAGTTGACATCATCAAGAAGCGATCACAGGATCTCGAAAAACTCACTGTGATCGAGAAGAGGACCCAGAGTTTGGACAAGCTGGATCACATCACCAAGCAGTTGGAACTGCTGGTAGGTACCATCAATTCTGTTCAGTCGGCAGCACCGCTCGAAGCTCCAGCTGAGAAAAAGACGAGCAACCACCGCTACACCAGCCTCAGCCGAGCCTGCAACCACCGGCAGTTCAGCACGTGTACTACGTGCAGGCACCTGATCAGAGCCAGCCGCAGCAGCAGATGGTTGTGTATCAACCAGAGTTTATCTCAGAATCCGATTCAGTATTCCCACCACCACCCCTGGTCCAGGAAGTTAATGAGGTTTGGACTCATGACGCACAGTCGACCCTTCCTATGGGACAACCACATGGTTAGCCATTTGCCAACCGGCAATACCACCAACCTCAGGGTGGTCGCTTTGGGCAGTCCTCTCACCCTCAACAGCAGTACCATCAGTCTCCCCAGTTTGCAAACCAGTGGAGGCAGAATTTTCCACATCAGCAACAGCCGCAGTACCGTCATCCACAGCCGTTTCACCAGTATGCAGCTGCCCCGCCTCAGCAGTACCAGCAGTATCCTCCTCCGTCTTATCAGCAACTTCAACTTCCTGCACCCCCTCAGCATCACCAGCAACAGCCTCAGCACCAGCAGATGCAACAACAACGTGGTCTGCACGCTGACACCACCGAGGCACCTCCAGTGAACCCCTCCATGGATTGCCAAGCCCAGCTTGTCAAAGGGATAACAGAGATGACCAAGCGGCTTGATGACCTAACTGCCACCCGAACCACCATCCCGGCTCAGGTCGAAGCAAATCCCAATAATTTCAAGAAAAAAGAGCAGGTAGAATGTGATGTCCTGTCCGTATGTGGTAAGGATACTACTGTTTATTCTAATGATGTTACTCTCAGGAGCGGTAGGGCCTTGCCTCCGCCTGCTACTACAAGTGGGGTGAATAAAGAAACAGGTGGATCGTCATCTTCCGCATCAGCCGTGCCAGCCACAGGGGCGGGTGAGGAGGAAGAGGAAGGAGAAGCCCGTCCAGCCGTCGTGCCATCTCAGCCAAAAATACAAAAAAATCAGCAAAAACAAAAACAACAAAAAGAAGCTCGTAGCAGAAGCAAAGTCGTGCCAGCCGATGGAGCAGACGCTACCCTTCCTGATCGCCCAACAACACCAGCAGGCCAAGATCCAGATTGTACTCCTTTTTGTAGTGCGGATGTACAACATTCTATGGGCGATAATTTTGATGTAAATAAGAACTCTGATTTTCTTGCTAGTAATGCACATATTCCTTTTCCTCATGCAATACAAAAATCCAAAAAAATCGCAAAACGAAAAAAGGCATTGTCTGATCCAGGTGTTGTGGATATTTTGGATAAATTGACTGTTGAGATTCCCTTGCTAAAAGCCGTGGAATACATGCCAGCAGTAAAGAAAGGATTAAAAGAGGCATGTACTAACAGGCGTCGCTCAGCGAAAGAAAACAGACGCCAAGAAGTAGAAAAGCACGTTCTCTCCATGGCAACCGTTGCTGCCATCAGCAACCTCCCGCAGAAGAAGCAAGACATCGGAGCACCTTTGATCAGTTGTGACATTTTCGAGCACGTCTTTGAGCGCACTCTTCTGGATAGTGGATCTTCCATCAACCTTCTGCCCTCTTCTATAATGCAAGAATTCAGGCTGGGTCCGCTCAAGCAGACATGCATGATCCTACAGTTCGCTGACCGATCCGTCAAGCGACCCCGAGGGCTATTGGAAGATGTGATAGTTAAAGTGCAGGAAATGAAATTCCCAGCTGATTTTGTTGTCCTTGATATGGACTCGCCTGCACCCTTGCTAAAGACTCCTATCATCCTTGGCAGACCATTCCTTCGTACTTCAGGTGCCGTGGTTGATTATGGATCTGGCAAGATTACTTTCAGCTCGAATGGCCAGCAAATCACGATAAAAATGAACAAAGAACCAACTGAAACAACTAATGAAAGGCAGGCACTGTCTGAAGCAAATTGTGATTTTATTGCGGAAATCAGAGACTCAACTCTATCATTGGATGACTCATGGACCCGAGAAATCCTCTCTCGTGAGGAGGACTTGGAAAGCGCACTCAGCTTATGCTCCGCATATTTTTGGGAGATGGATTCCCAGATGCCGGCGCATCTTTTTGAGCATTCACTCCAGACCACATGATCAGCTTAGCGCAGAACCGTTCGGTGCATCATCGGGATCTCAACAGGATAATGAGGATGGTGAGTATCGCAAGGAAGCACATCCCACCACCAGCATGGTATCAGAAGTGACAGATAAAGTGGACAGATCAAAACCAGAACTCAAGCCACTTCCTGCAGGCCTGAAGTATGCTTTCCTTGCGGGTGAAGAACAAATGTACCCGGTCATCATCAGCAGCATGCTGAACTCGGATCAGGAATCTCGGCTTCTCGAGGTTCTAGAAAAGAACTGCAAGGCACACGGTTGGAGCGTATCAGACCTCCGAGGGATAAATCCAGCCTTGTGTTCACACCACATCTATTTGGAAGAAGGTGCAAAGCCATCCCGCGAATTTCAAAGAAGGTTGAATCCTAACCTCCGGGACTTCGTTATGAAAGAAATCACGAAATGGTGTGACGCAAGCTTCATCTATCCCATCTCCGATTCGAAATGGGTAAGCCCACTGCATGTAGTTCCCAAGAAATCAGGGCTTACCGTGGTTACAAATGATAAAGGAGAGGAAATTTCTACTCGGGTACCCACATCCTGGCGGGTGTGTGTTGACTACCGCCGTCTCAATACAGCAACAAAGAAGGACCACTTTCCCTTGCCATTCATTGATCAAGTTCTCGAAAGACTAGCAGGCAAGGAGTTCTTCTGCTTTCTGGATGGGTACTCCGGGTATAACCAAGTGGCGATCGCTCCTGAAGATCAAGAGAAGATTACCTTCACTTGCCCATTCGGCACCTACGCCTTCAAGAGAATGCCCTTTGGTTTGTGCAATGCACCTGCAACCTTCCAAAGATGCATGTTAGCAGTCTTTGCCGAGATGGTAGGCAGTTTTCTCGAGGTGTTCATGGATGACTTCTCTGTTTATGGTGATAGTTTTGATTCATGTCTTCAGCACCTAGACAGAGTGCTTCAGAAATGCCGAGAAGTCAATTTAGTGCTTTCATGGGAAAAGAGCCACTTTATGGTCACCGAAGGTATTGTACTGGGCCACGTCATTTCCAAACGTGGCATGGAAGTCGACCCGGCAAAGGTGGATGTTATTTCAAATCTTCAGCCACCTCAGTCAGTTAAGAATGTGAGGTCATTCCTGGGGCATGTGGGATTCTACAGGCGATTCATCAAGGATTTCAGCCGCATTGCCCGACCTCTGACAGAACTCTTGTGCAAGGAGACTGAGTTCATTGTTGATCAGCCGGTTCTCCTTGCTTTCAATCAGTTGAAGGAGCTTATCACTCAGGCTCCAATCTTACAGCCGCCCGATTGGACTCTTCCTTTTGAAATAATGACCGATGCGTCAGATTTTGCAGTCGGAGCTGTTCTTGGGCAGAGAAAAGACAGAGCGCCCTATGCCATCACTATGCCGGCAGAACACTAGACGAAGCACAGAGAAATTATACAGTGACAGAGAAAGAATTACTGGCTGTGGTTTTCGCCTTAGAGAAGTTCAGATCCTATTTGTTGGGATCAAAAGTCACAATTTTCACGGACCACTCTGCTATCCGGTACCTACAGCAGAAGAAGGATGCCAAGCCCAGACTGATTCGTTGGATCCTTCTCCTCCAGGAATTCGATTTGGAAATCAAGGACAAACCTGGAGTTCAGAATGTGGTAGCAGATCATCTCTCCAGAATAGAGCAGCATGAACCTCCTCTGAGCCATGCACCTATCACAGAAACCTTCCCTGACGAAGCCATATTAGCAGTGGATTCTCTTCCTTGGTATGCAGATATAGTCAACTACCTCGCCTCTGGGGTAATACCGTCGGATTGGACGAAAAACCAGAAGAACAAATTTATGTCGACCATCCGCTTCTACCAACGGGAAGATCCTCTTTTATTCAGAGAAGGAGCAGATTGCATTTGGCGCAGGTGCATTCCTCAGGAGGAGCAATCTAGTGTCCTCGATCATTGTCATTCGCTCGAATCTGGTGGACATCACTCTGGAGATCGGACGGCAGCCAAAGTTCTACAGTGTGGCTTCTGGTGGCCCACTTTATTCAAGGATGCAGCAGAATTTGTCAAAAGATGCATTGACTGTCAGAGATTGAAAGGTACACTTACAACCAAGGATTCGATGCCCCTGAAGATCATTCAGATTGCAGAAGTTTTCAATGCATGGGGCATTGACTTCATGGGGCCTTTCCCTAACAGCCAAGGTTTTGAGCACATCCTTCTTGCCGTCGATTATGTGAGTCGTTGGGTTGAAGCTATCCCTGCTCGAGCCGCCGACAGCAAAACAGTTTTCCAGTTCCTGAAGAAGAACATCATTTCGCGGTTCGGGATACCAAAAATCCTTATATCAGACGGGAGTAGCCACTTCATTAACAAAGAGTTCAAGAAGTTAACGAAGGAGTACGACATCGACCATCGTGTTGCATCTCCTTATCACCCTCAGACCAATTGCATGGCGGAATTATCAAACAGAGAAATCAAGACTATCTTGCAGAAACTTGTTAGGCCAAACAGAAAGGACTGGTCTCAACTCTTGGACTCGGTCCTATGGGCTTACCGAACCGCCTACAAGTCTCCTTTGGGCATGTCGCCCTATCGTCTTGTATATGGAAAGCCGTGCCACCTGCCAGTTGAATTAATTCACAAGTCTTTATGGGCAGTTACCAAGTGCAATTTGGACTCACGCAAAAGTGGTCAGAAAAGAAAAGATGATCTGAACAAGCTTTTGGAATTCCGAGACTATGCATACAATAACACCTTGATGTACAAAGAGAAGGTGAAACACTGGCACGACAGGAACATCAGACGAAAGACCTTTGACGTTGGACAGAAAGTGTGGTTATTTAATGCAAAGTTGCGGATATTCCCATGCAAATTAAAGAGTAAGTGGACATGGCCATTTCGAGTTTGTGAAGTGCGTGACAATGGAAGCATTGCTATATCAGAATTGTCCCCTGACGCACAGCCATTCGTCGTCAACGACCAACTACTGAAGCCTTACCTCGAACCAGACACATTCCTGGCCGTTGTTGACTCCGTTCAGCTCATGCACCATGATGATATCTCGACAGCACCTGCAGCATCGAAAGATTCAGACTATGCAATTCAACAACTGTTTATCTGATTTTCTTCTTTTCTTCTTTTCCACTTCTAACTTCTTTTCTTATCTAAAAGGTGCCGCCCTTGTAGACAGTTTCTATATTTAGGACGTACTTTGTCCTAAGTATAGGGGGGATGTGCACCTCGAGGAATTCATTTCATTTCGATCCTCTCCATTGTCTCCTCTTCTTGTCTATACTTAGGAGTATCTTACCCTAAGTATAGGGGGAGACAATCTGAGTACGATCTGTGTATTCCCACCCTTGACCCTCCCCGCTTTTTGTACAGTCTGCTATACTTAGGATTACTTGATCCTAAGTATAGGGGGGACGGTCAACTTCTCATTCATTCATTTCATTCATATATACTCTTTAGACTTGTCTATACTCAGTACGAGTTATGTCTCTGTTTTCCTCTTCGATCTATGAGGACATAGCTCAAGCTAAGTATAGGGGGGTCGTATATACAGTGTATATACTATAAGCCATAACTCATACTGAAAAATAAAACATCAACTCAATCTAAAAAGCAATAAGTAATTCTATAATAATAAAAGATGATTGTCAGATCCTCAGACTCGTTATACTTGTACTGATTATTAAGTCAGGAAAAATGTTTTTGTGAGAGAAAGATTTCTTTGAAAAATCTTGTGAAAATTGTTTGAAAATAGTGTGTACAAGTATTCAACCTTTGAAAAATCAGTTTTGTTTGACAAATTTATTTTCTTTGAGTGAAATCAAAATGTGTGAAAATCAGTGTGCAAATGATTGAAAAATTTGTTTGTCAAATTGTTTTGAAAAACCTATTGATCTTGTGAGAAAAACCTTTGTAAAATCATTTTCAAATGCGTGAACGTCTTTGTCAAATTATTTTGGACTATAGTTTTCAAAACTCTTGTGAAGAGAATTTTTGAAGGAGTCTGCACAAAAATCTCTCATACAATAAAAAGCAGTAATCCCTAATAAAACTTATAAAAACCATATTATACATCAAATACAGTTTCTCATCTTTTGTATATACTGAATAATAAATCAGATACCTATACAGTATGATTTGAAAACTAGTATGAACTGTTTGAAAAATTTGTTGTGAAATGATTTCAACTTGTGTAAAATTGTGTGGATTGCAAAATTTTTCTTTGTGTGAAAGAAATGATTGGAAAAACCTATGTGCAAAGGTTTTGAAAAATGTTTGTCAAAATTATGGTGAAAATTGTATACATATAGTGTGAAAAATCTGTGCAAAAATAGTTTTCAAATGTGTGAAAAAGATTGCAGAAATTATCGTGTACTATCGTTTGCAAAATTATTTCCAAAAACTAAGAAGAGCACCATTACAACACTTGTAAATCATAAATAAGACACACACAATTCTTTTTGTAAAATGCTAAATAAACTACTCCATTCAAATCTGTAAAGTCTTTATAAACTCATACAGTTTGTAAATAAAGCGGTACGCCCGTGTAAATAATTGTATGCATCTTTTTATTTGCAAAAGTTTCTTTGTGTAAAAATATTCTTTGATTCTTTTTAAATTCTTTGTGAAAAATTGCATCATTTATTGTGCATAGCATGAGCATACCATTCATATTCTTTTTTAGTAAGCTTGATGATTGAATCAGACCAATAAAGTCTCAAATTGGAGCTCGGTTGGACCTTACTGCACCTAACTGCACTGGAACCTTATGGGAACTAGGTTTAAGGTACTTCAGGTCTAGTCAGACTTAATTCTTTGAGAAAGCAGGGTTGGGTTCAAGTCACCTCAGTGGACTAACTAGAACTTTTCGGGACACACGCACGACTCTTGCCGACCGTGACCTAACTTGGACACCTGCACCTTTCACATAGCTCTCCACGGATGAGGTGGTGAGGAGGCAGTTTCCTTTGGCTTGGGGTAGCATATGAGGGCAGTACTTCTAGGTGGAACCTCTCATCTTCTTTTAGTGAAGGAAGTGCACCTCAACTTGGTCTAGTGGTGATGAAGGCTAAGGACAGAAGCCGTGGGTTGCAATAAAGCTTCAAAAGAGGGATAGTCTACTAGCTCAAGAGGAAAATTTCTTGTATATATGCTGCACCATGTAGATATGTTGTACAGATGCAATTGAAAAAAAATTTTGCAAAAAGAACTCCAAAAAAGTGGTGGGTCGGATTGAAAATTTAATAACCCCACCGGAGTGTATATAGTCCAATAAAGCAAAAGCTTATGGTATCCATGTTACATCTCATGAAGCTTGCAGCGGGAGACTTAGCTACACTGGTTGAGCTCCCAAAAGTCTATACCTCTTATTCCCCCTCTTCTTGAGCCGGTTGTACTTGAACTTAGAAGGGAATACCCCGCTTCTCGAGGAAAGAGTTGCTAGACCGAGGCATTAGAGTTACCAGGTTGGTGGAGGTTGTTTCTTTGTTACTTCTGAGGTGGGGAGCTACATATCACTTACACTGTACGAGTCAGATTCATAGTCGTAAGAGTTTGCGTATGATGTAGGCTAGTTCTGACCAGGCTATTGAGGTGGGCTGAACCGAGTTCTGTGACTCTCGAAGGCTGTTGTGCTTTAAAGTTGGTTCCTGACTAGGTTCTACACACAACCACACCTAAGGTCTAGCAGAAGCTCCAAATTCTGATTTTGTAAGGACATCTATTGCACTGAAAGCATTCCTATCACTCTACCTTTTTCATTCTCCTTTTTCTTTTCTTTACTCTTTTTTTTACTTATTGCATAAGTGTTTGCTAGGGACTAGCAAAGGCAAGTATAGGGGGGTGATGAATCTCCATTTCATAACCTTTATTCTATCATTTTGGCCTCAAAAACCCCCAGCAAATGCAGAGAAATAGCATTAATTTGTATATAATAGCATTCATCATTCATTGTGTTAAGTGTACATAAAATAAGGTTTTAATGCCAAAATTATAGAATAAAGGAAAGAAAAGAAAAAGGAATAAAATATTGCAAATATTTTATGACCCAAACCCCGAGACCAAGGCCAGAATGGTATTGGTCGACAAGGAATAAAGTAGGGGGAGATAAGGGCCAGTGTCGAATAAATACCCCATTTATTCATTCATTTTTTTTGGCATGTTTGATACCTATTTTGTACATAACTATTTATTCCTCAAATAAGGAAACTTTGTTCATGAAAGTTCTAAAGAATAATGTAAATCAAAATACAAAATTGAGTTTGTGTAAAAATAATACTCAGTGTACATTTTATATACAAAATAAAAAGCAAAAATCTCAACTTCACAGACCCATATCTTGCAAATAAAAACTCCAAATCACCAAACTCACCTTTAATTGTATATAGCATTCCATGAACTATTTTATAAAATTGGTTTCATAATTTTTGGAGTCCATCTGTGGAAGTTAGGTTTTTGGCCCACCTTGTATATAGAACCTGATTAAAATATTCTTTCTATTCAATATTCATTATTTTTATAAATTCATATTTTTAGAATTTTGAAAATAATGTATATAACGCTTGTACATATTGAAATTAAAAGAAAGCCAAAAAGAATTTGTAAACTAAAATAAATCTATGTAATACATAGGCAAAATATCTATGTTATATATGTATAAAAATAAAAGGGGAAATTCATTCTTTATTCATTTATATTTTTACTAATTGTAAATATTATCTATAATACATTAAAAATATCAATCCAAAGTAAAACTTAATAAAATTCATTAAATATGTAAAACAAATATAGAATATAGGTAAAATACCTATAAGTATACCTACGTAGTGTATATATTTATTTATTTAAATATATAAATAAACTCATAAAAATAAAATAAAATTATATTTATACTCACAAAAATAAGATATAAATATATAAAATAAGAGAATAAAACAATAAAATAAAACATAAGGTAAAAATAAATAATACAAAATACATATAAATATACCTATAAATAAGTCATTAAAATAAACTCATAATAAATATACATCATAAAAATAAATAAAAATCGGAATAAAATACTACATAAAATTTCAAATATTTTGTATTAAATAACCATATTTTAATTCGGCTGCTTTCTATTTTTAATTGAATTAATAAAATGTTTTTTTGGGGTTTTTCCTGGTTGGTCCACGTGGACCAACCAGGAGGTCAGAGCTGTTGACCAAGGTCAACAGTCTGACCTACCCATGTACCTTCGACGCACCTCGTTTTTCCACGCATTGGCGGATTTTTCGAGGGTGCCCTGTTCGTCCTTTGAGGTCGATCTCTCTTGCGATCTTGTACCTGGTACAACCACATACCCCGCCGATCTCCCAGATCTTCCCAGATCTCTTTGGCTCGCCCGTGATCTCGCCTCGAAAACCGACCTTCAACCTTGTCTATAAATAAGAACCACTGTGTTCCTTGCCGAAGTTGGCCAATCTACTTCCCCCAAAACACCTTGAATCCGATCCTAAGCGAGCCCTGGTGACAGGAGGTGCTCATTAGCTCCGTGAATCAGCCGGAGGAGGAAGGAATTTTGTCGCGGCGGCGCTCCGGCGGCCGCCCTGCTCCCTGGAGGCCCCCAGGTATAAGAGCTGTCTTTATCGCATTTTTAGTTAGGTTTTAATGTTAGGTTTTCATTCCAGTAGTTAGATTAGTCTTTAATTCACTTCACACCCTTAGCGTAAAATCCAAAACTCGAAGTTCGCCGGAGCTCCGCTCCGGTGACTTCTCCATCGTGTCCTACCTTGTTTCCGACCGCCATCTTCATCCCATTCCGCACCCCATCATTTTCTCCATCAATCGTGCGCCTTCGTTCAACCCAGGACCCTCGGTCCTGGCGAATCGGAGCTCCACCTCCGCCGTTCATCGGAGCTCCTCCGCCTCACCCCATTTGGCTGCAAAGCTTCAAAACCCCGGGTCGAGGACGCGGCCCTCGCCACCCCGGTTCTTCCTATGCAGCTTAAACGAAGGAGGGAGCCCAACTGGGCTCGATTCAAGCCAGGAAGAGGCACCTGGGGGTCGTGTTCTTCATCGACCTCGTCCGAGATGCTCGGACCTCCAGGAGCCACGAGACAACTGTCAATCGACGCGGATCGCCGCCAGCTACGTGAGGAGTGCTTCAGATGCGAGGGAGGTGCCCGGAGGAACCGACGCTGCACGATCGAAGCTCGCCGGGGGCGAGCTTCCTCCTTGTTCTTCCAGGCACCTCCTCCACCGTCAGATCAACGGAGTCATCCCAGATCGCATGTCCACCGTCAGATGCAGCTCCACCTTCACCGTCTGATCAGCGAGGCTAATCTAATCCCAGCCGTCATCTGCGAACCGTCATCGACCGACCACAGTGCGACGCGTGGCAAGTGGATCCATGGCAACCGTCGGATCGCGCTCACATTAGGGGTAACTTTCACTCGTGTCCCCGCCTTTTTGTGCATTTAATGACTAATATTGTAAAATAAATGTAACGTTGTAAATAATGTGGATATTTTGCATGTGACCCCTGTATTGTTTTCCATATTTCATTTGGGTCCAATCCCCGTCACATCACGTGTAGGCCCACGTGAGGTGGAAAAATTACATACACCCCCTTATATGTTCGCGTATTTAACTTTAGTCCATAAAATAAAATATCCAGTCTATTATTACTGTGATTTTTGCATAGATGCCCCTGTCCATTATTTTATTGGCAAAAACACCCCTGCCAGGCTATGTATTTTGTGTATGCTTTGTCTATTTATTTTGTGCCTCATAATTCCTTGAAAAATCTTGTAAAAACAGACATAAGCTCCTGTTAGTATACCATTGCATGCTATATTTTTAGTTTTTAATTAGGTTGCATTTTAATATTTATTAAAAATAAAAAACATGCATTTATTTCCCTGTTTGCATTAGAAAATCCATAAAAAATATAAATACGTTTTGCAAAATTCCAAAAAAAATTACATATGGTTTATTTTACCATATATTAGTGTCAGTCCAAAAACCCACTAAAAATATTAAAAGAAAACCATAAAAATTATAAAACACCAAAAAAATACTTATAAAAATATTAAAAATTCATAAAAAAATAAAAAATATAGATTCTATCTCTAAATTTTCTCTACTATATTATATTTATATTAAAAATAGTTTGGAGATATTTTGCTACTGTTTACTATTATTTACATCTAAATTAATATCGGATATTTATTAAACTCAATATATTGAGTATTTTTGACTTTAAAAATATCTAAAAAATAGCAAAATATCTTAGAAAATCACAAAAATATTAGAAAAAAGATGAAAAATCCAAAAACACTACAATTGCCATATTCTACCTATTTTTAGCCCATTTATATACACCTCTCTCTCTCCCCTCTCATATATATGATTATATATTCTTTATATAGTTATATCTAGTTATTAAAAGAAAAAGAAAATATAAAAATATAAAATATAAAAGAAAAATACAAAATCAGAAAATTAAAGTCAAAATCAAAAATATAAAATCAAAAATTAAATAAAAAAATATAAAAAAAGAGAAGAGAAAAAGAAAACCCACTTCACACAAGGATGACTCTGAGATGCATGCAGGCTTATGCAATTCTTTTTTGCTCCCCGTGGTTCGACCTCTACATGCTTGTTCCCTATACATTTTCTGGTAGAGTAATAAAGATTGATTCACATCTCTTCTTGAGCTTAATTGTTTTATTCTTTTAGTGTGGGTTAATTGCTGATTAACACGGGTATTCTGCGAGTGGTCGCCTCGGCGACACTTTTCATATTATTCATGGTGACCCTTGTGGCAAAACCCTGTTATCAGATGGCGCCGTTGCCGGGGAGCAATGAGCATAGCCTACTTTATTTTTGTCATTCTTGTGTACATTTTTGATTCATAATTGATGTTATTTTGTGAGCAACTATTTTATTGCCATTAATCACTATGCTTCATTGATTCATTTCTTGTGATTATTTTATGTGCTCTATGATTGATTGATTGAGCTATTTGATTTAACCGAAATTAGGTGGTCTTAAGTTCAACACAAAGCGTGAACTCAGTCGAAGTGTCAACCACACAAATCTCGATTAAAGTCAACAATTAACCCACACTAAAGATCAATAAATTAGAAATAATGTGGAGTTAAAATTTATTTTTAACTCTGCACAAATGGTGTATAGTGACAAGTATGCAGAGAGTTCGAACACAGGGAGCAAGCAGGGTAGTTCAAGCAAAAATGCTCAAGTATGTGTGTGTGTGAAGTGTCTACACTAAGCAAGCAAGCAAAGATGTTTTTGTGGGTTTTTAATTTTTAATTTTTTTATTTTGATTTTTAATTTTCTGATTTTTATATTTTATATTTTATATTTTTTTTCTTTTTAATATTGGAATTTATAAATAATGTAATACAAGATAAGATAAAATATTTATAAAACTGTGCAAAAATATCCAAAAATTCAGAAATAAAATCTTTTTGGTATTTTTGTGGTTTTCTACTGTTTTTGTGATTTTTGGGGATTTTTCAAGGTGTTTTTGATATATTTAAATAGCAAAACAAGGCAAAACAGTGAAATATGTGCTGGCTGTGAGTAAAATGGAAGTTAAAAATATCAAACAGCAACCAAAATTTTTCACACTATTTTTCAAATGAAGAGAACAGAATAAAGAACAAACAGGAACTGAGTTTGTAATTTTTTGATTTTTCTCTGATTTTATATATTTTTTTTGAAGTTTTTGAGTGTTTTTAAATTTTTAATGTTTTTCTTTTGAGATTTTTAATGATTTTTGGACTGACACTAAAATAGGATAAAATAGACACTACGTAATTTTTTGGAATTTTTAGAGGTATTTTACTATTTTTTTGGTATTTTCTAAACTAGACAGTGCACAAAAAGCATGTTTTTGATTTTTAACAAATGTGAAAATAAAATAAAATCAAAAACTAAAGTGATAGCGCCAAAGTACAAGTTAACAGGAGCTTAACCCTAATTTTGGGGAATTTTTGGATTCAAAATGATAGGTTAAATAAATACAACAAGCATCCAATCAATACACAGGCCTGGCAGGGGTATAAATGCAATTTAACATACATCCAGGGGCATACACGCAAATTTCCACAAAATATTGAACTGAATATTTAATGTATAGCACCAAAATACAATTACAAAACCCGCCTGGGTACACTAGCAATTTTCCCACCAGGGCGCGTGACTCGCACGCGCCTGGCGAGGACTGAAATGTAATATCTCAAAACTCTGGGGGCTTACATGCAAAAAGTCCAAAAATATAACACTTGAAAGTGAAATTTTGGTACTAAAACAAAATACAATAAAGGCCAAGGGTCCTTCTGCAAAATGCCCACACCTCACGTGTACAGGTCACGTGAGGTGACGTGGCGAAGGACCTGGATGCAAATATAGAAAGTACGGGGGTGTTTGTGCAAATAAACCAAAGTTTTTACGCTACAGACAGAAGTTTAAATACTAAATAATGAATACAAAAGGTGCGAGGGTTGGAATGCAAAATACCCTCGGCGCGTGGATCCAACGGCGACCGGTCTTCACTTATACACGTGGCATGAATCCAACGGGTCAACGACGCTTCGCTCGGACGGCTGAGATTAGATCATCTGGGGATGATCGGACGGTGGCGACGGGGCGCGATCCAACGGCGGCTGCTCGACCTGGAAGAGCTCCTCAATCCGACGGTTGGGAGTCGATGAGGAAGAACGACGAAGGACGACGGTGAGGCGAACATTGCCGCTCCAGATCGTCGTCCTCCGGCGTAGTCAGGGCTTCAAAATGGACGTGGAGCGTCCCTGGTCCTCCTCTAGCGACTGGTGGCGGCAAAAAGCCCCGACGATTGCCGAGGGGCTCGCTGAAGGGCGGCGGAGCTACAGAGCTCCGCTAGCTCCGGCGAAGCTCCAGATTCGCCTCCAGGCTTCAATGATGGTGCTTGGACCTGCAAAAAGCATTAGAAGGTCCAGGGCAAAGTGCCTGGACCTTGAGTGGACCTAATCGATGCGAGAAGCGAAGTGGCGATGGGTGGCCGGAGGTGCGCTCCGGCGAGGATGGGCGATTAGGCGAATCACACGATGGATTTCAAAATTTCTTGAGGGCTTTCGTTCCTAAGACTCATACTAAGCTAATGCACGAAAAATAAAGGGATGAAATGGCTTCCTCGACGGTGTAGACCGGAGGGAAGGTTACCTCAACCGCCGGAGTTGCGGGAGGTGGTGGAGACGCCTCCGACCTCGGCTGCCTTGGCTGAAGGCTTCGCGGTGGAGCTGTCACCTCCAGGAAGCGCTGGAGCTCGGAGTAGGCGCGAGGGGTGGACCGAAGGTGTTCGAATTCGAATCGAAAGATGGGGGGTTGGTTTTAAGTGGGTTGACCCGAGGCGACAGGGGTCCAAAGACCAAGGGATCTGGAGCGCCTCAGTGATCCATGGCCCGATGTAAACACCCGGCGGGCAAGAGGGATGGTCGATGAAGAAGATCATAGAAGGAATCGAGATGAAATAGTCAAAGAATCGACCTAGAAAAAATCGCCAAAAACGCCAAAAAACTAGGTCGTCTGACAGGGGTAGGTGGAGAGGACGACCAGTTGACCTGGGTCAACTGGGGCCGTCTCCTGATTGGTCCACGTGGACCAATCAAGAAAAACCCCGCATAAATGTTTTATAAATTCAATAAATAATAGAAAAAGGCCGAATTTAATAAAAGTTATAAAATAAAAAATGCTTAGAATTTTATGTAGTATTTTATTTTGATTTTTAATTAATTGTAGGAGGTATATTTTTATAAGTTACCTTTTTAACCTTATATGGGTATAATACCTATGTATCTAAATATCTGATTTTTATTTTATGTATTTTATTTTTATTATTTGTATTGATTATTTTCTAAAATTATAAGATACTTGTATGGACACAAATGTATTTTTATTTTATTTTTCTGATTTATTTTGTTAATTAAATAAAATATAAGAGTGTTTTGTCTAGGTATATGTATAGGCAGTTTACCTATGTATTTTATTTTTAAGTATTTTATTTTAGGTTTTTATTCTTATTTTAATGTACATTATTATTATAAGTATTATTTACAACATTATAAAAATATAAAATTGTAAAAATAATAAATAAATAATAAATTGAATATTTTATTCGGTACACTGTACAATGAGGGTCCAAAACTCAACTTTCAAACCGTAGCTCCGCCAAATGCAAAACCACCGCCATTAAATAGCTTATTTTCTTCTATATACAATTAAAGGTGAGTTTGATGCATTTGGAGTTTTCATTTGTGAGATACGGTCTGGGAAGTTGGGATTCTGGAATTTTATTCAGAGCATAACGTTTTATCTGTGTATTATTTTTCTGTAAAATCAATTTTGTATTTTTCTTTATAAAATTATCTACAACTTTCATGTAAAAAGTTTCTTTATTTGATTTATAAAAAGTGGAACCAAAAATAGGTCCCAAAATGAATAAGAAATGAATAGAATGTATAGGTATTTGGACTGTGTTTTTGACCTTATCTCCCCCTACTTTATTCCTTGTCGACCTATTCATCAAGATGCCTAGGTCTCGGGGTTTCGGGTCATAAAATATTTACAATATTTTATTCTTTTTCTTTTCTTTTCTTATTCTATAATTTTGGCCTTAATTATAGTATGTTAGACACTATCTGAATGCACATGCATGGATGCTAATATGCTCTATTTAAGGGTATTTACAGGCATTTGCTAGGGTTTTTAGTGCCAAAATGATAGAATAAAGATGATGAAATGTGGATTCATCATCCCCCTATACTTTACCTTTGCTAGTCCCTAGCAAACACTTATGCAATAAGTGCAAAAGAAAAAGAAAGAAAAGAAAAAGAAGAAAGTTGGATTTAGTTCAATTATCAAACTTGTCTTCGCAAAATCAAAGTTTGGAGCTTAAGTCAGACCTTTGGAATTTTAGTGCGGTCGGAACCTTAATGAGAACCGAATTTGAAATCCAACAGTCCCTGAGAATGTCAAAACTCTGTCCAAGTCTCCTCAATAGCCAGGTCAGAAATACTTCAACTCATACGCAAACTCTTACGACTATGAGTCTGACTCGTACAGTGTGAGTGATATGTAGCTCCCCACCTCAGAAGTGACAAAGAGACAACCTCCCCCGTCCTAGTAACTCTAATGCCTCGGTCTAGCAACTCTTTCCTCGAGAAGTGGGGTATTCCCTTCTAAGTTCAAGTGCAACCGGCTCAAGAAGAGGGGGAAGAAGTATAGACTTTTGGAAGCTCAACCAGTGTAGCCAAGTCTCCCGCTACAAGCTTCATGAGATGTAACATGGATACCATAAGATTTTGCTTTATTGAACTATATACACTCCGGTGGGGTTATTAAATTTTCAATCCGACCCACCACTTTTTTGGAGTTCTTTTTTCTTTTTTTTAAGTGCATCTGTACAACATATCTACATGGTGCAGCATATATACAAGAAATTTTCCTCTTGAGCCAGTAGACTATCCCTCTTTTGAAGCTTTATTGCAACCCACGGCTTCTGTCTTTAGCCTTCATCACCACTAAACCAAGTTGAGGTGCACTTCCTTCACTACAAGAAGAAGAGAGGTTCCGCCTAGAAGTACTACCCTCATATGCTACCCCAAGCTAAAGGAAGCTGCCTCCTCACCACCTCATCCATGGAGAGCTATGTGAATGGTGCAGGTGTCCAAGTTAGGTCATTATCAACAAGAGTCGTGCGTATGCTCCGAAATACTCTACTTAGGCAGTCAAGAATCCATTGAACCAAGTCCCGTGATCCTCAAAGAATTAAGTCAGCTAGACCTGAAGTACCTCAAACCCAGTTCCTATAAGGTTCCTGTTATTAGGTAGATTTTAAGGTCCAATCAAGCTCCAATCTCCGGATTTTACTTAGACTTGTTCAACTATCAAACCCAATCCGAAAAATGCGAATGCTATGCAATGCAGAAAATATTTTTTTGTGATGCAATTTTCAAAATTTTTGAACTTTTTATGGATTTTTTTAAAATATGATGCATGCATTTTTTTGTATTTTTCAAAAAGGTTTTTTTTCAGATGTTTTGGATTTTAGTTTTGCAAATGTTTTTGGGATTTTTGAAAACAAAAAGATTTTGGCTAAAATCTAGGTTAAAAATATGTACACGGGAGTGCTTCTTATATTTACAAGAATGGATTTTAAGAATTTACAGGGTAAGTTGTCAGTTTTATACACATTTATAGGTAGTGGATTTTGGTGGGATGTTAGTATTCCTCAAACTTATTTGACACAAGGTTTTTCAAACAATTTTTGAAAACTATAGTCCAAAATAATTTTTACAAACATGTACACTCATTTGAAAATCATTTTGCAATCGGTTTTCAAAACAGTATATATAGGTTTTTCAAATATTTTTGCAACCATTTTTCAAACCATTTGCAAAGCATTTTTCAAACATTTTATTTCACATAAAGAAAATAAATTTTACAAACCACGCTTTTTACACAGGTTGAAAACATGTAACAAAATATTTTCAAAATAGTTTTCAATAGATGTTCACAAAGATTTTCAAACTATTTTTCAAACATTTTGCAAAAAACATTTTCACATGATTTATTAATCAGTAAATACAAAAAGAATCTGAGGAATAACCACATCTTTTTATTAAGGATTTTAAATGAATTTTTAAAGAATTTTTAGCCATATTATTAAGAAAATATGAAAGTACGAGTTATGGCTAAAGTATATACGCAGTATATACGACCCCCCTATACTTAGCTTGAGCTATGTCCTCATAGATCGGAGAGAGAAGAGAAGACATAACTCGTACTAAGTATAGACAAGTCTAAAGAATAAAGGAATAAGAGAGGAATAAATGAATGAGAAGTTGACCGTCCCCCCTATACTTAGGATCAAATAATCCTAAGTATAGCAGACTGTACACAAAGCAGGGAGGGTCAAGGGTGGGAATGAACAGATCGTACTCAGATTGTCTCCCCCTATACTTAGGGTAAGATATCCCTATGTATAGACGAGAAGAGGAGACAATGGAGAGGATCGAAATGAAAATGAAAGGAACTCGGGGTGCCAACCCCCCTATACTTAGGACAAAGTACGTCCTAAGTATGGAAAACTGTCTACAAGGGCGGCATCTTTTTGATAGATAAAGAAGATAGAAAAGGAAAAGAAGAAAAGAAGAAAAGAAGAAAATAAATTAACAGATGAAAGTGATATGAACAGATGGATCTGTACAGCGGAAGATGGAATTGATTATCATGTATGAGATGCAGATGATTAGAATCAAAGGACACATCTCATACCAGAAAAATGGGGGCAACGTCAATGGTCGGTGGATCATGATCAAGATATAGTTTCAGGCGTTGACCATTGACGCGGAAGGTAGAGGAAGATGACGGTTCAGATATGTCGATGCTGCCATTGTCATGTACCTTCCTGACTACATACGGTCCTTTCCACTTGCTCTGCAATTTCCCTGGGAATAATTTCAGCCTGGAATCAAACAACCATACTCTCTGATCTGGCTCAAACTGTTTATGGCTGATATGCGAATCGTGCCATGTCTTCACTTTCTCTTTGTACTGTAGGCTGTTCGAAAAGGCCGTGTCTCTAAGTTCTTCCAGGGCTG
This sequence comes from Ottelia alismoides, assembly GCA_037367405.1. NCBI lineage: Eukaryota > Viridiplantae > Streptophyta > Magnoliopsida > Alismatales > Hydrocharitaceae > Ottelia > Ottelia alismoides. The sequence goes on along the minus strand of JAZKJV010001690.1, from coordinate 5,319 downwards.
CCAATTCTGCTCTTCTCTGGTCTCCTATACTCTCGGGGTCTAGAAGCAACTCAGTAACTGCCCAAAAAGATTTATGCTTGATCTCCACTGGCAAATGGCACGGCTTGCCATAGACGAGACGAAAGGGAGATGTCCCCAATGGATTCTTGAAAGATGTCCGATAAGCCCACAAGACCGAGTCCAAAAGCTGTGACCAATCCTTTTGGTCTGGGCGGACAACTTTCTGCAAGATAGTCTTTATCTCCCTATTCGATACTTCGGCAAGACCATTAATCTGAGGGTGATAAGGAGTGGCAACCCGATGGTCAATGCCGAACTCGTCTGCAAGGGCCCTGACTTTGTCATTGATGAAGTGAGACCCCCCGTCTGAAATCAAGACTCTAGGTACCCCGAACCATGAAATGATATTTTTCCTCAAAAATTTGCAAACGGTTTTAGCATCTGCGGCTCGGGCAGGGATGGCCTCAACCCATCGGCTGACCTAATCCACAGCGAGCAAAATATGCTCGAATCCCTGACTCTTAGGAAATGGGCCCATGAAATCAATCCCCCATGCATCAAAAACCTCACAAAAGTGAATGGGGTTGCATGGGCATCATGTCTCTCTGTCCGCAGGTTCCCATTTTCTGACAGTCAGTACATCTCTTCACGAACTCATCAGAATCCTTGAAGAGAGTAGGCCACCATAGGCCGGATTGAAGCACCTTCTGTGCTGTCCTTTTTCCAGAATGATGTCCTCCTGCCTCAAGCTTGTGGCAATATGTGAGGACGCTTTGCTGCTCTTCTTGAGGAATGCACCTCCTCCAGATACTATCCCCTCCTTCATGATAAAGGACGGGATCCTCCAAATGATAAAACTTGGCCTTAGCTAGGAAGGTCTCAAGTTTCTGTCTGGGCCAACCCTGAGGGACTGTCTTGGCAACAAGATAGTTTACAAAGTCAGCATACCATGGGAGTGAGGTGACAGCCAAGATCGCCTCATCTGGAAATGTTTCTGTGATAGGTGCGCTGGGCTCAGATTCCTCAAGATTCTCCAACCTGGAGAGATGATCCGCCACCACATTCTTGACTCCAGGCTTATCCTTAATCTCAATATCAAATTCCTGGAGTAGAAGGATCCATCTGGTAAGACGTGCTTTGGCATCCTTCTTAGCCATTAAGTACCGGATGGCGGTGTGATCAGTGTAGATGGTTACTCTAGATCCGAGAATATACGATCGGTACTTATCAAGAGCGAAGACTACGGCCAGCATCTCTTTCTCAGTCACAGTGTAATTCCGCTGAGCGGCATCCAAAGTCCGGCTGGCGTAGTGAATGGCAAAAGGCAATCCATCCCTCCTCTGTCCGAGCACAGCCCCAACGGCAAAATCAGAAGCATCCGTCATGATCTCGAATGGGAGAGACCAATCGGGTGGCTGAAGGACAGGAGCTGAAACAACCATATTTTTGAGAATTTCAAAAGATTCAAGACACTTATCATTGACAATAAACTCGGTGTCTTTCGTCAGCAAGTCAGTGAGCGGTCGGGCAATTCGACTGAAGTCCTGAATGAACCGTCGGTAGAAACCGACATGCCCCAGAAAAGACCGTAACTGACGCAAATTGGACGGCGGATTGAGTTTTCTGATGATATCCACCTTGGCGGGATCGACCTCCATGCCCCTGTTGGAGACAATGTGACCAAGGACCGTCCCTTGAGTCATAATGAAATGACTCTTCTCCCAGGATAATACAAGATTGACCTCGATGCAGCGCTTCAGCACACGGTCTAGGCAGTCAAGACAAGCATCGAACCCATCGCCATAGACCGAGAAGTCATCCATGAAGACCTCTAAACAGTCACCCACCATGTCCGAGAAGATGGACAACATGCACCTTTGGAATGTCACAGGAGCGTTACATAGACCAAAGGGCATCCGTCTGAAAGCATACGTCCCAAACAGACAGGTGAATGTCGTTTTCTCCTGGTCTTCGGGCGCAATGGCCACTTGATTATATCCAGAGTACCCGTCAAGGAAACAGTAATGACTCTTCCCAGCTAGCCGCTCGATAATCTGATCAATGAAGGGCAGCGGGAAGTGATCCTTCTTGGTGGCCTCATTCAATCGTCTGTAGTCCACACAGACCCTCCAAGAAGTTGGTACTCTGGTGACGATCTCCTCTCCAGACTCATTGACAACCGTAGTGATACCCGTCTTCTTGGGTACCACATGTAAAGGACTTACCCATTTGGAGTCGGAGATGGGATAGATGAAATCGGCGCTCCACCACCTTGAAATTTCTTTCATGACTACGTCTCGAAGATTTGGGTTCAGTCGTCGTTGGAACTCACGCGACGGCTTAGCGTCATCCTCGAGATAAATGTGGTGGGAGCAAAGGTTTGGGCTCAGCCCTTGGAGATCTGCTATACTCCAACCGATTGCCTTGCGGTTCCTTTCAAGAACCTCCATCAGACGAGATTCTTGTTCTCCAGTCAAATCTGCTGAGATGATGACTGGGTGCATTTCTGGCTCACCCGCAAGGAATCTATACTTCATTGACTGCGGAAGAGGTTTCAGTTCTGAACAACTGGGAGGTGGCAGATCTGGCTTCTGGTATGTCTGCGTGAAGGCGGCCAGGTCTGCATGGGAGAACTCTCGCTCTGCATGAATTTCTGACGAAGGGCGGCCTGCTGAATCATCTATAAACTGCACTGGCTCGCACTCTGTCATGGTTGTCGGCTCGGAAGGAATCAGACAAGGTAAATAATCATCAAAATCATCCCAGTCAATGTCTGAATCCGAGGGATCAGAAGAAGATGAACAAGAATGAAAGTCATCAGCACCACTCGTCACAACACTGTCAGCCTCATGTGTATCCTCATCCAGGGATGTGCTCTCCCGGCTCTCGATTGCCATGAGCTTGAGATATAGTGAATCTGTAGGCAAGGCGAGGGTCGGTGCCACGGGATCTTTCCAGTTGGATTCATCATCAGTCATCTCGAAATCACAAACCTGGTGGATGTCTAGCTCCTCTTCTGTCATCTGCTCGGCTTCGCTGGATTGCTCTGAGCATGCCAACTCTCTGGCTCTGGTTTAGTCGATCGTATCTATTTGTATGCTTTCGCCCTCTACGCGAAAACATACCGTCCCACTGTCATGGTCGGATACCGCCTTGGCAGTGGCCAAGAATGGGCGTCCGAGTATGATGGGGGCATCGATTACCGACTCAGGGATCTCCATGTCCAATACAACAAAGTCCACGGGGAATTTCAGGCCCTGAATGGTAACGACCACGTCCTTCAACAACCCCTTCGGCCTCTTAATCGACCTGTCAGCAAACTGAAGGACTGTTCTGCTTCGAAGAAGAGGGCCAAACTCGAATCGCTTGAGTAAGGCTGCCGGAAGGAGGTTGATCGAAGATCCGCTGTCTAATAGAGTACGATCGAACCGCTGCTCCTGGATCTCGCATCTGACATAGGAAGCTCCTGTATCGGGTCGCTTGGCTGGCAATGTGTTGTGAATGGCGCAGCAAGTGTCATGAGTGAGCATATGTATTTGATCTCTGTGCCTCTTCTTCCTTCGGACAGTAGTTGTCTCTTTCAAGTTCTTTTTGAAGAAGGGGATATGCTCAAATGCTTCTCGTAGAGTCAGCTGAATGTGAAATCTATCAATCATTTGGTTGCCGAACTCTACCTGCTGATCATTTTTAGGATTTTCTTTTTTATTCTCCTTCGCACGGCGGAGCGCCTCAGGGAAGGGGATGGTAGTGGCCTCCTCAGATGGAGGATTAGGACTCGGTCCCTGTGCCTGTGAAGAAGGAGAATCCATACAATAATCATCATTCACCACATATGGATCCGCAATTTGAACAGAAACCTTTCCTTTATTCATCTTTTTGTTTCTCTTTTTGTTCCCACAGTCCTTGGGTACAAAATGTGGCAACATCACAGATGGTGGCTCAACAAAAGTGGATGTGGTGGCCTCAGCACCACCACTAGCACCGGTCTTCACGGCATCAGCACCGCGCTCTGGTTCATCATCCAAAATGGTGTCATCAGCACCACCGTCTGCAACTGGTATCACGGCGGCATCAGCACCGTCGTCCTGGACTTCATCATGGGTGGCATCAGCACCACCGTCAACATCATCATGAGCGGCATCAGCACCGCTCCTCTGCTCCTCTGGCGCTCCTGATCCTGCCTCTGGTTGTCGCTCAGCAGAGGCACCGCCGGCGGGCATCCTACCGCTCCTAGTAGTAACGAAATCAGCATCATGATAGGAATAAGACATGTCACTCAAATAATCACTAGGAGAGGTATCCTCTGTAAACTCTACCTGCTCAGACTTCCTTTTCAGATTGTTCGGGTTAGGTTCAATCTGAGCGGGTATGGCGGCCTTGCCTTTCATGATGTCCCTCATCTCCTGCCGGAATTCATCCATTTCTTGCCTGAAAGAGGCTCGCTGTTCAGATAGCAAGCGGGCAAGATCATCAAGGGCTGGGTTCTCAAAGGCAGGATCCTGAGAATCGGATGGCTGTCCTTGCTGGAAATGGGGCTGCAGCTGCTGTTGTGGCTGATACGGGGGGTGCTGGGAATAAGACTGATGAGGCTGTTGTTGCTGCCTCCACTGCTGTCCCTGATAGGTGGGACGAGGACCACTCTGAAACTGTTGCTGATGGGCATACTGGGGCTGCTGTTGTGGTCGCTGCTGGCTGCTCTGCTGTCCTTGGGCAGGGTTCTGCTGTTGGGATGAGGATCCACCATTGCCCTAACGGAATCCGGGGTGATCCCGACGAATCCCGGGCTGAGGGTACCGGTCGTACCAAATCCCATTGACTTCCATCAACGGTTCCTGCTCGAAAGAGGGTGGAGGAAGAACTGCCAGTGGCTGCTCCGGCTGATACACCACCATCTGCGTCTCCTGAGATGGCGGTTGCTCTGGATGGTACTGTAGCAGTGGAACCGGCTCTGCCTGAACACGATTCACCTGTCGGTATGAGGTAGAGGGTTGGTTGGAACTGCTACTGCCGTAGTCAGCCCGTGACCTGGGAGGCTGTTGGGAGTGAGCTTGTGCCTCCTGAATGCATAGGATTTGAGTTTTCAGGTCACTCATGGTTTTGGTGAGAAGGTCCATCTGAGCAAGACCTTGGTTCTGCTTCTTCTCGAGGATCTCCATGCGGTCCAACTTTCCACTAATAATGCCCATGTCGGCTGCTGCTGATTCGGCTTGGGCTGCGGCTACCGACGTTGTGTTGGGACCCGGCATCGATGCGGGCGATTGATAAACACAGCTTATCGCGGGTCTAAATACGTCGCTGTGGCGACCCACAATAAAATGA